>OY998167.1:32509908-32907408 GCA_963921995.1 Oxystoma pomonae | reverse complement strand
AGTTTTTGTCTTAATTCAGCATCGTAGTAAATAGAAAAAGCATCTACATTTCTTTAAAAAAAAAAATTATATTTTACAACGATCATCACACCTGAGGATTAAGACGCAAGCCAATTGCAGTCGTTAAAATTTCCTTTAAAATTTATTAAGTTCACCTAAACCATTGTCTTGTATATAGAAAGTCGGCTTACCTTATAGACAAAACAGTGGATACTTTTTTTGGTCCTAATATTTTAAATATCTTGGACAACATGAAGAGTGTTTGACTGATTTTGTCCAAGATCAAAGTATCAAATATATTGTCCAAAAGGTTGTGTAATTCCCACCCAAGATTTACGAGGGGTAAAATTTACCACTTTATGCCTAAATTTTAAGTAGGTCGGTATGTTATCTGTTGTCTCTCTATGCACGATAACTGAAGAACGACTTAATCGATTTTAACAAAAATTGGTGAGAAATCCTCTATCGGCTGACCATGAACTAATTAACTTTTGGGTAGGGTGGTGGGGGGTTGAAAGAGGGAAAAGAAGGATAAAATATTTAAAAAACTGTAACTTTGGAACAAAATTAAGCAGCGATATACGGTTTTCAGATTTAAGTTGCCATAGATATGGACTACAAATTTTGTTATAAAGTCCAAATTCGTGGGTCTTTAGTTTCCGAGTTATTTGGTAAAATATAAAATATATAAAGGAGCTAGTTATTGATATGTGGTTTTCAGATTTTGGTTTTCGTAAATATAAGGTTTAAATCTTTCAAAGCTACAGTTTTTGAGATATTTTCATTTCCTTTTAACATAAAATAATTGATTGTAACGTGGACTATACGTGCTTTCTGGCACCAATTTTTTTTCAAACTTAGATATATATACAATTTAAAATCTAGCTTCCCCCTTCCTCTAGATTTGAGGTCAGGTTCATGCGTAAAACACTCTATTTATAGGGTAAATTTTAAACATTTTGGAAAGCCAAGATTATAATTTAGGAATTTGATGCCAAAAATAACAACTAATAAAAATTTAAGATTGCGGGCATATTTAAAAATGCAGAATTTTTGACCGCTCCGATGCAATAACTTCAAAATAGGAAAATGGTTTTTTTTCAAGGGTATCAAGGGAAAATCTTGTATAAGACGTCCACTCCCTCGACAGAGTCCATTCCTCTTTCAGGACAGCCCGGGTAGTATCGGATTTCTGCCGACTAAAACCTCCCGATTGAGGCTCCGACCAGCCTGATGGCTGGCCAGAGTCACTGCATTGCGGCCATTATTGACTTATTGTGTACCCTTTGATTCTAGTTTAACCACTTCATTAGATTTATCCCCTGTACGAGTTTGTACAGGTCCTGTAGTTATTGGGTCTAGTTCAACTTCCCCATAGGGCTATACCGCTCATATTCGGTCACCAGAGCCTGGTCTGTTTTAGACAGGGATCACCACGAGAAGGTAAGGTTGGCATTTGGATATGAGAGGCTAGATGTATTCTCCAACTGTTCCGTGCAGATATGAAGGTTAAGTTATATTCGCATCACTATCTCTTACTCCCCAAGAAAAGGTATTACTTGACCCACTTTTCCTATTTATATCCTATATATAAAGTGTCTTGTTTGCCATGGGCCACTATTGCTATCTCGGTAACTATAAGAACTACAAGTTTGGTCAAATTAGACAAAATGTGCAGTTTTGGGGGAAATTGAAAATCTGGTTTCAGATTAAAAAATTAAATATTCTATCCCGACGTACGGGGGTTTTTCGACAAATTGCAGAAACTATTTTATTAAATACCTCAAAAATTATAATTTTTACAAAAAATTCGTAAAGGAAAATTCTTTTTGCATTTTTGACGTGCTTCAATTTGGAATTTTTTAAGAAAATTTGCTACGATTTAATTTTTTGTTATGCAAAAGCATTTCGAAATACTGAAAGAGCGCTCCAAATATGTCAAAATTCGTACCCCGAAAGGCGCGTACCAAATCAAAAAATTAAATTACAAGGCTAGAGCGAAATTTGCTACTACACGGATTGAGTACGGTGTTGCACGGATCATATGAAAATCCTTCCAAATGGGGAGCAACCGGCAGAGGACGGGGAAGATGAAACAAATATCAATAGAGATTTTGAGAGAAATTGAAAAAGATAGTTTAGTTTTAAAAAACGTGTTAAAATAATAATAAATACTGTTAAATAATTTTAATTTAATTAAATGGTAAAAAGTTAATAAATAGTTTTTTTCATTAGACGCTGCATCAGTCTGTTTATGTTATTAAAAGAGGCAATTGTTTTATCGGTCGTCTAAGCCACCTCTGTTCAATTTCTTTTTAAACCCAATAAAACTTAAATTTTATTTTTTTATCATTAAATCTCAAAAAAATATGGATATGGGATAAAAAATACAGGTGCGTATTTACAACAATTTTAACAAATTTTTTGTAAAAATTATACTTTTTGAGATATTTGATAAAATAGCAGCAATTTCGGAATAGAAAATATTTTTTTTTAAAATCTGAAAGCAGATTTTCAATGTCTCCCAAAAACTGCACATTTTGTCTAATTTGACCAACTTTATAGTTCTTATAGTGACCGAGATAGCAATAGTGGCCCATGCCAATTAAGACACCCTGTATAGGAAATTTCAATATTGCCAAAAAGTGTCCCCCCTAAATTCCAAATCGATGTATTCGAGGTTTTTTTCGAAATTTTACTCCAAATACTAGAAAAAAATTCTCTTTCGTTTGCGTTGAAACACCGTGTTATATTATTTATATAACTACAAATAGAAAAAATGGTCCATTACCAAAGTCGAAAATTATTAGAGCGTTAATAGACCATCAAAATTGGTGATACCGTAGACAATATCGGTTATTCTTCTCCCGTATCCAAAAATAACCGAACCGAATTACGTTACTAATGGGACCCGCTCGGTTATTTTTGTTCAAGGAACCAGATTTATTTCTGTGCAAAAGCTGCAGCTGGTAGATCATAATTCGTTTTTTTGTTTTGTTAGGTTTTCAATTTTTTTTTGTGAAAGTGAATTTGCAAAAACAAGAATTGTTGTTTTTTTTTCTATTCTATTTATATTGATAGTTTGTATGTGGGCAAAAGAACACGATTACGGTAATTTGTGTTTGAGGTTTAAAAACCCGTTTTAGCGTCTCAATTACTTTCCCGCACACGACTGCCGCTCACCCTAACAACACGGAGCGGAGTTCGGGCAAGCAAGCAAGGGCGGGAAAGATACTTTCATGAGTTGTTGAGATCAATATTGTTTCTACGACCACGTCCCTTCCATCTAAACCATCCTCCCCAACCTAGTTTTTTCATTATATAAGGGAACGGTGGGTATATCAATCAGTGGCTAAAATCGATCTCTAAATATTTCGAAAACTGTAAAAGTGACATCGGTTCCATTTTCTGGTAATCTGCCTAGCCTAATACTTTAATAAACTTTTATACATTGGGTGCGCCAAAAAATCTTGCACACGTTTAAATTTGCTATAACTTTTGATCGAATAGCTTGATTTAATTTTTTTTTTGTTTTTTTGAAAGAAAAGACATGAGACTTTTCCGATTCGGTTTAAATTTGACATTTCGCAAAAATCCCAGATGCGGATAGCTTTAATACGCTTTAACCTTTGTGTAATTTTACTCCCCTAAAAAAGTAACCAAACAAAATCAAGGCTAGCTCTTATCTCTGCTTGTTATATGGAGGTATCACTTGCTTAAATCAGTTAGGAAGTAAACAAGTTAGTGTCATGATTTCCAGCGTTTTTAATAAAAATTGTGACTTGTAATCAAATTTAAAAAATTTCTGTGGTTTTACGCTGCTGATTTTTTAGCTAGAGTAGCATATATTGTTCATTTGGCCGAGCTTAAGCTGAGTTTACTTTGTTATTAAGTCAACGTATAATAATCTAGATCAAGCCTCTCAGATTTTCTAAGCTGATCCTCATGTGCTCTTAAGACAGTACGCAAATTGTTACACCATTTATTAAAATCATTGGTAATGTTTTTTTGGGGCAAACTTCGATGGGCCTCTGTGATGCCATGACACAGTTCGTTAATGTCGCCGTAGGCGCGGCCATTTCTGTACACTTCTTTTTCTAAATCTTACCAATAATGGCTGTCTACCAGATTCAAATCGGGGATGTTAGCAGGCCACTCAATGGGCCTAATAAAATCTGCGACATTTTCCTATATGCAGAAACAGGCAAATTTTAGGTAAAGACGCATTTAGTTTATGTTTGATGATTAATTTTTAATTTCTTTACCGATTTAATTTAGTGATCCCTTCATATACGCAGCACAGGGGAGAGGAGGGGGGAAGTGAAAATTACCCATGATCTAAAAATGAATTTTGAGAATTGTTAAACTTCGAAACATATCATAAAAGCCTTAAGTCTTTTACTTCCTAAAACCTAAAAATTTATAATATTCTATCTAAAGTTACAGCAACCAACTCCACTCAATATAAAAGCCCGTATTTTTTTTTATTTCTTAACCGATTTAATTAAGTGATGCATTAATATAGAGAGAATACATAAGCCTTTTGTCACAACGACTTAGATTTTCTCCAGTGGTGCACATATTTTTTTTGCAGGGGGGAGGGCTAAAAATTTCCCGTAATTTAAAACGTTCCACCATCGTGGAACTGTCAAATTTTGGACCGTATCGAGAAAGTCTCAGGTCTTGTCTTTCCAAAAAGTAAAAACATTTTAAAGTCGACCAATTCGATCAAAAGTTATAGCAAATTCAAAAGTGTGCAAGATTTTCTGGCCCACCCTTTAATTTCTTGAGACAACTTAATAGTCCAATGGTTTTTACGTCCTGTTGATACATTATGTAAAGATTATAGTAGAGTGTTAAAATAAAAAAATGTTTTATTGAAAACGATCAGGTTATGTGGTTTTTTTGACAAGCACTAAATTGTCGTCCCTAGGGGAATAATTTAGTGTCCTGTAAGAAATACACTAAAATTAACGTTGGATAAAGTACAAAAACTAGTAATTTGTGCAACGGCCGCTATGATGGATAAGAAAACGACGCCAAACCGTTGTTATTAACTAGGGTAAATTTGGCAACCCTCTAACAACTTTTACTTTTGCTGGAATATTGTGGGGTTTTCAACGACCGCAATGAACGACGGAACAACGACGCCATTAGGTTGTTAATTAACTAGGGTTAATTTGTATACCCTAAATAAACGACTTCGTGACGTCGCAAACAACGTTTTTAGGACGCGTCAGTTTAAGGTTTCCTGGCCGTTTACTGAACGTCAACATAGTTGGTCTAATAGAGGCATATTATAGGCACAAAAAAATGGTGAGGAAGACATAAAGTCCAAAAATCAGTTTCCAAGTGACCAGTAGTCAGAGTATCTTGAAATATAAACTAAGGGCCGTTAAACCGGCCCTAAAAAAGGGCTGCGTTTTTATATTTTTAGGGGAGTTTTCCATATTCATTAAGTGTTGCACAATTTGCAAAAGTATTACGAGGAAGGAAAGAGGGGTTAAAATTAGGATAAAATGATGCTAGATAATTGACCGACCATGCAGGGGCCACGATCCTAAACGTTTGTGACGTCACAAAATCAAATATCGTAATTTTGTTAGCAGCTGTAATTGTTTGAATTGTTTTTCTGCCTACAAACTATGTAACGCCCCCCCAAGTGACCCAGAGTCAGATTATGGTCAGACTCCCTGACCGACCAAGACCAAGTAACGAACAGTTAGACTACCTTGAAATTAATTTTTGGGGTTCTTCTTTTGGTGCACTGGTGTGCACTAAATGTATCTTTGTCCTTTTCTAGCTTGTATAAATATAAAGGATAGATATAATTAGTGCAAATTGTTGCAGCAAAAGGAAAAAGCTATTAGCACTTTCGGCCAATTTCAAAATATAAGACAACTATAGAGATGATTATTGCCGCCATACTGTTTTCTTTTCCTGATTTGCGCCGCTACACCATTTGTGTAAATCGTTAAAAGAATCTTGTTTTTTGCTGGATTTTGATGATTTTTAGTTAATTTTGAAAATGTTTAAGTATTCTTTTAGATTGGCTACAGTTTAAAATAGGTTTAAAGCATTTTTAAAATTTTCAGTATTTAGATAAAAAAATAATTTAGCAAAAAAGCAAGAAGGATAATTAAAGCTAAAATGTCCATTTTTGACGGAAAACTAAGATTCTTTGTTAAATTTAGTTGGTGGGAACCTTTAAAAAGTAACTTTAATGTAATAAATTAACTAAATGTTACATAGCTACGTATTTTAGAATTATTGATAGATGGTGTTTGGAAATTAGTCCATTTGTGATTGCAGAGACGTGGAAGTCTTGATTTCAAATCAATTATAATAATAAAAATATTATCCAGAGGGCACTTCAGTCGTAGTCGCTTTGGCGACGGTGTGGAAACTTTGCTAGCGACTCTAGTCGCAGGCAACGTCAACACAACTCAAAAAATCTCCGCCAAATTGGTGAAAAAGCGAGTTGCTAGAACGTTTATACGGCGTTTTCACACAACGTTAAAACGTCGACAAATTGTTACTTGGGTAGTCACATTAGCGATCGAAATTACCACCCTTTTTAAAAAATTGTACAACTTTGCACTGCTGAAATAATGGTCGATTTTCCCACACCGAGTGATTGATATATCCCGCAAGACTAAAAAGTTTCTATTTTATTTCTACTGCTCTTAAAATGTCACCAGCCCTTCATATAGACAAACCAAAAGAAATTTTATAAAAAAAATTAATTACAAGATTTGACGGACATAGTTACAAGACAGAACCTGTAAACCTACATAAAATTGTTTAGAAATACCACCCTTTTTCATAACACGTAAACAAAATTTTAAATATTTCATTAAAAAATTTCCTGAAATTCAAGAAAGAAATATTACCGTCGCCGCCATGCAATTATTATTATTTTCACATTTCTCCTACAATAGCTGGGTAGCTGAGTGGCAATGCGTAGCTGATTTCAAGAGCTAAATTGAGATACACGATAGCTCCGTTCGCTATTCTTTCGTGTCTCTAAAGAAGACCCTCTTGTATTTTCATTTTCGACAAAACGCATTAACTCCAAACTTTATACTACGTTTTTGTAGATACCTGGTGTTATCAGATTAAAAGGATTTTTATATTATTTCTTAAGAAAGAGGTTTTTTTTTATCCAGTTACGTAATTTTGGTCACCAAACGATTGCTTTATAAATCATTAGTTTCAACAAAATTACAGTAGTCATGGAGATACTCCAGTACAAAGTTGGATGTGCCCGACAGGCAAAACAATTGTTTCATGACCCGCTATATTTTGTGTTAAATTCTAACGCGGCTGCTTGGAGAGTAGATAATTTTTTAGAAAGTTTTTAATAATGAGCATTTTAAGTAAAGGTATGAGATATATGTCAAGTACAGAAAATATTTTTTAATTCGTAAATCTAATATTTATGGATTTTTTTCAAATAAGAGGAAGAAATATTTAAGAAATTATTTAATTAAAATTTAGAGGGGGTTACAAAAAAAATAAACAGATTTAACCGAAATTTTTGAAGATTTATTAACATCATGGTATCCACTTTTTTGACCATGTAAAATGTTTTGCCCCTACCTGCCCCTCTGGCCTATTTATCTTATAATAGCTTTTTTCTATTTCCGTGCGAGAAGTACCTACTTCTCGCACGAATTTTAGTTCGCAGTATTTCATTCCCGCACTAAGTGCGAGAATGAATTTACCCCGAGACATTCACGCACTTATTTTTTATTTGGCAGCCTGAATCATCATAACAACAAATAAAAATAAGCCTCTCATTATCAGTGAAAAACACTACCTTGTCAAAGCCAATTTAAATGTCGCATTTTTTTTTAATTTTTAAAAATAAAATTTAAATAAGAATTTTACCCCAGTTGAAAAAATTTAGTTCCCAACACGTGTGAAAAGCGTCATTCCCGCAAAGAAAGCTTATCCAAACCTCGCTCCGCGTCGTTCGTCTAACTACTTTTGCGTGCGGGTATGTATCCCTTCTCGCATTTGTTAGGAAATATACTATTTGGTGAATTTTATTTTAAATTTTAGTCTAAATTCCTTTTTTAGTAAATCTTTAACTACGCAACCAATTTTCTTAAAATAAACACAGTATTGTAGCTTATAAGTAGAGCTATTCATCATCATATCATGCAGTATGTTTGCTATTTTAAATCAAATTGGGCTAGGCTTATCTTTGTGGTTTCTTTTAAAATGTTAATAATAAATGTTTATTCAACCGAAATTTTTGAAAGATCTTTTTCAACGTGGTACCTATTTTTTTGAACATACAATTTCGCCATGTAACTTCAGAATTAATCAATTTTATAATTATGATTACTCTTTTAATAAAATATATTTTCTGTTGCTCAATTAAAATTGGCATTTTTTTTATTAGTTTAGGGACAGGCTTAACATAAAATAAAATAAATAATATTAGAAGTTAATTTATCGTTTTACGGGGGAGGGGCGAGGGGAGGGAGAAATTTTTCTCTCTCTGCTTACTCATTATGTCCACGTTGACCTTTTCGGCGTATGGGGTGGAGGGGCAGATTATTTTTTTTATTAGTTTTTATCCGCTTTAACATAATTTTCAAGTGTTTACTTCATTTCTAAGCAAAACATAATTTTTGGTATTTTTTTCTGGGTGTGGGGGGGTCGGAATATTTTTTGTCTGTTAATTTATTAGTATTTATAGAAATTCATATAATGTTTTTCTCATTTCGGTTTACAACACTATTTTTGGCCAAAATAAGGACAAAGCTATGATTGTTTTCCACAAACCAAAACTACACTTTTTTGCACTCGACGCGCGTTTCGCTAACAACGTTAGCATCATCAGGAGACGATAAACAATAAACTAAATTAACCTACGCTCTATCCTATATACAATCTTTAAGTGGGCGGAGATAAGACTAATAATTTGTGATTGATCACGATTTAAAATCCTATCTCCTCTCAACTAAAGAATGAAGTGTACTAAACGGGATGGGTCCTCTATCTTTATTTAAACTATTTCTGGATTT
Organism: Oxystoma pomonae; assembly: GCA_963921995.1. Taxonomy (NCBI): domain Eukaryota; kingdom Metazoa; phylum Arthropoda; class Insecta; order Coleoptera; family Brentidae; genus Oxystoma; species Oxystoma pomonae. The sequence goes on along the minus strand of OY998167.1, from coordinate 32,898,367 downwards.
AATGATTTCCATACTTTCATATGCATTCAAAAGTCTTTTGTTTGGTATACTTTTTAGAAGTTTTAGGTTATCTATAAATAAATAAATAATAAATAAATAAATAAATAATACGTTTATTTTAGTAAATAAATATTTTACAATCCTAGCATAAATAAAATGCAAAAATAAACGCACAAAAATGTCTTAAAAGCATAAACATGCTTGTTGACTTACCATATTATTTAGATAAATAGTTTTTTTTTCACAGCAGTTCGAATTGATAATAAAATTTTAGAGTAGGTAGATTTTACATATAAAATTAATCTTAGAGAACCTTCATCTTACTTCTGATTACCTAATATAATTTAAGTTAATTAGATTGTTACACATCTCTCTACCTTCTCTTATCCAATTTGTGACTAATTTTTTGAACACACTAAATTTTAGTATATTTTTGAAGTCAGTAGGCAAGTTATTCTTGGGGCAAAGTATTTGATTGAACGTTGCGTTATTGTTTTGGAAGCCTGAACATATTCAACATTTGATTTATTTCTGGTTTTGTATGTTAACAATTTTTCTGTAAGTTTTATTTTTTTTTGTGTATGTTTTTAAGCAGCTCCAAACAGTACAGTTGTCTAATATCGAGAATCTGTGTTTCCTGGAAAAGCTGGTCCAAAGGATATGTTCTTCTTCTGCCATAAATTAATTTAAGAAACCATTTTTGCGTATTCCCAAGAATTGTTAAGTGGCAGTCGGCTACCGCTCCCCATCCCAGAATCCCATATAAGAGATGAGATTGTACAAGAGACAGATAAAGCGATTTAAGTTGATCTACCTCCAGAAATTCCTTGAGATATCTAAATTTAGGTAGTAATCCCTGCATTTTTTCACCACATTTTTTATTTGCAGATCCCATTTTAAGTGTCTATCAATTACTACTCCTAGATATTTTATAGATTTTGAATCTGGTATTTGTTCTTTATTTTCTATTGTTAGTAAATTAAATTCGGGTAAAGCATTTTTATAAATTGCAAAAGGCAAATATTTTGTTAAAGCAAGGGACCCAGAATTGTCCCCTGCGGTACACCATAGTTTATTTTTTCGTAATCACTTCTGACACCGTCAATCTCTACATATTGGTTTCTGTTGGTCAAGTAGCTTTTAAGAAGATTTAAAACATTTCCGCGCAGGCAATACCTCTCCAGCTTTTCCAGTAAGATCTCATGCGAAATGGTGTCGAATGCTTTCGAGAGGTCGACAAAAATACATAGGCTACGCATATTTGTTTCAAAAGCGTCAGTTATTTGTTCTGTTAATTTACAGATTGCGCCTTGTGTCGACTTTCCCTCTCTGAACCCGTACTGCTACTCCGGTATCACATTAAATTTAGACAGGAAACTAACAGTCCTATTTTTTAATATTTCTTCAAATATTTTTGCAAATACAGACAACAGAGAGACACTGTGTATCTAATGTGAATCTATGATTGTTTTCAAGAGCACACTCGGCCACACTTGACTTTTCTGTTCTTCCGTATTTTAAGTGTGCTAAGTGTTCTTTAAAACGTGTTTGAATAGAGCGTCTCGTTTGGCCAACATATTTTTTGTCACAATCTATGCAACTAATTTCGTAAATTCCACTTTTTTCTAGAACTGTAGTTTTATACTTGGGATTTCCTAGTAAACTTATTATTGTGTTACCGGCTTGATATACTAATTTAAGATCGGTGTTATTAAATACTTTTGTAATCCTTTCGTATAATTAGGATTATAAGGAATTGATACAAATTTTGAGTCACTATTTTTGTCTGAAAAAAGTGGAATTCCGAAAGGTCTTTTGAAAAGAATGTCTATTTATTAGCTTATTTATTAAGCTTCGTCGTAACCGTTTTCGCCAACTATATTCCTAATCCTATTCTTTTCTGCTTCAAATCTTTCTTTGTTTAAGGGGAAATTTACTAATCTATATGTTAAAAAGTGCAAACTTGCAAACTTATGTTGTAAGCAATGAAAAGAATCATTTGGAATATACCTGTTGGTGGCTGTTCCTTTTCTGTATAGGTCAAAGTCCAAATTATTTTTATTTCTTATAACTAAAGTGTCTAGAAATGGCAGTGTACCGTTGTTCTCTATTTCATAAGTAAATTTAATTGTGGGAAATTTGTTATTTATTTTTTCCATTGCCGAAATCTACAGTTTCTTCAAAAGTAGCCCTGTTTGCAAAACAGAAATGGTTAGATTTGAATCCTTATAAAAATTGGTATTAGTAAATTGTGTATTAGTATACAGACCGCTTCAAGCTACTGCGAACATAGGCCGGAAGAAGTCCAATTTGTCAGTGTACGTACATGCAGGGACACCGCACACCTATCAGTGTGTGCGTGACTTGCCTTTGGTATTTAGTACGTCTCTAACCACGGTGCTGTATGGAGCGTAGTCAATGAAACCGGAATTTGGTCAATAAATACGCAAATTTTTATAACGTAATTTTCTTATTTTTTGTTACTGATAAATAAGAGCGTTTTATTGTCAACTGCTCAGATTTATCACTGACAACGGGTTACAATGAAAATAATAAGGAGAAACAAAATAAAAGGAAGTTCTCAAAACAAAATAATACATTCTAAAAACCAAAAAGATTCTCCCAGTCAAAAAAAAAATTAGAGCAAATGTTCGAAAAGTCCTCCTTTCGAAAAGTCCTCCTTGCTCGGCTAGACAATATCCGAGCCTATTATAAAAACCCCTTTTAACGTTTCCAAGTATGTTAGGGTTGATAGTTTGAAAAGCTTCTTCAATTTTGATCCGAAGTTCTTCCAAATTAGTAGCCCTTTCATGCCCGTAAACTTTATTATTGATATAACTCCACAAACAGAAGTCAATAGGAACAAGATCGGGTGATCGAGCTGGCCATAAAATAGTTCCCCGTGTACTTATAACCCGATTAGGAAATACATTATCAAGATATTCCCTAACAAGGCCAACATTGTGAGCGGGACAACCATGTTGTTGAAACCATGTTTCACCAAATCTCACACCTAACAACTGCCTAGCAGTTGGAATAATAGGCTGCTGCAGTAGATCTTAGTATCTAGGACCATTCAAATTGCCGTTAATAAAAAATGGCCCAATTACGTGTTCCCCTACATTACCCCCCAAACATTTAGTTTTTGGGGATACTGTGTTCTTACGTCAAAATACAAATGCAAATTTTCCCTCGACCAATATCGAACGTGTGTTGGGTTATGACGATTCAATAATGGAAAAGTGCTTTCATCTCGTCACGTGATATTGTTTTCAGTTTTGGACAAGAAAAAACCCTTTTATTTTAAAGGTAAAATAAACAAACTATTTAAAATATTTTTATCATTACGAATTTTTTTAAATTATTATCCATGTATTTTTTTTATTTTAGATTCAAGGAAGGCTCATAAATTTACTATGACGACAAAGAAAATTTAGTCGTGCCGATGACCAGCAATCATAGAGGACTATCTATCTGACTTTGGAACAACGTTCCAACAAGTTATCCTGATATTGAGTAATTATGATAATACCTATACAAAACCGTGACTTGTATTATTTAATCGATTTTGTTAATCTTCTTTATTATATATTTTTTGTCCGTTACTAAATTAGTACGCTTGTACTACATTTAAATCTGCGACGAGCTTATATGTAGTGCAAAAAGGACTGTAACTTAGTAAAAATAGTATTAACTATTAGTATTAAAAGGTATTTGTGGCACTAAATAATAGTAGAATTTTTTCCATAAGTACTACGGTTTTAGTTTAAAAAGAATAAATATTAGTACAATTGTATTAACATTTACTCCAAGATGTTTGGGATTTAGCAGCTAATGCTAAATACTATCATTAAAAGTACTTACAAAGAGTTATTGCTAGTAGAGATTTTCTTAATATTAATGCAATCTGTACTTTTTCAAAATAAATATTTATATAAATAAAGTCATGCTTTATACTAATATTTATCCTTAAAAAATTGATTTATTATAGTTAATCTAAAAAACTTTTAATCAAATTTGTATTATATTTTGTATGGTGAAAGCATTATTCCGGAACCCTCAGTTTCACGTGATTTTGCATAATTTTAAGTATTTTACATAATTTTACGTATCCTAAAAATGTTTAATTCCCGGTAAAAAAATATCGATTATTTCAAAAAACTAAATAAAAACAAGATACATATATTTTTTTAAAAAAACACGCGAATGGTTTATGGGGGATACCAGAAGCCTCCGCAGTGCAAACATTTGTTAATTTTTGATGTGCGGTTTATCTGTTTAACTAAGCGAACTGTTTTTAGGAGTCAAATTCCCTCTTAAGGTTATATTTCATTGCCACTTGTAAATAACGGCGTATACCAAGGGGGGTTGGACAAACGTCTTCCAAACAAAAGTTTTATTATTAAAAAAGTCACTACCAAATCTTTTAGGAGACTCCCTTTTGTTCTCGGTTCAAAAGTTTTTAGGATATAATGTTTATTTTTAAACAGGATCGTGTCAATCCTTTGATTTTTCCATCAAAGAGGCTTGAAGAGTTTTTTTTTTTTTTTAATAAAAAGGCTTGAATATTTTTATGGATGCCCTAACGAGTATCCCAAGATGTGTGTTTTTTTTAAATTAAATCGATAATTAATTTTGTAAGCTATTACAAAGGTTTTTTTGATACCCTGTATCTGCAATCCATTTTCTAAAATTTTTGGAATGTCTTTTAACCCTCAATCCTCGAACGTTAAGACCCCTATATTAACGAGTTTAGTTTCCTATCACCCATAAAATTTTTACCCTGATACTGTAGGATTTTATTCTATCAAAAAAAAAACATACTAAAACTGAAAACTAAAATACAAAAAAACAAGGTTTAAAAATACGTTTATATAAGCAGTTTCAGCAAGAGGAAAAGAGATTCGAATTTTTATTTAAAAACACAATGATCGATGTACCTTTTTTTTGTTATTATGGTTTTTTACGTTTGTTGTTGTGCCCTCGCAACCGCAAAAATCGGTTAGTTCATGACAGTTCTTGCGCTTCGTACTATTTAGTCGAATGAATACAAAATGTTTATGCATTCAAATGTAAACGTAGTTGTGATCGAGTCGAGTGGATATGCAACGTAGTGCTTATTTGTGTATTGTAGAAAATTACATTTATCTTTGTTTGACTTGTCGTGTATTATATATAGCGATAAAACAAAATTATGATTGTTTTCCACAAACCAAAACTACACTTTTTTGCACTCGACGCGCGTTTCGCTAACAACGTTAGCATCATCAAGAGACGATAAACAATGAACTAAGATAAGACTAATAATTTGTGATTGATCACGATTTTTAATCCTATCTCCCCTCAACCAAAGAATAAAGTGTACTAAACGGGATGGGTCCTCTATCTTTATTTAAACTATTTCTGGATTTAATAATTTCCATACTTTCATATGCATTCAAAAGTCTTTTGTTTGGTACACTTTTTAGAAGTTTTAGGTTATCTAATGTGAATCTATGATTGTTTTCAAAAGCATGCTCGGCCACACTTGACTTTTCTGTTCTTCCGTATTTTAAGTGTGCTATGTGTTCTTTAAAACTTGTTTGAATCTCAAACTTTGGGATTTTCGGTTACCAAAATGAACTTATTTTTATACTCTTTAGAAAATGGCAAACAAAAAATTATAATTTGATAATTACCGTTTATTAAATAGTATTTATATGGCCACTATGGGAGCAAAATGTAAAAACGCAATTCGGGTTACTGCCACGCGCGCCCTTGATTTGTTTGTGTTTAAACGAAAAATATTGCTTTTTTTAATGTAAAAAAATGGATGCTACTAAAGCCCTCGTTCTAGGACTCCCTAGTCAAATACCCGGAACATAAAACGTCTCCGAAATGCCATTCAATGGTGTTTGTTGTATTTTTTGCCGTGTTTAGTAAATATAAACAATGGCGGCCACTTCGAACATAAACGACGGCATCAAAAATGGCGAGTATTATGAGAATCCCAAAAAATATACGTAAATGGACTACAGTCGTCAAACATTCCCAAATTAACCACTTACCACGACCGTTAGTTACTGTCAGCCCAACATGCAACTGGAAAACGCTTCAACAATTCCGCCGATGACAGTCCCCATAACCTTACTTTTTATTCGATTTTTCTCAAATAAATGGTCGGTGAACTATGAAATAAAATTTAGTTTTTTTAAATATGGCAGGACACTTCAAAGATCCTACTTCTTGGAAGCAAAAGCAAAAAGTATTTTTAGTGAGCGGCCAGAAGTGAAGCTGTGGATCAGACATTACTGTTTAAAGAGCACCAGTCTTCCTTTTTCGCCCATATACTTGTAGGATAATGTCATCTCTCTGTCAGGACCCTAATTCTTGAGCAGGGAACGACATAGATTTGTGTCCAATGATCCCACGTCGAACGCATTTTGTCTTCTTGAGCGGTGATCGCTCATTCCATTCTATCAAAATTTGGGTGTTCCCGCTCCCCGACTCCAAAGCCAGGGATCGGTCCCATTTCTCAGGCAAGCATATGCCCCGGGATTGATACCTTCTCTTGAGGGATCGATCCTTTTCTCAAGATTCAAGAATTAGGCCCCTGGCCAGTTGAGCCAGTTATTTAAAATCTAGAGAAAGATAGGGCGATCTGCGGTACATAAGTGCAGCAGAACCTTTGGAAACTTTTCTTCTTCACAAGAAAAGGGCACTTAATTTCGTCAAAACTCCGTCCGGAAAACGTCGCAAGACAGGCCAGATACGTCGCAAGTTCACGTAATGTAAAAGTTGTTTAGACGGTGATACGTCGGCAGAACTAGAGTCTCATAAAAACGTCCACACGACGTCACTGGTTTACTAGAAAATGCACCAACGCATGACAGGTCGGCTAAACGTTGGGTAGACGGTAACAATGTCACTGCAGTATTATCTAACGTTAAAGCAACGGAATTTTGTGGTAATATGCAAGACCGTCTGAAGATCACTAATTTATACACCCAAATTAACGTCCATTTAGGTGAAGTATGTGGTCATTGGTCAGAAAATTGTTGCTTGGGACTCATCGATTTTACCAGAGTTTTTAGAACACATTAAAAGCTTGAAAAAAATTTGATAGATGAGAAAAAATAAAAAATTTTGCTTAATTTTACAAAATAAGTGTTTTATATGTTGGAACCTGGTAATATTTTATTATTTCTAAAATTAATTGCGCCAAAATTCTCTAAAATTAACCAGAAAAAATAACCACCACCACAACGAAATGAATTCGTAGCTTACGGCAGTTGTAGTGGTTAATTACCACAACGGAATGACGTTTAGCTATTGCGCAGACGCAGTAATTACCAGAACGACTACGAAGTGTCAAATAAGCGTTGCAAAATATCCCTAATGTCAACTTGGTTGCTTATTAGGAATGCATATTAGGTAGTTTTATACAAAAATTCCAAAATTAATGAAACCTTTTTTATGAAAATCCTGCGATTGTTTTGATGACTTCCCACAAAAGGGAAAATATGATTTTTTTATGGTTCGAAAAAATTTATATTTTCAGTTTTTTTTTTTAATTTCGCCGAATTATGATTTTTCCAATTTTTTTTTTATTGCAACTGAAACCTTTGAATATGTATTGTATTTATTAAAAACAATTAATTAAATTAAATTAATAATAAAAATTTTTGTTCTTATTTTCTGTAAACCAATGACAAACCAATGACACCACTGCATTAATTAAAATAAAAATAAATTAAAATATGGTGAATTGGTTACAATTCTTAACAAAACCGAGATGGCCTAGTGGTCTTAGGCGCTGAAACCCTGGTGTATCATCTTAAGAATAGAATGGCGACAGCGTATGTTTTCCTTTTTTTAATTTTGTTGTATATTTTTTTATTAGTTGAAGATGTAATTACGAAGATCAGAGATTTTAAAGCAAAAAAATATATTTTTTATATTGTTTGAACCAATATTTAACAAGCTAGAGTTAAATTTAGGAAAAATAACAAAAATACGTTAAGGTAATGTAAATGTAACAGGTTTCTGCGTAGTGAGTAATTGGACGAGTGGTACGTAGTTAGGATTTAGGTCTAAATAATTAAAAGAAAGTTGAATGAAAGGTCTTTGCTTGTAGATATAAGTTTACTTTATTAAAAAACACACACAACTAAAGTAATTAATTAAAAAAAATATCAGCACACAAAAAAATCAATGTTTCGGACAAAAATCTTTTGAAGAACAAGACGACGACAAGTTTTGAACCATTTTGCCTGTGGACGAAATCTTCAAGACTGCTCTAGTAAAATAAACATTCTAACCAAAAAATTTACTAGCCACCGCAATTCCAACTACTTAGCTGATGGAAATAATCAACGCTAAAATATGTCCGCATATTTTCTGTTATTTTTTCGGAAATAAAATGCTAAAAAACATGTTTAGTCTTCGATATATGTTCTAAAATATGGAAAAATCCGATATACGTCAGTTTTCTAATTTAAAATATGGCCGGATCTCTCCTGAGCTGTCTGCTATTTTCAAGTACTTTTCCGCCACATAGAAAACGGTTGAAATTCAATGCTTCATCACGAAAACCTCCCTTTCTGTCAACACTAAGTGCGGTTGGTTTTCCAGCCGTGCCTATATGCACTTTTTAGACCGATTAAAATGACCAATGTCAAAGCATCTCATTTTAGACACTACTTAAAATTGGACAAAACACGTTACGTCGCAATATATACTGGAGAACTTGAGCCCTAAAGGTAAAATTTCAAGGCGAGCCTTGGGATCATAGAGAAACAACCCAACAAACCAGGAGGTGACGGTAAACAGTCGGCCGCTAAGTGATACCGGCGGAGTATTTAGCGCTCGCTAATTTGAATTCATTCCGAGGTTGGTTAAACGCCACCCAAATGCGCTTTCTAACGAGTAGGATTTTTGCTTGCTGAAAAACGCCTGACCGTATTAAGCGTCTTGTCGCTTCGTAGGCGCCAGCTGTCTCGCAGCGGGTTCGCAACGGTTGAAGTTAAAAGACAGATTTGATATAAAAGGCTCGTGTCGTAGTGGTAGAGTATCCGACTCTCACCCGGGATGCGCAGGTTCGGATCCCGGTTGCGTCCAACATTTTTTTTTAAATAACAGGTGAAATACTCGTGCCCACCCGCCTGTCGGCCGACACGTGCCCAAGCGATCATGAGCGGTATACATGCCGCGGCGCCCCAAGTTATCGACCGCCGTGCGCCTGTTGGCTTCCGAAAAATATTAAGTAATGCGCTGGCGTTTAGTCACAGAAAGTGATCTGTCTATAAAGTGCAAGCAACATTTCATATAACAATGGGGAAAACAAACTTTTTAGAATATTTCGACCCTCTCGAATACGAATCTGCCTATTGCGAAAACGAAATTTGGACCGGAAGTGCGGTAGCCAAGATGGCGTCCAAAACGCAGATACCTTATATCTCCCTTAAAACAAAGTTATGATTGTTTTCCACAAACCAAAACGACACTTTTTTGCACTCGATGTGCGTTTCGCTAACAACGTTAGCATCATCAGGAGACGATAAACAATGAACTAAATTAATCTACGCCCTATCTTATATACAATCCTTTAGTGGGCGGAGATAAGACTAATAATTTGTGATTGATCACAATTTTTAATCCTATCTCCCCTTAACCAAAGAATAAAGTGTACTAAATGGGATGGATCCTCTATCTTTATTTAAACTATTTCTGGATTTAATGATTTCAATACTTTCATATGCATTCAAAAGTCTTTTGTTTGGTACACTTTTTAGAAGTTTTAGGTTATCTAATGTGAATCTATGATTGTTTTCAAAAGCATACTCGGCCACACTTGACTTTTCTGTTCTTCCGTATTTTAAGTGTGCTAAGTGTTCTTTAAAACGTGTTTGAATAGAGCGTCTCGTTTGGCCAACATATTTTTTGTCACAATTCATGCAACTAATTTCGTAAATTCCACTTTTTTCCAGAACTGTAGTTTTATCCTTGGGATTTCCTAGTAAGCTTCTTATTGTATTACCGAATTGATATACTAATTTAAGACCGGTGTTATTAAATACTTTTTGTAATCTTTTCGTATAATTAGGATTATAAGGAATTGATACAAATTTTGAGTCGCGGGTATCTTTTCGTCTGAAAAAAGTGGAATTCCGAAAGGTCTTTTGGAAAGAATGTCTATTTATCAGCTTATTTATTAAGCCTTCCTCGTAACCGTTTTCGCCAGCTATATTCCTAATCCTATTCTTTTCAGCTTTAAATCTTTCTTTGTTTAAGGGAAAATTTACTAATCTATATGTTAAAAAGTGCAAACCTGCAAGCTTATGTTGTAAGCAATGAAAATTGTCATTTGGAATATACCTGTTGGTGGCCGTCCCTTTTCTGTATAGGTTAAAGTCCAATTTATTTGTATTTCTTATAACTAATGTGTCTAGAAATGGCAGTGTACCGTTGTTCTCTGTTTCATAAGTAAATTTGATTTTGGGAAATTTGTTATTTATCTTTTCCATTAAATTTTCAATGCTAGTTACTTTAGTGCTGAATACTGCAAACACATCGTCTACATATCTGAACCATACTCTGGGGAAATACCCAAATTCTTTACTTATATCTGATTCAAATTTGCTCATAAATAGGTTTGCGATAAAAGGTGATAAACTATTACCCATTGTGGTTCCTTCTAATTGCTGGTAGTAGTTATTATTATATTGAATGTAATTTTGATTCATGCAGAGTTTTGTTAAAGATAGGTATGCTAAAGTCTGTTTGTCTTTTAGATTGTTTTTTCTTAGTAGTTCCTCCAGGTATTGTAAGGTATTGGGGATCGGCACACTAGGGAACAACGAACTAACATCAAACGGAATTAAAATTTCATCTTCTTGGAGTGAAATATCTTTAACTTTATAGATAAATTCAAGGGAATTTTGAACAGAAAAACCTTTTTCCTTTATAGGTAAATTTTCAAATTCGTTTGCTAGCCATTTCGAAATGTTGTAAGTAGGTGATCCTACAGCAGAAACTATAAGTCTAACCGATTTTCCAGGCTTGTGGATTTTCAATACAGTTTCATTACATGTTACATTTTTTAATTGTGTTTTTTACTTCGTTCATCATTTTTGGTAAGGGGTTCTTTGGGACTTGTTTGTAGGGTCCATTTTTTATTAGGTTATCTACACTTTCGAAATAATCTGTTTTATCTAATATAACAACTTTATTACCTTTAGATAGAAAAATCTTTTTCTCTCAAACTTTTAATTGTTTTATTGTGATTTAATTTACTATTTTTATTGTTTTGAATGATGTTTTGAGAGATCTGATATCGGCAAGTATCTCGCACATAGCCCTTTGTGCCTTCTGAAAGATTAGAGATTGAACTTTCAATATTTGCAATATTATCACCTAAATTATCTTTTTGTGGGGGCAGAGCAAAATTAAGACCTTTGTTTAAAAGTGATATTTCTTTGTTATTAAAAATTTGAGAGGATAGGTTTTCGACAATGTTTTCGATTTCCTTCGACTTTTTTGGTTTTGGTTAAGAACGTTTTAACTTTTGTAGCTTTTTATTAAGTGAAGACATCTTCTTTGTAAATTTTTTCTTAATTACTACAAACGTATGTCTTTGGAAATCGCACAATTCTTCAAAGTTCTTATCACTAAGTCTAAATGTCAACTTTTTAAACAGTCGGTATGCTTCAAGCTCAAACATACTTCGTTTTGCGTACAAATTTTTGATTTCTAAATCTAACCATTTCTGTTTTGAAACTGTAGATTTCGGCAACTTTACTTGAACAAAGTTTGGAAAACTTTGAATTTTTTGCAAGATTTTAGAAACCAAATATCTGCAGCAACTAGCCTAATCTTAGTACTAAATTTACGATAGAGATTTAGTTCCGTTGACCGTGAAGCCATCTCAATTATGTTGGGAATTTGGAACCTTTGGTTGCACTAAAACAAAGTTATTATTGTTTTCCACAAACCAAAACTACACTTTTTTGCACTCGACGCGCGTTTCGCTAACAACGTTAGCATCATCAGGAGACGATAAAATGAACTAAATTAATCTACGCTCTATCTTATATACAATCTTTTAGTGGGCGGAGATAAAACTATTAATTTGTGATTGATCACGATTTTTAATCCTATCTCCTCTCAACCAAAGAATAAAGTGTGACAAAAAATATGTTGGCCAAACGAGACGCTATATTCAAACACGTTTTAAAGAACACTGAGCACACTTAAAATACGGAAGAACAGAAAAGTCAAGTGTGGCCGAGCATGCTTTTGAAAACAATCATAGATTCACATTAGATAACCTAAAACTTCTAAAAAGTGTACCAAACAAAAGACTTTTGAATACATATGAAAGTATGGAAATCATTAAATCCAGAAATAGTTTAAATAAAGATAGAGGACCCATCCCGTTTAGTACACTTTATTCTTTGGTTGAAGGGATATAGGATTAAAAATCGTGATCAATCACAAATTATTAGTCTTATTTCCGCCCACTAAAGGATTGTATATAAGATAGAGCGTAGATTAATTGCCTGAATTATACACATCCGCCTGTCTTCAAATTTGGTATGCGATTAAAGTTACCCTAACAATATAATAACTTGTTATTATTAGGCACCCACTCCCCCCCAACGAGGGGTGTGGAGGAGGGAATACACCTAAGTTTGTCCTATGTTCACCAAAATTGGTATATGAAGGTTTTTGGGGATAAGTAATACGAATTTTTAATCAGATTTTTAAAATTTAATATGGTGGAATTAAGACAGACGATTTTTAGTCATGTTTTGCTAACCAATTTTGAGTGAATTACAGAATCAAAATTGGCATACAGTGGTTCTTAGAGAAAGAGATTATGTATTTTTGATCACATTTAAAAATTTCAATATGGCGGATTCACGATGGACGATTTGGGGTACAAATCTAAAAGTTGAAAAATAATTTTATATAAAAAAGCTTTTCAAATCCAAGCTTTTATCAAATATAAAATTCACTCAAAAATAGAAAATAATTTTTAACATTCTGATTTCATAATTATACTATAAATTATCCATTTTGGATCCGCCATATTGAAATTTTCAAATCTAATCAAAAATTCATAATCTCCTTCGCCAAATACCCCTGTATGCCAATTTTGATTGAAATCGAAAAAACTAAATATTTTTCCCCCTTCCCTTATTATATTATTGTATTGTCACCGGACCTAAAAACGCATACCAAATTGGAATCGGATGTGAATAAGTCGGTTAAATTTAGTTAGCAAAACATTACCAAAAATCATCCATCTTGATTTGGCCATATTGAATTTTTAAAATCTGGCCAAAAATTCGTATTCCTTATCCTCAGAAATACCCGTATACCAATTTTGGTTAAAATCGGACAAACTTAGGTATTTTCTTCCCTTCAGGGGTGCCTATAACAATCGGACAATCTAGAAGTAAGTCAAAATTGAGTTGCAAGATTTGCAAGTTTTGATCCAAATCTGTAAATTTATAACAGCTATCTAAAAACTGAATATTCATTGCAGCCTTAAGGAATTTGCATTAGATTTAAAATATCAAATTACTTCCTAATATTACAGGGAATTTTGACGAAACACTAATGTGCTCCTGAAAATGACCAATGGGTGGATGCGTCCACCATGCCTGTGGCCCAAACAATGACTGAGCTTCATTCATTTGAGATTTCATAACAAGCCCGTTCTATAATCTAGACCTCGCACTATTTACGTTTATGTATTGAATCAACACTTGCGGCCCTGGCCATATCTAGTACACTGTGATCAACTGTCTTACGATAACAATAACAAAATGGCAAAAAAATGGTTTGAAAAATGGATAAAATTTAAACTAAACGAAATCGGAAATTTTCTGAATGAGGCCCTGTCCATACTGTGATCAGTCTGGCCAAAAATCTAGGGAAAAACAAAAAAATAAACGTCAGACTGAAAATTCTCGTTGACAGTTGACGTCAATAATGTGTATAAATTTTGGGTGGAAAATACTGTAAAATTACGCAGCTTTTGTTTAAGACTATTTTTTGTAAAATGCACAATAACAGAGAAAATAGGGAACCTGCCTGCTTGGTTTCGGGGTTAACGCCGCGATTTTCAAGCACGCCAAACCGCGCTTAAACGACTCAAGGTGGTTTTTTTATCTGTTTTTCCACCGTTGAACAGAGAACTCTTCTTAGGCCCAAAAATTTAGCAAAACATTTATTATGGTTTTTTAGCTCTACCACACAGAGACAAACTAAAACAAAAAAGTAGCATGAGCATTAAGCGGAGGCTGCGGATAGACAGACAGACAATAACTAAACAAGGACGACCTATGGCACAAGACCAGCCAAGACACTCTACGAATGGAAACGCCTGGTCTGACCATTTCGGCGCTATCCATTACGAACTTTATTTATTTATATTTACTTTGTATTTTTATACTTTGTATCTTGTAATTTATAGTGTCTAATTGTAAATATTGTAAATACTATTAAGACTGTAAATAAATTGATATATATACTTTCAAGCAGAAGATGTCGGGTTCAAGCCCCGGGTCGTGCATCAGGTAGTCTACTTGGACTTTTTCTTATAAAATTACAGAATTTTGTAAGATTAAGACAAAACGCAGTATGAAGCGGAGTAGGCCGAGTTAGCTAGAAGGCAGGCTAATTCGATTTCATACCGTCCCTCGGAGAGGACGGTCCCGTGTGATCCATATATTGATAGTGGAGCACGTCAAAGATCCCTAGCCCCGACAAAGTGATTTAGGCTAAATTAAATCCTTCTAGGAAAAGAAAACTGCCTTCCTAGGGGGTGCTCATCAAACCGGTTTGATGAGCGGGTTAAGGGGGGAACCTAGAGAAAATAAGTGTAAAATGTATCTTAGGCCCTACTCCTCTATTCACGCCGGTATCCAGGCCGGATGGGATCGGATATCACGTAGAGGCGGACCTAGATACACACTGCCTAAATCGGTAGACTACGAAAGTAGTTGATGACCCGTCCGATTTAGTTAATAGTGCCTACGGGACTCAAAAAAGTGACGGTAATCAAATGAGAAGAGAGAGAGAGAGAAAAAATAGGGGATAACTTTTATAATAGATAACCCTGTACACTTTGTTCCCTTAATTGTAAAATCTCTATTTTAAGCATTTTGGCGTTTGTTGCCTTACTGGTATTTCAATTTTATGTAATGTAATTTCAATGTAACTCGCTTTAGAAAATTCCAATTTTTACCGGCTTAATCTATTGTGTTTTACAAATTGCCTCTGTTTTGCAGTTTTATTATTTTCCTCTCTTCAGTCTAGACAGATGTTGAAGCAGAAACGAAACTAATTACACTAACTGAACACGTCAAAAAAAGAACTGAAACTTTAAAGGGTCAAAAATTTTTTCATGTATGCAACTTCGATTTTATAAAGTTACTACGTTTTCAATTTTTCTTTTGATTTTTTCTCATTTTTACAAGCTTTTATTTAGTTTGCAATGTACGTAAATATCTTTGTTCGGGTGGAATTTTGCAACTTAATTTTGACCACCTTCCCGACATCCGATCGGCTTCAAATTTGGCATGCTTATATAGTTCCGGTGCGGTGTGACGACATTGACAGCTCCCCCCTACTCGAAGGGGGTGGAGGGGGGTACTGTTGAAGTTAGCCCGATTTCGTTGAAATTTGGTGTGTTGGGGCACTTGGGAATGGAGATAATGAATTTCTAATCAGATTTTAAAAATTCACTATGGCGGATTTAAGATGTACGATTTTTGGTGATCTTTTGCTAACCAATTTTAACTAACTTATAAAAAATTCGATTGTCTTCAAATTTGACGTGGGTTTATAGTTCCAGCAACAATACAATAATATGTCATTATTAGGCACCTCCCCCCCTACGAGGGTAGTGGAGGGGGAAGGATTGTTATACGGGGGCTTTTGGTGATAAGAAGTACGAATTTTTGATCAGATTTTGAAAATTAAATATGGCGGATTCAAGATGGACGATTTTCGGTCATGTTTTGCTAACGAATTTTAACTGACTTATCCACATCCGATTGTGTTCAAATTTGGTATGGGTTTATAGTTCCGGTGAAAATACAATAATATGGTATTCTCAGGTAGTCATCTGCCTCTAACGAGGGAAGTGGAGGGGGAAAAAGATTTAGCTTGTTCGATTTCAATCAAAATTGGCATACAGGGTTTTTTAAGAAAGAGGATTATGAATTTTTGATCAGATTTGAATATTTAAATACGGTGGATTCAAAATGGACGATTAAGGGTACAAATAAAAAAATTAAGGGTGTGTGTTCAAATTTGGTATGCGTTTATACTTCCGGCGACAATACAATAATATGGTATTACTAGGTACACACTTCCCTCTAACGAGGGAAGTGGACAAGGGGAAAGATTTAGTTTTTTCCATTTAAATCAAAACTGGCATACAGGGGTTTTTCGGGAAGGGGATATGAATTTTTGATCAGATTTAAAAATTTCAATATTAAAAATTAAAAAATAAATTTTTATTAAAAAAAACTTTTAAAGATCAAGCTTTTATTAAATACACTCAAAAGTAAATAATAATTTTTTAACTTTCTTATACCATAATAAATAATAAAATTAAAAAGATTTAAAAAAAAACGAAAAAATAATGAAAAACAAAAAAGTTAAGAATCGAAAGCAATACTATTTGATTGCGTTTTACATTTCGGCTGGCGATGCCAATACTTTATCGTCGAAAATGCAAGAAGCTTTCTGTTTACTCGCTAAAAGAAAGCAATTATCCATTGTCGAGTCCATTTTCGTTATATTTTGAGACGCGAAATTGAAATGAATATTTAAAAATGATACCGCTAAAAATGTTTTAAATAAAAAACCTATCCGACGAAATCAGGTTTAATGTTCAGGGTGTTTTCGATTTTCGATGGGATTCAAATGGGAAAGAAGATAGAGACATGCGGTTTTCGCACTACTTTCTTACTTTTTTGAGCTATAAAAATGGTATTAACAGATTTATTCTGTCCATTGTAGTTTTTGAGCTACAGGGGAAAGTTGAAAAATGATCAGAATTACCAATTGATGATATCTCCCTTAATTTAACAGATAGTCGAGTTCTGTAAAAACATGTAAGTGTGGCAATCTTTTTAGAAAAATACAATGTGCCTTTGAAATGTTAATCCGACGTTTCGTTTCGTAGATACCATCATCAGGATCAAAAAGTTAAATACATACCAAAATGTTTTACTTCATATTTTAGTTTTTTATTAACTTTGTTTGATAATAAAATCACAAAAATCATCTTCTGTGCATTTTTTTTCTGGTACCGCCTTGTCCTATTTTAATTTATTTGTTTTTGGGACCATTTTGATTTAACTACTATATAGTAGACATGGACAACCAAGATATATTATAAAAACATACCGGGTGAACCGAAAAAAACCGGACAAATTGTTTTTTGCTAGAACTTTACCAATTTCAATAAAAAAATACCGTATTTTCAAGGCTAATAAGCCTTTTGAAAAAAAAAACATTCGCTTTTTCGCCATATTTAAATCTAAGATGGCGCATAAAATCAAAATGTTAATACCATTTTTTAGAGCTCAAAAACGTAAGACGAAAATGTTAAAACCGCATGTCTCTACACACTGTACAGAATAGAAAAATATTTTGGTGTCGCATGCCTCTAAGGCTAATAAGTTCTTTGGTGTGACTATAGGCAGGGGGAGGAATAACGGTAAAATGATCTGGGGCTGAATTCTTGAATCTTAAGCGCACTAACGTTCACTTCTGTGAAGTGAACGCTCTCCGGTGAAGAAGAATAAAATGACGAAAAATAAAATAAATAAATAAATATACAACAGTTATTGGTATGCAGACGTCTCTCGAAATGAAGCTGAGGCTAAATTTTTGAATCTCAAGCGCACAAACAATTACTTCCGAGAAGTGAACGCTCCCGCTGAAGAAAAAGAAAATTACCAAAAATTAATTAAATAAATCAATATAATAATCAAAATCATCTTTATTAGGCAACAATAAAAACATAGGCGAGGTTTAGCAAATTACTACTCATACCTAACCTTCCATTGAAAACTCTAGAATAAGTTCTTACATTATTAGTTATGTTTCTAAAGTCTATAAAACCCTATTAAAACCTATTTAGTAAATTAAATCCAAATTGCACACTTAGACTATAAAAAGTAGTTTGAAAACACTCTGAATATTAATTAATAATTTGTTTTAAATGAAATTTAAGCTTAAATAATATAATGCTACAACTTTTTTGTTTGTTTGGAATATTATAAGTAAAAAAAGATTTTTATACCAAAACCAATTATTGGAAATGTTCACATTCATTTTCATGCGACGTTGGCCCTGAATTATACCTTTTAATACTCACACAGAAAACTCGAAAACAAACAAATTAAAAATAAATAAATAAAAAAATAAATAAATTTCTTTTTTTATTTTTTTTTCTAAAAGAAATTTTGCTCAGAGTTTTTAATTCACTGCAGCATACGAAAACGATTCTTGGTAGAGTGCTGTTTTATGTTTTAAAACAGTTAACAGTAGTTCTCGTCTGACATTGATACCGGCTCCATCAACACGTTCCTATATTTTACACCTTAAATAGTTTGGTACGCCTCTAGAGAGCAAATTATGTATAAAACATGCTACGTTAGTTGCCCACATTAATGCCATGGGCATCCATTTTAATTCCTTTAGCTTTTTAGTGACTCTATCATATTTACACGACCCATGGACAAACCTACAACAGAATTTTCTGTATTCTATTTTAAGTAGCATAGTCAAGGCATGGTCCATGGTCCATAGACAATACTTATATAATAGTTCATCTGTGAAGTGGACGCTCCCGGTGAAGAAAAGTAAATCAATATACAATAGTTATTTGTGCGCATATGGCAAAAAAAATATCAAGTAGATTGATTTTTTGCAAATAAAATATAGCCTATGGCACTCTCGGAACTTTCCAGCGACATCACATTTTTTTTTAAACTTTAAATAAGAATATTGGCCGTAGCAGGTTAAAAAATAATTTTTTGAGAATTTTGACATATCGGTTGACAAATGTCAAAAAGAAATAAATGAGCGTCGTTTTTTTTGATAAGCTTTCTAACAAGTTGCCACAAGCGGGGTCTTCTCATTTGGAAAAAAAAGTTCTATTTGAATAGACCTCTTTCTGACGGCCTGTTCACAAAAGTTTTATGCCGAAAATTTTGATTGCTAAAAATACTTGTTGACGTGTTTTGGGATTTTCCTAAAAAACAAATTTCCCACTCGCTAGGGGCAATGTTCAATTTGAAGCCCAACACAGAGATTTCGTGAAGATTTTGACACATATATTGACAAATGTCAAAAAAAATTACACAAGCGTTTTTCTTTTTCGATAAGCATTCCAACAAAGTGCTACAAGCGGAGTCTTCTAATTTGAAAAAAAAATTGTATGTGAATAGACCCCTTTCCGAGGGTCCGTTCACAAAAATTTTCTGCCGAAAATTTTAGCTGCCAAAAATCTTAGTTGACATCTTTTTGGATTTTTTGAAAAAACAATTTTTTAACCCGCTACGGCCAATATTCCATGTAAAGTCTCCACCCTGTATAAAACTAGCTTTTTGCATATTTTTCTTGATTTTTGCTGTTATTGCTTATATAAAATTGAATCCTCGTGGCATATTAAAATTCACCTCATGGTTACTAATTCATGAATTTTAATGACTATGATATTATCATGAAATTTTTAAATGAGAGAAATAATTCTTTCGCATTTCTGAAATCATAAACATGAAGTTTTTCAGTTTCTGAGTTTTTCAGTTCTCGTTTCTGACGTTACAAGCAAGAAATTTCTCAGATATTACGTGCCTCTGCACGCCATGCGCCAGCGCATTTCACAATTTCAACTTCCCATTTCTGATGTCACAATCGCGATTTTCCCCTCATAAGGGTGAAATTAAATGTAGAATTTAAAAATGTTTTTTTTATACTTTCATCAAAAACATGATTTTAGTAACTGTCTGCAGATAACTAAAGTATGGCTTTTTTGGTTACCGATGCATTTTTGATCACGGGTGCAAAAAAAGATTTCTGTCCGTTTTTTACCCAAAGTTAAAGAGAAATAGCGTAAAATATTGATATTGAAAAAATCTAATTATTTTTGCTTAAGAATTAAGCTATTTCCGCCAGTGGTTTTTAAGTATTTAAGAAAACATCATTTAAAAATATCGTAAAAACATCAAATTGTCAAAGATTAAAATGGCGTAACAATGAACGTCACCGAGTAAAAAGACACATCGCTATGGAAACGATTGTTATTTTACTTAACAGCCGCCTTGATTTATGATATAAAGATGGTGTGTTGCGAGAAGTTCTCTTTGTTCGAGATTTTTAAAAGTATTTTCCTGTTTTTCTTGGATTTTTTGATAAAGGTATTAAAAAAAAGTAGTGTTAAAAAATAGCGGCTAAACTGTGTTTTTTTACCCGCGTACCGCGTTACCAAAGCTTGTAAAAAAAAGCACTATTTTAGCCACTAGTTGTTAAAACTACTATTTTTATACCTTCACCCAAAACATGATTTTAGTAACTGTCTGCAGATAACTAAAGCATGGCTTTTTTGGTTACCGATGCAAAAAAACTTTTTTTTTTGTTTATCGATGCAAAAAAACTTTTTTTTTGATCACGGATGCAAAAAAAGATTTATCTCCAGTTTTTACCCAAAATTAAAGAGAAATAGCGAATAATAGTAATATTGAAAAAATCTAATTATTCTTGCCTAAAAATTAAGCCATTTCCGCCAGTTTTCACCAAAAATTTACGAAAAAATCATTTAGAAACATCGTAAAAATATCAAACTGTCAAAGATTAAAATTTCGCAGCAATGAACGTCACCGAGTAAAAAGGCACATCGCTGTGGCAACCATTGTTATTTCATTTACCAGCCGCCATGATTTATAGTGTAAAGATGGTGTGTTTTGCGAGAAGTGCTCTTCGTTCGAGATTTTTAAAAGTATTTTTTTGTTTTTCTTGAATTTTTTGATAAAGGTATTAAAAAAAATAGTTTTGACAACTCGTGGCTAAACTGTGATTTTTTTACTCTCGTTTTTAAATACCTCGCTGCGCTCGTTATTTAAACCAACGCTTGTAAAAAAAAAACACTATTTTAACCACTAGTTATGAAAACTAATATTTCCAGAATATATTTTATGATCCACTTCCAGCGGTAGATGTTCCTCAACATGGCACATGGCACCTCAAAATCTAGAGAATAGGGTGGGCGCAATAATACACCCTTGTTTAACGCCTGTCGTAATCTGGAATGACTCTCCTGGTCCATCGTTGCTCATAACTGTTGCATTCATATTGTTGTGTAGTAGTCTAAAAATTTGAATATATTTTTGAGGGCATCCAGCTTTTGCGAATATTTTACAAAGAGCTTCTCTGTTGACCAAATCAAATGCTTTGACTAGATCTATGAAGGCCATGAAGAGAAGGCGATTTTGTTCTCTAGATTTCTCTTGCATTTGTCTGGCACTGAAGATCATGTCAGCTGTGCCTCGATTGGGCTTAAATCCACACTGTGTCTCTGGCAGTTTTTTTTCAGCAATCGGAATTAATCGGTTTGATAGTATCCGTGCAACAGTTTTAATGTATGAAGTACACAAAATAGACGTCCGCCGATTAGTTTATTTATGATACGATGGACCAAGAAAAATCGTTATCCATTGGATATCCAAAAACTAACTGAAAAACACAGTTCTTTATGGATCAAAATTGGAAGTCCTTTGGAGTTTTTTTGTCATCCACTCTATCAGGTTTTGGACAAAAAATGGCTGTCCGATGGACAATTTATGCTGTGTGGGAAGCACTATTTTTACCCTCTTGAAGTTACATTTACTTACGGTGAAGATAATAATATGAGTAACGAAATTCCACATTAAACTGTAAACTAACCAAAATCACTCTATTTTGTGTATGCGCAACTCTTAGTTTGTGTCCAAGAATCAAAGAATTATTTCCAATGAGGCTATTTTTTGGGGCGATAGTTGGACACTTCTTGGAGCGATAGCAGAATAAACTTAGGAGTAGTTGAGCCCCATAGGCGAGTTGTTTTCATTTTTTTGCCGCTCGACACTGCTAACTTTGCCGATACAATATGCAAAAATTTATTAAAAACTTGCTGAAGACTGCGCAGCTTTGCCTGCGGTTTTACCCGTTTGTCTTGCTTTAAATGGTCATAACTCATTCCCGTGAACCGATATGGATAAAATAAAGCCTGTGTGCCCAGTACTCCAAGGAAGGAGGAAGGAACAAACAAACAAACAGACAAAAATTCTAAACATTAGATTTAGAAGCGAGTTTAGAAGCCGACACCAAATTTTTTATAAAAATATTCAATGTACAGAAATTACCTTTTTAAAAATTTATTGTATGTATGCCGGGTATACCATAAAAAACTGGACAAAATGTTTTCCCTCATAACTTTTAAACCATACCATCGATTTTAATGCAACAAACTGTTCTTTGCAGGGAATTGAGCAAGACTTTGACTAGAAATGTTTTTTTTTGCCATCTTAAAATCTAAGATGTCAGACAGAAACAAACTTTACCCTTCAAAGAACCTCGTTTATTCTTATGTTACGGAAATTTTTTGTTTTTTTTTTATGAAGTCATAAAAAAGTTTTGTTTCTGCCACGCAGAACGAGATACGAGTTATTAAAATTGGTGAAGTGGTTCCCAAAAACTATAAAAATATTTCAATCAGTATTTTACGGATTATGCGATTAGATTTTAAGAAGGCGGAAAAATATATTTCTAATCAAAGTCTTGCTCAATTCCCTGCAAAGAACAGTTTATTGCATTAAAATCGGTGCTATGGTTTCAAAGTTATAACGGAAAATATTTAGTCCGGTTTTTTATGGCCAACCCGGTAGATATGGCCTTTGATTATTAAATAATAAAATAAACATTATCTACACTTTATTTCTTAACTTTTTGGAAACAACTTTATCTCTTTTTAAATCTGTGACAAGGTACTTGTTAGACGTAGTTTTGGTTTTTAAAAACGTTCTTAAAGAAAAAAGCCTATTCTTAACGCTGACAGTTTTCTGAAATCTGGCGCTCCTTCTAATATAAAAATTAACGTTACGTTGCCGTTGTTTGGATCTTTTATATGTTTTCTTGCGTTTTATTGTGTTTTTACCAAAGAAAAAGGCTTTATATCAACTTAAGGAAAAATACTAAAGCCTTTAAAATGTTGCATTTATTTCTTTCTTTGTGTAGTCACAGTGTAGTTACAGTGCGGACGTAAACAGCCCCCTCCCATCGACTTCAAATAAAAACCATGTTTAATGATTTTGCTACGTTTTGACGTATTTTTTATAAGGCTCATATTGACTTAAGATTATAAAGTAACTAACTACCTTTAAATTTTAGATAAAAGAGGGATCCAGTGATCCCTTGTTTCAAAGGTACTTTAGTTCCCTATTTAAAATATTATTTTTTTTAATAATCGGTTTGACCCTTACAAGAGTTATGAGTATTTTCGACTATAGTTTGCGCACCTCCCTTTACTTTCAAACGAATTGAGATATGAGTATCAAATAAAACCATGTTTAATGATAACACTTTTGTTACTTTTTGACGTACTTTTTATAAACGTCATATTGACTTAATTCACTATAACTAACAAAAAATTTTAAATAGAAATAGGGGTCGATTGACAACTCGTTTGAACGGTTAATTATTAAACTTTTTTAAAAACAGTTTAGTACTTACAAAGTTATAATCACAACTCGTACAACTTCTTTTACTTTAGAGGGTGCAATATCAGTTGCTAGGGACTTCCAGTCAAAAAGTGGTGAAATTTATTATCATTAAATGTTTTTATTTAAGGTCGATAACTGAATGCATTCAAAAGTAAGGGAAGGAGCGCAAACTATAGTCGAACATATTCATAACTCTCTAAGTGATAAACCGATTTTAAAAAATAATATTTTAAATAGAGAATTAAAATACCTTTTAAACAAGGTATCACTCGACCCCCCCTTCAATTTAAAATTTTAAAGTAGTGACTGATATACTGATATACGACAAGGAATCAATCTTTTTATATGTAACTTTGTAAATTTGGTACAAAAATCCTCTATCGGCTGACCATGAACTGATTAACTTTTAGGTAGGGTTGGTGGGGGGTTGAAGGGGGGAAAAGGGGGATAAAATATTTTTAAAAAATTGGAACTTTGGAACAGAAACAAGTAGTGATATACGGTTTCCAGATTTAATTTTCCATGAATATGGACTACAAATTTTGTTATAAAGTCTAAATTCGTGGGATCTTTAGTTTGCGAGTTGTTTGAAAAAACGTTAAAATATGCAACAAGCAGCTATTGATATACGGTTCTCAGATTTTGGTTTTCGTAAATATTACCCAAAAATTTTGTTATTCAAGTCTTTCAAGGCGACAGTTTTCAAGATATTTTTATTTCTTTTCAACATAAAATAATTGATTGGATGATGGACTATCCGTGCTTTCCAGCACCAATTTTTTTAAGTAATGTCCACGTTTTACGCTAAGAAACACTGCGCCAATAATTGCACAAAGTGGACAATTGACACACATCGTTCATTTATTTTATTACTCGCGATTGGCATTTAGTTACCTTTTGAAATTTGAAATATTCATAAATTTCTGTGTGCAATACTCCACTCTGTCTAGCATTCTAAATTCTATACCTTTAAGTATGTGGACAGTAGACATTTTAAGTTGGTCATAGGACGTACACGCAAACGTGTAATATATAATATTCTGTCTCCCTTTTATCTGGATAAAAGCAAAGACTTCCACTTCAATACATATATCAAAGTCCAATGTCTGCTGTCTATCGTTGAGATTTTTCATTTCAAGGTCACGTCATTTGCATGAATAACGTTTATGTATGACACTAACCTACGTAGCATATCGTTTGCGGCATGTTGCTAACGTGAAGAGGTCCTAAGATACGCAGCGAGTTTTGCCGACGGGACCCAAAAATCAATAGACGAGCGGCCGAACCAAAGAAAGCAAGATAGAAATACATGATAATATAATGTAAATGACAAGAAACAGCCCAACCGGAAAATTTCACTAGTGTGCCAACTTATACACTTTGGAGTTTTTTTGGTCGCTTATTTACGAAAGCGTAGAAGGACCACAGAGCAATTTTCATTTTAATTCCGACTTTGAACTCATAATTCCGACTTTAAACTCTGAATTCCGACTTTAAACTCGAAATTCCTACTTTAAACTCAGAGTTCCAACTTATAACTCGGAATTGCGACTTAAAACTCGTAATTACGACTTACAACTCAGAATTGCGACTTTAAACTCGGAATTCCGACTTTAAAATCAGAATTCCAAGTTATAACTCGGGATTTGACTTTAAACACCCCAGAAGATTGAGGGGGGTCCAAAACTGTTTTTTTTTCTTAAACGGTTATACTTACAACAAAAACGATGAAAGTCTTTTCAATGGGGAAAAAAATACATTTCATGTTTTTTTTTTACTCTTTATTTACCCAAAATATTTTTTTTTCAAAACCCGTGAAATATAGATTATTTCAAAAAAATGACAGGTCAGTGTTATGAAAGTTAGGCTTTTAAATAATAATAATTTTTATAATATCTTCATAACCTATTCTTCTGGAAGTTTTTAGATTTTTAATCTTTAATAATAATAAATATCATATTCATTATCAGACATAGTCGTAGATTACCCGAATCGTATTGAGAATTCCCAGTCCTTATTATATTAAAAATTTATTTTATCAAGTTTATAAGGGAGGGGTTTGGTAATTTTTTTATGTTTGTTTTTAAACTGGCTACCAACCAACCAATTTTTCTTCAAAAAGGTCGAAAACACCCCCAAAAAAAGTTCGAAAATTCGATATTTTCCAAATGAGTGGCGTTGAAAGAAATGGATTGAAGTCTGTGTATTTTTACCAACCATAACGGGGCTAGTCGCGCACCAAGAAAAAAATCGAAGGGGATGAGCGTAATTTTTCAAATACAAATGGTTGAGATAATTGAAAGTCGTAGCTTACGACTGATGGATCCCATAGGTGTCCTTGTAGCCCCCCACCAATTTTTTAAAAATATTTTCGAAACCAAAACAGATCCAGATTGGAGACCCAAGTTCGGGCAATCTAGGGTATTAGTCCAATAAAGAAAAATACCCTCTCCTGCCAGTTTTTCAGAGAAGGTACGTAACGGATTCAGGCGCTTATTTGAAGGTCTCACCACCAGATGAACCCTAAAAATATTGGAATTAGTTTAGCTAATTCATGCTCCCTCTTTGTTCATTTATGTGGGATCAACAGAGAAAAAGAAGGAATTAGATAGCCAATCGCGATTAAGTGCCTACGGTGCATTTAGGGGTTAGTGGTCTCTGATACCGACCAAGCGCCTATGGGATAATTTTAAATTTGACAGATTATTTTTCCCCCAGAAAAACGATATTTGCAGATAGCTTACGAGAAACCAAATCGAAAGTGTCATAATACTCGAATTTTTTAAAAATATTTTGGTCGCCAGTTAAAAAAAAATATAGAAAAAAATTAATCCCCCCCCTTTTAAACTTAATTATTAATTAATAAAGAAAAAAATTTAATATAATGAGCACTGGAATTCTCAATAAGATTCGGGCAATCTACAACTATTTCTGATAATGAATACGATTTTTATTAACACCCTCCTCACTGAAAGTTTTCCAGAAAAGGTCTACAAAAGATAAAAAATTAAAAAACACCCAGAAAAATAGGTTATGAAGAGTCCGTGATATTATAAATGTTATTGTTTTTCAAAAGTCTAACTTTCTAACTGATTTTTGAACGTTTACAGTACTAAAAAAATATATATTAAAAAAATAATATATTGGAAAAATATTGGAAAAACAATATTTTTTTTTATTTATCTCATTTTTCGAAATAAGTTATATTTAACGGATTATGACAAAAAAATTATCTCGGATAGATAAATAGTAAAGGACAAAAAATACTAAAAATTGTATTTTTATTCTCCATAGAAAATACTTTATCGTTTTTGTTGTGAGTGTACCAGTTTAAGAAAAGACGCTGTTTTGTTCCCCTCTCAATTTTTTCCAGCCGAAGCTATGTAAGAGTTATAAAAAAAAGTTAAATAAAAGAAATGTTCAGTTTTTTAAGGATAATTTATATCTTTATAAAAAAAATTGTATTTTTTTATTGTGTTATTTTTTTTTGGGGTGTTTAAAGTCAGAATTCCGAGTTATAACTCAGAATTCCGAGTTTAAAGTCAGAATTCCGAGTTCTAAGTCAGAATTCCGAGTTAAAAGTCAGAATTCTGAATTGTAAGTCGGAATTCCGAGTTTTAAGTCGGAAATCCGAGTTTAAAGTCGAAATTCTGAGTTGTAAGTCAGAATTTCGACTTAAAGTCGGACTTCTGAGTTTTAAGTCAGAATTCCGAGTTCTAAGACGGAATTCCGAGTTATAAGTCGGAATTCTAATAAAAATTGTTTTGTGGCACTTCTACGCTTTCGTACTTATTTGATACTTTGTTGTGGTAGTGATTATTGATGCCTTTGCTTAATATAGCTAAATGTCATGCCGTTATATAATTAACCACAACTACTGCCGTAGATAATGTTCCACCCATCATGCCTGTCGATAGCTAATTAATACCTTTGTTATATTTTAATAAATTTGAATTAATAAAATATTATTAAATCCCTGCCAAAAAATCTCACAAAATATTATAAACAATGAAACACAAATCCCGCGCAACTCTAGCAGTGGTAGTAGTAGAAGTTTTATAATATGGATTAATACAGGCAAACTAAACTATACCCTAACCTAAACTATAAACTACGACGAAGTAACCACTATAATATAATAACTCACTTTGGGCTCGCACAATATACATTTCGTACACCCCATTTCGATATTATTTAGAAAATACAATAAAACAGGTTAATATTTTGCACACGTGAACCTACGCTAACTACACCACAACATCACAACTGGAAATGAAGCTCCATAGGTTAAGGAGCTTCAATAGATACGGCTGCAGTGTTGCCAGGAACATGATAATTATCAGAATCTAGAATAATTTTGGGTGAAACATGATAAATAATAATGACCCTAAATCTATGATAATTTAACAAATCCTCACACAGTGAAGACTTTCTAAAATTGATACAAAAAAACCGTAAAATAATAATCCCAAGTAATAATTTTTAGTTGCCTGAGTTGCCATAACTAAGAAATACACCAAAATTAACGTTGCATAAAGTACAAAAACTAGTCATTTGTGCAACGGCCGCTATGATGGACAAGAGAACGACGTCACACCGTTGTTATTAACTAGGTTAAATTTGGCAACCCTTTGACAACTTTTATTTTTACTGGAATATTGTGGGGTTTTCAACGACCGCAATGAACGACGGAACACGGAACAACGACGCCATAAGGTTGTTAATTAACTAGGGTTAATTTGTATACCCTAGTTTAATGTTTCCTGACCGTTTACTCAACGTCAACATAGTTGGTCTACTAGAGGCATATTAAAGGCACAAAAAAATGGTGAGGGAGATAAATTCAAAAAATCAGTTTCCAAGTGACCAGTAGTCAGACTATCTTGAAATATAAACTAAGGGCCGTTAAACCGGCCCTAAAAAAGGGCTGCGTCAATAATCAAAACACAGCAAGGGGTAGAAGGGAGGTGAAAGTTTTATAAAGTAACTGTTCTCCGTAACAGTTTTACTCCAAAAATAATGTAAAAAATAATAAAAAATTAATTTTTTATATTTTTAGGAAGGTTTTCCATTTTCATTAAGTGTTGCAAAATTTGCAAAAGTATTACGAAGAAGGAAAGAGGGGTTAAAATTAGGATAAAATGATGATAGATAATTGACCGACTATACAGGGGCTACAACCCTAAACGTTTGTGACGTCACACAATCAAAAATAGCGACGTAAATTTGTGAGCAGCTGTAATTGTTTGATTTGTTTTTCTGCCTACAAACTATGTAACGTCCCCCCAAGTGACCCAGAGTCAGACTATGGTCCCTGACCGACTGTAGATACCAAGTAATGAAGAGTCAGACTACCTTGAAATTAATTTTTGGGGTTCTTCTTTTGATGCACTGGTGTGCACTAAAAATGTCCTTTTATAGCTTGTATAAATATAAAGGTTAGATATAATTAGTGCAAATTGTTGCAGCAAAAGGAAAAAGCTATTAGCACTTTCGGCCAATTTCAAAATATAAGACAACTATAGGTTTTCAGTAAATCAAGAAATGATTATTGCCGCCATACTGTTTTCTTTTCCTGATTTGCGCCGTTAAAAAAATCTTGTTTTTTTGCTGGATTTTGATGATTTTTAGTTAATTTTGGAAATTCTTAAGTATTGTTTTAGATTGGCTACAGTTTAAAATAGGTTTAAAGCATTTTCAAAATTTTCAGTATTTAAATTAAAAAAATAATTTAGCAAAAAAGTAGGAAGGATTGAATATTTTTTAAACCTAAAATGTCCATTTTTGACGGAAAACTAAGGTTCGTTATTAAATTTAGTTAGTAGGAACCTTTAAAAAGTCACTTTAATGTAATAAATTAACTGCATGAATGTTACCTAGCTACGTATTTTAGAACTATTGATAGATGGTGTTTGGAAATTAGTCTTGATTTCAAATCAATTATATTAATAAAAATATTATCCAGAGGGCACTTCAGTCGTAGTCGCTTCGGCGACGGTGTGGAAACTTTGCTAGCGTCTCGTCAACACAACTCAAAAAATATCCTCCGAATTGGTGCAAAAGCGAGTTGCTAGAACGTTTATACAGCGTTTTCACACAACGTTAAGTCGCCTTTGGCAACGCGAAAACGTCGAAAAATTGTTACTTGGGATAATAAGTAATCTGGTTACATCGTGGTCCATCCACTATTTTAAAATAGGTGCATTGTAGTCAGGTAGCCATCCTGTTTTTATACTTTCATACTTCTCCTGCTCGTGACTTTTTAACAACACCAACCACAGATTAGAAAAAGAATGCTGTTTACTGTTAAAACAATTTTAATTTTTTTTTTATTTTTAAAAATTCGAATTAATAGTAGGTGTATACATATTAGAACAGTTATATATTAACAAAAGTTGACAGCAACTCCCGATCTAAAAACTTAATTAATCGACGTCGGTCATCTGATGATCTCCTCTCTCACTTTCTCCGTTAATGCTAAACAAAAAGCACAAAAACTGTAGGTATGTTTTTTTTTGACCACTCAACAATAAAAATACATTTTAAGGGCATGTCATGCAAAAATAAAAACTATGATAATTTTTCCCTAAACTTGATAATTTTTCTAATTGCAAATGATACTTTCTTTCCAACCTCCTGGCAACACTGTACGCCAGTTACGTGTTAAACTGTTCGGAACTATTTGGAGTTTGGCGAGTCTGCGCAGATATGCACGCGACCGATAACCATACTTTTATATTGATTTTTATTTTTTAATTTGTAATATGACCACTAGATGGCTCACGGTTAAATTCGCGATAACCGTACTATTGATTTTTTGTTAGTTTGTAATATGACCACTAGATGGTGCTCGCTTAAATTTCTGTTTCTTTTTTGCAAGCAATTTGTGTTTAATTTTTAAAAATATGCTTTTTTGCTAGACACAAAACAAAATTGAAAATTGTGTTAAGTTAAAACAATTAAGCATATTTTTAAAAAATAAATAGAAATTACCCATAATAATGCACTTGTAGTACAAAACCTCTGGTTGTTTTATTATAAAAGATTATGGCATATATTTCAAAACATGTTAGTTTATATTTTTGATAATAAATAAAATATTACAATATTATCTTGTCTGTGATTTTAAATATTAAATATTTTTCTTTAAAACGTTTATCTTGTTTTCAGTATATAAAAAAAAAATTTTGTATTCCAAACTAAATTTTTGAAACAAAAAAAAATATTTTTAAAATCAAAAAATTTACTGTATATATGTTGGGCAGTTTATGGTAAATGCACACATTAGAAAAAACTTTGATGTAAATAATATTAATACCCGTGGTTTGGAATACACAAAGGTCGCATTTTCTAACTTATTATTGACATACTACAAAAATTGGCCATACTAAACTTGGTGAAATAAGGAAAAAGTGTTTTAACACTATATATAAATAGTTAAATGGAGTCCAAATGCAAGTGTGGGTGCGACACTCCCTAAGGCGTCTGCGACCAGTCTGCAAAATGTCCTCTGGAGCAAGATATTTATCACACGCATAAAATCTGTTATATATTTCATCAGCACTTAGTTTATTCGCGTTTAAGGGCTTCACTATGCTTCTGAAAAAACAGGATTGCCTTTGGGGAAACGATCTCTTTTATTGGGATCATGGCACGGTCTCCTCATCTTTGAACACAGCACACTCTAACTCTTTGTTTCTCAGCCATGGTAATCAACGGATAAAATCACTTTTTAAAAACATTGGCGAACCTCAGTTTTTAAAATGTAACTTATAGTTATCAGTATGAGTCATAACCGACATTCTGTCACTTTTGTCATAATGTGCCGTCTAGCGGACAACCGTAGAAGCGGTAAGAGGCGGAGCTGCAGATTTCTAAAATATTGCCAACCTAAATATTATTCTGTTGGCAGTTCCTTTGCACGCGGAAATATAACCGCACTTTTCGCGAAAAATAATTATTGGCGGGAAGGGTAAAGTGACGGATCTATAGTTCCTTAATCTATGAAGAAGCTCCAACCGCCAGCCAAAGAAACTTGCAAGCCCGAATATGTGCAAACTCGACATTCAGCAACCACGGCCTATAATATTATTTACATGTGTAAATCCTTGGGTTTTACTAGACGGTGGAAAATTTAGGCCATGAGTTATCGTAGTCCAGACCGTAAATTACCACAGACTTGCTGAGTTCTCCCAGCTAAGTTGAGATGGTTTGGGACAATCATACAGTGTGCTGTAGTAATGCACGGTGTGAGTTCTGGTAGCCCCAAATTTTCAAGCCACGGTCATGGGTTGACCCCGTTTTCTCCCCGATGCTGTGGGAGAGATGTTACTTTGATAAGATTCTATTGAGTTGAATTGAAGCCTACAAGATTTCATAAGCCAAAAACAAGTATTCACGACAGACGAAGTGATTATAGTTTTTTTGCAAGATTTACTACTACATTTTTTTGTAGAAGTGCTATTTTGTGAGATTTGGTGAGGTATTGTTCATAGAGTTTTATAAGATTTCATTAGTAAAAAAAATTACGACTGATGTTGAAAAGTTTTCAGGTGGTCAAAAAAAAACAAAGTGTTACGTGGTAATGTTTGTGTTAAAGATCATAGCTTATAACAAGAAATATTGTAAAAAAATAGTAAATTTATTATAGAAACCTATAAAATATGCTCTAGAAAACCCAAACTCATGGCATATATTTTTTAAATATGGACATTTAAAACCTTATAAAATTTTGTTTTTTGACTTTCAAATCTGTTGGAAGACTTGTAAAAACTTGCGTTTTTACCAACCCATAGCAAATAATTAATAAAACGAGATGTTCATAAAAATTTTTAAAGTTTTTTTGAGTTGATTTATCTCTTAGAGAACGGTTCTTTCATAAACCTATTATAGATTTGAAAATAAAACGTTTGTTTTAGATTATAGGATCAGGAAAAAAAAAGATACAGGAAAGCAGATAAATTATTACAAACGTTAATTAACCTTAAATTTTAAAGCTTTTGAACCTTAATAAAAACTGATAGAAATCAGGCATGGTTTTATGAGATTTAATGCGGTTTATATAATAGGGACCTACCGGTACATAAAGTCGGCATAGCTTGACCCGGCATTATTTCTGACAGTTCCGCACGAAGGTCGAAAGGTTTCTGACATTTTTTAAATATGTCATTTAAACATGCTCATATTGTGCCACTCTTAAAGTTGACAAATTAGAGTTAATGCCGTCCTTTATTAAAGGCAGGCAAAAACATTATGAAAGTCGACATTATTTTGATAGCAAAGATGACATATTTAGAGAACAGCAATGTCGGAATCCCTTTAAACTTCGTGCGGAATTGTCAAAAATAGTGTCGTCTTTATTAAAAACAGGCTATGCCGGCTTTAAGTACCGATAATTCCCTAATAAGTAAAATATTTCTGTAATAAAACTTATTTATAAGGAAGACTTAAACTACAACAATATAAATAGGGATATTGCAGGCAATAAGAATTTTATCGCGCATTGGTTTAACGGCATACCCATTTATACCAACGTAATTAAATTTTTGTTAATTCATGTACATTTTGAATGGCATTGGTTACCTTATAAAGAGTTTTAAATATATTAGAGTTAAAGAAATTCTCCCCTTCAATGGTAATGCGGAAAGGTCTATCAGTTTCTCTTGTAAATTTTACGACTTCCATTGAAGTTGAGCTTTGTTGTCTATATATAACTTAGCAAACACATCTGTTACATTTGATTAACATAGTATTTACGTAAATCTAAAGCTGAAAGATTTACATAAAAAAGTTTTCATAAAATTTACGTTATACTTACATAACATAACTTATTTTTCTTTAAATATATTATATTTACGTAATAAGAAGGTAACTTTGTGCATGGCATTATACAGAACATGGAAGTTTCTTTTTACCTTGTTGTGACATTAGAAGTATATAAATATTATACACACAATATAACTTCAATTCTGCATAAATTTTACATTCTAATACGTAATATTTATATAACATTTATGTTATTATATTGCTTACTTAAAGAGCACGTTATTTACGTGAAGTCAAGTTTACCTTGATGTTACTTTCGACTTATTTTCTAGTTACTAGTTAATCGATATCTGCCGTTTCACATTTTTTTGTTGCTATGTATTATTTACGGTATTTTAATTACATTCCAGTAAACAAACTTGTGACTTTAACCTAATATTTATATAAATCTAAGGTTCAAATATTTATGTAAAATATGTTACATTATATTTACGTAAATCTCACATAAAAATATTTTTATAAAAAAAAATTATGTAAAAATTACGTCAAAACTTTGACTGTACATTTAAGTCATCATAAGCAATGTTAATTTTACGTAAATAATATGACATTATAAATAAATTATTAAAATTTACGTAAATACTACGCAAATAGTAGGACCTTAATTTTACATAAAAAATATTTCATACCTATTACATAAAAAATTATATGTAATATTTAAGTAATCTGACTTACGTAAACGTTACATAAAATTATTTACTTTAAATGAAAGTAATAAAATGTACATAACTATTATGTAACAATTTACACATCACGTTTACATTTAAAATTTTACGTAGCTATTATGTAAAGTTTTTATGAAATATTTATATCATCTAAATTACGTAAACGCTCTATAACATGATTTGCGTCACATTAAAATTTTTAAATTTACATAAATATTATAAAACAATTGCATCTTAACTTTACATTTACAATTTTACATATTTGTTACATAACATGTTTTATGTATTAATTATTTCATTCAAGTTATGCAAATTCCCTGCAAAATGATTTACGTCAAATTAAAGTTCTAAATTTTACATAATCAAGTTAGGTGTCAATTGAACCGTAAGTTTACATTTCAAATGTTACATAACTGTCATATAAAACATTTTATGTAATATTTATATCGTCTAAATGAGCTAAAAATATTATGAAAATGAAAGAAATTACCAGTGCTCAATAGTTTCTTCTTAGTAGGTAGAGATGGCGCTAATGTTACTATGTTCCCTGTACATTGGATGATTATATTATATATATATAAAGAGCAAAGATATTTAAAAATTAGGATGCGGACTTTGGGGTATTGAGAAGTTCTCTATAAGAATCACCTCTTCCGCCACTTAATGTCAATGTCGGACCACGTCAAGCAACCACCGACGGACCTGGACGAACCTTCCGTTGGCCCGCCTCAAGCTGCATGCTCATATCGGACTTAGATAGTTGACAGAGTAATGTGACTTAAATTTTATTTTATTAATAAATAATTGTGACCTCTATGTGACCTTAAATTTACATAACAAGGTAAACCTGTTATGTAAAATATACGTAGTTTTTACTTAACTCTTACGTAACATGGATGTAATATTTATGTAAAAGGTATGTCATTTTATTTACATCACATTTATGTAAAAATTAGGTGGGCTTTGCGCACGACATTATGCAGAGTTTTCGCACCTTAATGTAACCCTAATTTTACCTTATTGTGACCTCTGAGTGACCTTAAATTTACATAACAAAGTAAATCTGTTATGTAAATTTTACGTAATATCTACATAACGGTGTTTACTGGGATATTAGAGACATAAAGCTATTTGTAACTCATCGCGGTATACGTATCCGCATCTAGCGAGAACCAAGCACATTGATTGGTCAGAAACTTGTAGCACGTTCGAAATAAAGATATATGCTAATATAAGGTGTTTCTGAACGCAATAGGTGCTGAGATACGATACGTGTGCCGTAATGATACGTGATACCTAACGCATCTCAACACCTATCGCGTTCAAGAATGCCTTAGATTAGCATATATCTGCTCTTTTCGAACGCGGTACAAGTTTCTGACCAATTAATGTGCTTGGTTCTCGCTAGATGCGGATGCGTATACCGCGATGAGTTACAAATAGCTTTATGTCGCTATTATTTACGTAAAAAGTAGGGAACTTTGTGCATGGCATTATGCAGAAAATGAAAGTTACTTATAACTTAAAGTAACACACGTGGCATATCGGACAAAGCATTTTGTTTCTCACTTCATTACGACGAGGCCACCAATGTCCAATGGAGAATCCAGACATCTACAGATCTGTTTGTTGCTGTTGAAGCTACACAGGCACCATGCACGCCTCTCGAATTTAAAACAAAAAGTTTGTAATCCGCGGAGACCTAGTATCTGTGTGCGCCACCTGTCAAATAAACTGAGAAACAAAAACATCAAAATTTGCAGAAGACCGTAAATACAGAATCCTGTAGCTTTTAGCAGGTTATAAGTTAGAAACCTGTAAAAGTACAGGGTTCCTAAACAAATCCTTAGGGGGCCAAGCAGCCGTGTATAAGACGCAGACAAACGGAAAAGCACATTAGGCAGAAAAGCTTTTTGCTCGACTTTAATACCAAACTGATGAAAGATATCGAAAAAAAAATATTTTTCGGCTTTTCATTTTGTAACCATTGTCCTTACGTACTGTTTACAGGCTGGGGACTAAGATACATGCAAATGCCTAACCTAAAGCGTTCATACACGGCCGGAGAAATCGATTGAGATATTTCCGTAGAAACTTTATCAAGAAAATAGGACGGGTTGACGCCTTCGAACGTCCAACCCGGGTTTTTCACTTTGATTCGAAATCAAAAAGGAGGAACAGTCAGATGTGGGGCCGTGCACAAATTACGTAACGGTGATTTTACCAATTTTTGACCCCCTCCCTATGTAATGTTTTGTAACGGTTTGGCACGCCACTCCCCTAATATTACGTAACGATTTCAAGACCACTACCCCCCCCAAAAAAAAATCTTTTCACTTATTTTCATTCCAAATTTTCTTAGTTTCACACAAATGCAAACGCTGTCGAAAACCCCCCTCCCCCCTACGTAACGTTTTGTCACCCCCCTCCCCCCTATGACCATTACGTAATTTGTGCACGGTCCCTGTAGTCCCAGTGGAGGAGGGCGAGAAAATTGATATTTTCTTCTTAAAAATTATACTCTTTAGACCTATTTCTTTGCGTTCCCGAAATTACGTAATTTTTGAAAAAAAATTGTAAGCGGCGCCATTTTTATTTCGTGCTTTGTTTTTTTAACATTTTTGCGTTCGGCTAATTTAATTGAAAAATTTTTGCCTGCGGCGCCCTTTATCTTCTCACTCGAAACCAAGATCCCCGTTTTAGGAAAACTGATCCCGTCTCTGTTTCTAAATTTTTTCGAATAAAAGTAGAGTATGACCATGGGGGAAATAATTTTTTTCTACGGTATGACGAAAATTTCGAGATAATTGAAGAAAAAAATAAAAAAGTGGCAGAGCTCAAGTTTTTCGTAAAAAAAACGTTTTTTGTAAAGAAACAGAGCAAAGTAAATCTTTTCACCCCTTTTTGGGTGTTACAAATATTGGAAGCCCCTTATTTTTCGCTTTTACCCTCCCGCTAATTTTGAAGCATTAGTTCGCTACATGTTTCGAGATCATGTCATAAAAAACCTCGAAAATATCAAATGTAGTGTAGGGCCAGCTTTATTTAAAACCAATAATATCGCAAGCAAAAAGCTCTGCAGGAAAAACAGCGCCGTTTATTGATTTCTTTGGCTGCTAGTGCTAGCTGCATGGTTTGGCCGTTTCCGGATAGATGTCACTAGTAGAACAGAATGGAAAGAAATTTAATTAAAAGCGAAGATATTTCTTTCTAATGTTAACAACCTCACGAGTTTATCGGTCAGTATCGTAAATAATGGACCCTGCCGCCTCCTTTAAGCAAGAAAAAGCTGTGGTTTGGACCTGAAAACATCTAATTTTTAATTAGATTAGATGTTCAAATCTGTCCCCTTCATGAGCCTCACAATATCTTAATCTATTGTAAAACTCTTGGCGCGTAGCATCCAGCATTTCAGGGGTGATAGAGTTGGCCGCCTCCAAAATTTTCGCCCTCAACTTCTGTATAGTCGTAGGCCGTAAGTGAGGGTGTTCGAAAATTTTGTCGTGCCAACAACCCCATAGGAAAAAGTCATTTGGCGCAAGATCTGGTGATCGAGGAGGCCATCGGATATTTCCATACGTGGAAATCACCAAATACCTGATGAAGGTAATTTGTAGCCTGGCGTGAATTGTGGGATGAACAGCCATCTTGCTGAAACCACAATTCGTCCATATTTATGTTGAGTTCCCTCAACCGTAGTAAAACCTGGTGTTGGAGAAGATCAACATATTTTTGGCTATTCAAATTCCCTTCAAGGAAAAAGGGTCCAATAATGTGATCCCCGACAATACCGCTCCAAACATTTAATTTTTGAGGATGTTGCGTTCCAACACTTGCGTGCAGATGTTTATTTTCGCGGGACCAATAGCGGCTATTTTGTGGATTGTGAGAGTTATGAAGTTCAAATGTCTTCTCGTCACTAAACAAAACTTTTGATAGGAAATTTTCGTTCCTGTCACATTTATCCCTCATAACCTCACAATATTCTAACCGGCGAAAATAATCACCTTGTTGCAATTCCTGCGACTTCCCAATCTTAAACGACTTGTAGCCGTATTTTTTTAGGATCCATTGGCAAGTACTGTTGGGAATATCCAGTGCCTCCGCAATTGGTTTCGTCGAACATGGTTCATGTGCCTCAACGTAAGCGCGTAACATTTCGTCTCGTTCCACCCTGTGTGGAAGAACGGGATGCTCTGGTATTTCGCCGTCGTGGTAACACTTTCTACAACCATTTATGCACCCGTACCTTTCAAAACGATGATAAATGTTGTAGACAGTTTGAGCCACAGGAACCGGTCGATCTGGAAACGCAAAAACAAAAAGCCCAATGACCTCATCCGCACTGTCACTTTTTATGTAGTTTTTAATAATAAAAATCTTTTCTTCTCGAGTATACGGCATTTTAAAAACACAAAATTTACGAAACTGAAGCGACTCGAAAGGAAATAAAAATGCAATGCCTGTGAATCCCAGTTTTTCCTCGATCATCTCATGGTGTGGCCGCCATCTAGCGGAATTTGCAGACATCTTGTCAACGGTTGTTATTGCAATTATGATTTATGCTCACAATGAAAGAGTTGCGACAATTTTTTTTCATGAAAGCAGTCCGGAGATAATAACAAACTGGCATCATTGCTCAATATACCTGCTTCTTTTGTGTGCGCAGAACTTTCTATGCCATTTCTGTTTGATTTATTGAAATCCTATCCCTAAGGTAAATCTTAGGAACCCTGTATAAGGTCACTGTAACATGACTCTTAAAAAGAGCTTCACACTACGTGGCCCTAATTTTAAGGCATCTGCAAGAACTAAAAAAAACTTTAAAAAAAACAGCAAATGAATATCGTGTGCGCAAATAAAAATTAAAGTAACACTCGTGGCATATCGGACAAAGCGTTTTTTTTTCTCACTTCGTTTGCGGACACGAGATTCACCTTGTTACTTATAACCTTGTTGTGACTTTTACGTAATATTTACGTAACGGTGTTGGCTGGGTTAGTTGTTTTTTTAAATTTATACTTTATAAATTTAACATATTCCTTCTTGTTGTATCGCCGTATATTATATTACGGCGTAATAATATGTAAACACCCCCGAAAGACGTTCGTCGCCTCTCGTCATTTTCCGCCGCGGGAAAATGTCAAGTTTGCCGCGCCGAAAACTCTATACGAGAAAAGCCTCAGTTCTCAGTGAAACTCTACAGGGAAGTTTTGGCGGGTGTGTTTTGTTTCGCCGGACTTGCCATAGCCGGCTAGATTACGTGAATACCTACTTCATACGAAACGACCGTTATGGGAATTTTAGCTTTGGATAAACTTTTCCGTTGATTTTTATCTTGGATTTTTAAGTGTTGTTTTTAGACTTTAAAAGTACTTTGAGCGACTTGTTTTGTTACGTTTTTTTTTACGTTAAAAAATTTCGCGTTTTAACGTATGGTGACTTTTGAGACTATATACTTTTTGCAGTTTAAAATGTGACTTATGTGATTTAGTCTGGAATATGAAAAGGTAAGATATGTAGTTATTTGATTTGGTAAATATAGAAAAAATTTATTGAGAAAACACGTAGAAGGATAGAGGGCGTAACAATTCAATTCAATTCAAAACATACTTTATTGTTCAAGAATTACATTTAACATGTTTTTTCTTATCGACAAAGCTTAAAGAAAGTATTTCCCTTTTTTAACTTTACTAAATATAAAATAACTTTCGTTAAAGTCAAACTTGGTTTCACATAACCTACTTCTTGTAGGATGGTCAAAAATACATACTTATATGAGTATAATCTAAAGTACATACATACACTTAAGAAAAAATTATATTTAAAATATTAAGAATTAAAATTTAATATTTAACAAATTTAA
The DNA here is from genome assembly GCA_963921995.1 of Oxystoma pomonae. Taxonomy (NCBI): domain Eukaryota; kingdom Metazoa; phylum Arthropoda; class Insecta; order Coleoptera; family Brentidae; genus Oxystoma; species Oxystoma pomonae. The sequence goes on along the minus strand of OY998167.1, from coordinate 32,858,243 downwards.
AAAGTTTTAACAGAATTCCATGGAATAATAGTGGAAAAGAAAGAATTTTTTTTATCGACAATGCTTAAATAAATTAATAGTATACAATAACTTTTAAAATCAAATTTTGTTTAAAATAAATCTATTTACTGTAGGATGGTCAAAATACATAAATATATAAGTATAGCCTGCAGGTTACAGTTTTAAAAAAAGTTAAAATAAAATAAAATAAAAAATAAAAAAACTGGGAAAAGAAATTCCACGGAATAAAACTGGTAAAAGAAAAAATTAACCAATATAAGTTGAAGCGTTAGATAAAATATAATTTACTTTAAGGCAGTATTACACAAACATGTATTACTTTATCAGAACCAACTTACAGAAGACATGGTTTAAAAACAATTCTGAGTAAAATGCCTCTGGCAGTAAAATATTTTTACAACGATTACGAAATTTCTTTATTTCTCCAATATTTCTAATTTTGATAGGTATGTGGTTGGACATTTTAATACCGATGTATTAAATTGATTCTTTTACGAGAGTAAGATGGGGAATAGGTAAACGGAGGTCTTTTGACTGTCGTGTTTGATAGTGTCTGAAATTGTTAGATTGAAAATAAATAAAGTTGGAAGTGTTAGTATTCTATTTGATACAAATAGGGGTTTACAGTGCGTTCCCGGGGGCGCTTTACACATTACTCGAATGGCCTTTTTTTTGCAGTACGAATGTCGAATTAAATAGATATTGGCTGCAACATCCCCAAAATGAGGCTTTTGTTAATTTTTTCAGGAAAGGTATTCTTCAAACGATACTACCGTGATGGGAATTTGGTTTAGGTATAACAATAATAACTAGTTTCGTTTTTTAAGTGGTGTTTTTTTTTACATAAAAGTACTTTTATTTTACGTTAAAATATAATACTATAATGTACAAACTGTGATAAGTTTAAAATGTGACTTAGTGGACTTAGTGATTTATTTTGGAATATGAAAATGAAAGATGTGTATTTGGTTGATTTGGTAAACATGTGGGAGAAAGTTTTACAGGAAAAAAACTGATTATACAAAATTTAACTTGTTTACAAGATATACGGCGTAACACTGGGTCTTTTGCCTATTTTTCAATAACAACATTACGGGAATAAAGTTTGACGTTAATTTTTATGTTGTTGTTTTTCGACTTAAAATACTTTTAGTGCTGTAGAGGTTACAAAAACTTTTGGCAGTTTAAAATGTGACTTTTTTTAATCTTCGTTCTAATATGAAAAGGTAAGATTAAACCTTAGTTGATTTAGTGATATTTTAAGAAAGTTTTACTGGGTTAAGGTGCATGATGACAAATCCGCGAAATCAAGTCATATTTTGAAATTTACTCCTATATAGGCTTTTCCAAATTCGATGCTCACTATGGAGATCTCCCACACCAAAGTTGCGCAATTTTATGCTTTGTTTGAAATTTAAAAAAAAAACTGAAATTTTAACTTTTAGATTTTATTTTTCTGGGGCTTTATTCTTAAACTTGTCAAATAACGCCTAAAACTATTTACACGCACTTTTTTAAAATCTAGCGAATTAGATATTTGACATTTCAGTGTGACAGGAACTCTGTCAAGTTAATTTTTTCTTATGGATGACAGATAATATTTTGCATCCTTAATTTGATAAGCCACCTGACGTTTTGTATTAATTGATCATCGTCAGCTCAAATTTAATTATTACCTTTAACTTAATGAATATATTTTGGGAACCTGCTCACAGTACTTTTTTTGATACATTAAGAATGACAGATTTTTCTTGTTGCTTTATTCTAAGAAACTAATTTTGCCTAATATTAGTTTTATACTTTGTTTTAAATCGTAAAATTTTTGTTTATAAATACTAAATTTTAATAAGGTAAGGTTTAAAGTTTAAGAATTAAAAACGAATTACCAAAGGCATTAACCTACTCTTTGTGACCACTTATATATTTTTTAATATACCTCAAGAGGCTTAAACTGTAAATTGTAAACTTCTATTAAGAAAGTAATTTAAAAGGTTTCTTTGTGTCAAAAAAATTCCAAAAACATGAAATTTGGGTGTTTTTCTATATTAAAAGATCAGCCTAAACTTTTTACTCTCAAATATGTTTGCACACTGTCCATGAAATATGTGTATAAAAAATAGATAAAGTAGGCTTGCTAATATTAGCAAGATTTATTCATTTTGCGTAAATAACTTTTCTTGTAATTTAAATATTGTTATGCAACATTTTGTTAGTTAAATTCTTAACCCTTTCGTTTTTGTTAAAATAGTAACAAATATTATTTAATTGTTAAATAAATAATATAAGGTATGTTATCTTTGCTGTGCCGTCCGTTACGCACATTACTAAATTACATATAAAATAAGTTTAGATTTGAATTGTTTGAGTAAAATTTATTTATTTATTGAGAACAGCGTTAACATATCTGCAGTTGCTAATGCCAATATTTAATTTTAAATTTAAAAAATCATGCAAAATGTTCTGTCCGTTACGCTGGAATGGCTGTGAACAAAAAGTTTTCTCTCAAACTGTAATTTCAAGAAAAAAAATAAAATGTCAATTATCCCAAAACGTCAGATGACCTGTCATCCTTCGAACGGCAGAAAAAAAGCACACGCCCATAAGAAAAATGAACTTTACAGTGCTCCTGTCACACTGAAATGCCAAATATCAAAAAAGGACATTTCATTAGGTGAATCGTAAAAACGTTCCTGTAGAAAGTTTTAAGGCTTTAGTTTCTCCCCAGATTTTAAGTAAAAAAAGTACAACTGGCAACGCCTTGTTCCTTAATTTTTTAATCTTTTGCCAGAGTGCACAGGAGAAACTAAACATCAGAATTAGTTGAAATTTAGCAGGGGTGATAATTTTTAAATGCTTAACAAAAATATCTGAAGGATTTTTCAAAATTCTCAATTATTTTGTCTTCAAAATAAAAGCTCTGGTGCTGTCATCTATCACAAAAGCCTCAAAATAATTGCGGTTTAGTTTTTTCTAAAAGCCTGTGCACTCCGGAAAACAAAACCGATCAATCAATCACACTTCATTGAATTTGGGACACACACGCAGTTCAAGTGTTGGCCGATAGATCGCAGAATTTATACGATTCCATCGTAACTGCAGGTGTTTTGTCAACAAATTTTAAATCGGGCCGCAGTGGGACAGAAGAGTATTTTTACGTTTTCTGACAGAAAACCTTTCGAGGTTATGTTTATCTTTCAAAAATGTATTTTTAAAAATATTGTTCTAAAACAAATATAAACCGATTTTGCCGCCCGCCGAAAAAGGCCTAGCGCTACGCGGGTATTACCCCGAGTCTATCAAAGAACAAAGAGAACTTTACTGGCGCACTAGGATTACTAAAAATTCGCATAGAAACATTCGGCGTCCATAACCCCACATAATTTTGTTTTTATTTTGACTCAACCATTTTTTTTAAAATTTAAATTATTGCGGCATATACTAGTGATATCTTGGCCAGTGCAAAGGATAGATTTTAGAACCCAAACAGGTCAGTAAAGCTCCATTTAAAGGTTGGAAAGACTCTTGCTAGTCGTTGACGCTCCTGTTTAAAATAGAATACGATTATTTTGTCCAGAGCCAGTAACCGATTTTTAAATTTGCATGCTTTCAAGTTAACCTGTTGTCGGTATCAGCTAACGGGATGCTAACGGGAAATGCACCTGTAAATGCAACCTTAAACATTACACACAGTTACTTTAATGGGTAGCGTTTTTTTAGCAGGTAATTCTGCAATAAATGGTTTTATTTTATTTTAGTATTTTAAGTACTTGTTTTTTTAGTGGCGCAGAAAGCGAAAAGTCAAAATAAGTAACCTAACCCCAAATTTTTGACCCCGTGCTAAAAAATCTCTGGTGTCCCACTGTGGATAAATATAAATAAAGTCCTCGCGTTACCATGGAAAATAAATTCAATGAAGTAAAATTTTGCAAAAAAAATCAGGTCGACATAGTTAAGTTGATTTCCCGTACAGTGTTGCTAAAAAAAATTCCCCAGATTGTAACTTTGACCTTAGGCGTTTTTTGACATTTTTAAGAATAAAAGCGCAAAAAAATAAAAACTGAAAATTAAACCTTCGGCTTACGGAACAATCCGAATTTTGCATTTTTTTTTTTTTAATAAAGCTTCAAATTATGCAACTTTGTCCTAATTTAAACCATAAATGTCCATATCCACCAACGTGAAAATGCTCCGATTAAGCTTTATTCATGATTAACACTAATCAGAGTTTGGAATGAGTCGTGTCAAACAAAGTTTCAATGTAAATCACCACATTCTAAACAACGATTAATGACTTATCACGATAAAAGCCTAATCGGGGAATTATTGCGTGTCTCCTCCTGGTGAGGATGTCAAGATATTTGTTAGCTATCCGTAAGAATATGGTGCAAAATTTGAAAGCGAAGTGGGCGGGGGGAAGCCAATACTCTGGGCCAGGGTATAAAAATCCAAATGTAAGCGCAAACTCAAGTTTCGCATAGGTGGTGTGTTTGTGTCCCACTATATTTTGACCCCCCCAGTTAACGCCGATATTATTAATGTTAGAAAATAAATTTTTATTAAAAAAACCTTTTAAAGAACAAGCTTTTATTAAATGTACTTAAAATTAGAAAATAATTTTTTATCTTTTTTATACCATAATAAAAGCGATGGGAGCAAATTAACAATTTTAACTTTAGGTATCCGTCAGTGGCTGGGTATCGTATATCGGTCCCATCGACGATTCACTTAAGAAACAGTTGTATTACTCTATAACCTAAGGAGATTTTCAAAAGCTCATCTCACCCATTATCAGCTTCTTTAGATGAAAGCATTAGGTTTATCATTCGAATAGAAGAAGAATTTAGTCCTTCCATTGTAGTTCTCTCTTTGTCACCGTAAACTTAAAATTTTTAATTTGCGCCCATCGCTTTTATTATGGTATAAGAAAGATAAAAAATTTTGTCCTTGGGAAAAATTTGATGCGTTTTTTACGCTTTGGAAGAATGATAACAATTCTTTTTGAGAACACGTAAGACAGTGGCTGAAGACGTATCAACTGCTTCGGCAATTTGGTGGCTAACTAACTTTCGACTTTCCTCCACTGCAGCGCAAATCATCACATCTCGTACTTCCTGCTCGTCATTCAAAAGAGTGGATTTTTTAAGGTTTCTTGGCGCTACAGAACCAAACTTTTCAAAATTCTGCACAAACCTATGAATCGCTGATAAACTAGGTTCTGTGCGATTTACAAAATTTTTAAAAAAAAGTTCTTGAATAAGTCTCAATGGTCTACCTTGATAGTACCATTTGAACATCTGCACTTTTTCGGCAACTTCGTAGACATCCATTTTTAGTTTTAAAAATATATTATTTCACTGAAGAACTTACCAATCTGTTTCTCGAGCAAGGCAGAAATAAAACAAAATAATAAAAACCAAATACATTTCAAAAAGATAACACTGCCGTGTGCTTCAACCCCACCTCAGTCGTACGACACGGAGACTAAATTGGACTTGATTCCCCCTAGGTTCGCAGTAGCCTGAAGCTCATTGTATGTCGTGTATCGTTGGTTACCATTCAAAAACCCCAGTTCCTCGGTAGCTCAGTTGGTAGAGCATTAGACTGGTATTCTAGAGGTCCCGGGTTCAAATCCTTGTCGAGGAAAAGCTTTTTTTCGATTGATTCCCCCACTCTATGCCCTCTACACCAAAAATCTGTTCTTTAAATTTATTAGGGCGCTAAATTTTTCCTTCATTTTGTAAATAATCTTAATATTCTGAATAACTTTTAACCTACTTAAATTCTCTACTTCTCCCCTACTCAAAGTTTATTAAAACAATATGCAATATTGATTAAAAAAAAATCCCTTCAAGAAGACCCAATAAATAGCATCTAAATTATTGCCACTCCCAAAAAATAAACTCAATTCTTTGTAACCTCACTTCGGAAGCCTTTGATTTTGAGTAAGAATTAACTCAAAATTTTGAATCTTGTATTTATGCATTGATTTTTTTTATTACCTAGCCTATCACTTACCCAATGCAAATACAAAAGCCCTATTTTCCTATTGTAATTGATATGCAAGCAAATGACGCTAGCTTCAAGTTTCAAAAATTGATTTTTAAATAAAACAACGAAATATGGCTTTTTATAAGCCAATCAGCTTGTCAGCGAGGAAATAATAAAACGAATAAAACTGTATTAATTTGTAGCAATAGGGAAATTTAGCTTCTATTGAAACGTGTCCGTATACTTATACCTAAAGCGTTCAAATCAAAGCCAAAAGGCACTACATTTGCGACTTGTTTATGCCATGCTTCAAACGACTCGATTTTATGGTGGATGCGATAGAAGAACAGCTGACTGCACTCGCTGCGTACATCTTTGATGGACGTAACCTTGCGACCACAGTTACGCACGCATCGATTGCAGTCATCTGTAGTACATTTTGGCTTTATTTTTGACGAAATAGATTTAAGGATACATTTAAAAAAGCGCTAAATATACCTAATAGCATAAAGTAATATACCTACGGAACAGAGACGCAAAGCAGGCTGAAATGGATCGCAGACTTGTGCGCAGAAACGCTTTTCGCGAGGATTTGCGCAAGAGCCTGCGATCCACTTCGGTCAACTTTGCTCCTCTGTTCCGTAGGTATATTACTATATGCTAATAGACACTTTAAGTTGGTCATAGGACGTACACGCAAACGCAGAATATAGCGCAGTATTCTCTCTTCCTTTTATCTGTATCTAAGCAAAGACTTCCTCTCGAATACAGATATCAAAGTCCAATCTCTGCGCTCTATCAGCTCAGTCAAGCTACACTCCCCCCCCCCGAAATATATTTAAGTTTTGATATGCTTATAATTTTGAACTAATTTTGGATCACTTTTAAAAATTTTGAACCATACTCCTTCCTGGTTTTTTGATACTCAAAATGGGGTGTGTAGCCGGACGTCAATCTAAAAAAAACCAGGAATGAGTGTGGTTCAAAATTTTTAAAAGCGGCAAAATTAGTTAAAAATTATAAGCACATCAAAACTCGAATATCTTTCGGGCGCGATGGGGTGCGGCTTGACTGACCTGTGGTCCTATTTTCGAAAGCATACGAAATTAATCGCATGCGACTACTTCCGTCTCTTCCTATACCATATAGAATAGAAGTCAAAAGATATGCCGATATTTATGGGTAGTGCGTGAAAGAATAACCCGGTTTTTCATGCAAAATAACCCGAATGCCCTCCAACCACTCGTGCAATATTGATTTAAGACAGTCGAACTCGAACGGGGTCCACACCTACTGGCTTATCTTTCGCCTCTCATTTTACATGATATATAAAGAAACTGAGGTAAAAACTGTCTATTATTTAATACACGTATGCGGATATTTCCCCCCCTGGTCTATCGTTGAGCTTTTTCATCAAGGTCACGTCTTTAGCATCTATAACTTTCAAGCATGACAATAACCTACGTAGTATAGTGTCTGCGGCATGTTGCTAAGGTAAAGATATGATAATATACGCTTCGTGTTTTGCCGACGGGAGTCAAAAAATCAATAGACGAGGGGCCCAACCCAAAAAAAGCAAGATACAAATATATGGTAATAAAATGTAAAAGACAGAAACATTCGAGCCGAAAAATTTCACGTATTCCGCTAGGCACCTCGTACGTGACCAACTAAAGAGTGAATTTAAATCCTAAAAACAGTTTGTTTACTTAAACAGATAAACCGCACATTAAAAATTAACAAAATTTTGCACAGCGAAGGCTTCTGATATCTCCCTAACTATTCGCGTCGTTTTTCAAAAAAAAATATATACCTTGTTTTTATTTAGTTTTTTTTAAATAATCGATAATTTTTACCGTGAATTAGGCATTTTTAGGATACGTAAAATTATGTAAAAAAGTTAAAATTATTCAAAGTCCGTGAAATCATTCCGGGATAATGTTTTAAACGTTCACCGTACAAAATTTGATATAAATTTGATTAACAGTTTCTTATTCAAATTCACCCTTAAATTGTCTACTTTTTTATGTCGATTGCGTTTAAACAAATTAAGCAGGGGCGACTCTAGGACAGCAGCTACCTGAGGCAAGAAGCAAATATCGTCGCCTTAGAGCAGAACTATCCTATCTGAAAAAAGTAAACTTTTCAGTAGACCGTTTTTTGTGAATAACGGCAACCAAAATTCAGTAATTTTTGTTATGAAAAAAAATAATATACTGGAGAACAAAAAAAAATGCAACACCATGTATATGGATAATTATTTAAATGAAAATTATTTGTGTGTACACCTTATCTCAAAAGAAATATTTGATACATTTTTTGTCTTCTACTCTTTCCTTTTCCTCGTAGTTTTTGGTCTTTTTGAATTGCTTACAGTTTACTCAAAAAATAAAAATGCCAAGAGTTCGTCCTCGCCAACAATTTCATCATTTAAAGGACTTCGAGGAAAGACGCATCGTGAGCACGAAAGAGACTTAATTTTGATGATGAAAAAGGGTTAATTCTAATCCATCAGAAGAGGGTGGTACAATGATGAGACTTATAGTCGTCGTGCGGGTTCTGGACGCCCTAGATTATTACAAAGTCTTGATTTACGGCACCTCAGACTTCTTACTCTCAGAAATCGACGGGACAGTATATACGCCAAGTAAGAGATGTTCTAGTTGCAGCTACAGGACGATTGTTTTCAAGGATGACAGTTAATGGAAGATTGCTTAGTATGGGGCTGAGGGCTTACCGTCCGCTTTTGGTGCTACCTTTGACCCCAAAACATAAGGTTCGCCGCTTGGAATGGTGCAGACTCGGCAAAACTGGAATGACGAATGGAATACCATAAGCTTCAGCGACGAATTCAGATTTTATTTAGGCGGCCATGATGGACGCATGAGGGTTAGGAGAATTTGAGGTGAGAGACGAAATGTGGACTTTGCTGTTGAACGTGATACAACAAGACAGCATATTATCATGGTATAGGGTGCTATATGTTTAGGAAGCAGATAACCTCTAGACCTCATCAATGGCAATCTGACTGCTCGGCGATATATCGATGAAGTGCTGCAGCCAGTTTTACATCCCTATCTACTAACTATCCCAAATGCGATCTTTAAACAAGATAATGCCAGGTCGCATATTGCTCGTAAAATAATGAACTTCTTACATGAACTTGGCATAGAGATTGGAATAACCAGCAAGATCGCCTAACTTGTCACCTATCGAACACGTATGGTATATAATAGGGGCGCAATCTTAGTCGATTACCACATCTCCTTGGAAATTTAGATGAACTCTGGCATGCCGTAAGGAGAATTTGGATGAGTGTTCCTCAATATGATATAGACTATCTTATTTTTTCAATGCCCAATAGAACAGACGAGTGCATAAATAACGATGGAGGAGCCACTCATTATTAATTTTTTGATGATTATCATGGAGGAATCTTGTTGGAAATGCAATCAATTAGTAAGAGCATCCTAGTGTATTAATATATAAATAAATTACTTTAAAAATATTTGTCCTTTTTGGTGTTGCATTTTTTTTGTTCTCCAGTATATTTGAGTATTCCAAAAACAAATTAATTAAATAATATAGGGTCGCTAACTAAAATATTTAAAAAATGGGATTGTGCACCTTGCAAAGACAATAGTTCTGTTCCGATTTTCTGTTTGTTAGGATAGTGCACCTTGCAAATAGGATAGTTCTGTTCTCATTTTCTTTTTTTCACGTTGGTGTCAATGGACATTACAAACCAGAATTATCCTATATGCCAAACTTAAGATCCTAACTACTCAAAATTTAAATCAGAGGTATCCTATCTGACATTTCAAAAATAGAGATAGACTGTACATCAGAACTATCCCATCTGATACTTCAAAATTAATTAGGACAGGCATTTCTGTTAGGATAGTTCTGCTCCAAAATAATAAAGAACTCTTTTTTAAATAGGATTAATTTTCACCGATGGTTGTTAATTTTTTGCAATTTTTAACGTTTTTATGCAAAATTTCCGTCTTTCCTTGATCTATTTTATCGGCTAAAAAATGTCAGTTAGGATAGTTCTGCTCTGGCGACAATATGTCGCCCTCAAATACACTTTTAAGATAAGTAAATGGACATGCATAGTTTATTTAAGTATAAATTGGAAATAAATAATATTTTTGTTAATAAAAATTCAGAAAGAGTTTTAGTTAAAAAAAAAATATATATATTTTTATTGCCGCCCCCCAAAAACGGCCGCCCGAGGCGGCTACCTCCCCGCTAGAGACGCCCGATTTATTGGAGATTTAGTACATACGGGCGGTACTATAGCCGGGCACTATACTAGCACCTGTGACAGATTTAACGCTTTTACCAATAGTGTTATGGCCGTTTTTTAGAGTTAAAAAGAAATAACCAACAACGGCAAAGAAAAATGTTTAGGTTATAAATAACATCCGTTGCGGAACCGCTATCAGTAACACTCATTTCACGAGTGAATTAAAGTCAATTACTATGAGTTTAACACTAATAGCGGCAGGCCGTATTGTAACAAGTCCCTATTATAGGTCATTCCACGGTATAACCAACTATGAGATACTGTAACGGCCCTGCCCTTCCAATCATGTTAGCCTGGAAAAAATGCAGAGACCAAAACCTGGGCGATTGCGTTAATTATATTCTTATTTGGGTTGGGTTGGGTCGAACGCGTGGACTCATACAAATACTTGGGTTGCCTCCTCAATGAGAACTGGGACAACATGCAAGAAGTTCGTGCAAGAATTGAACAGGGCAGATCATCTTTTATCAAAATTAAATCAGTGTTTTGTAGTCGCGATCTTAATGCCACTCTCCGAATTCGTGTGCTTCGGTGTTATGTTTTAGCATCTTATATTATGGCATGGAAGCATGGACAGTGACTGAGGCCATGTGCAAAAAGGTAGAGGCATTCGAAATGTGGGGTTATCGTAGTATCAAAGTAACTAATGTGGATGTTTTGCCTATAATAAATAAAGATCTTGAAGTTTTATTTACCATCAAAAAACGAAAACCTGAATATTTTGCCCATATTTTGAGAAGAGAGCATGGCCCCTGATTTTTAAATAATTTTTTTTTTGTTTTTCAAGGTTATTAATGTTAAACCCATTTTACAATTATTGCGTCATTATAGTATCCAATTTCATAATCTTATGCTTATTTTATGGAAAAATATCTATTTATCTATCTAGCAAAAGTTGACATTAATCACAAATACATTTTAAGAAAACTTGCAAACAGTATCTAACGGTTGTAACTCTCTTTTTAATAGACACTTAAAGTAAATATTTCAACGCATTGGTATCGGTATACGTAACGCGTTCGAAACAAAGTCAAACTACAATACATTTTTGACATGTTTCTTGCTTGCTTCTTTGACGGGTATGACAGAATCTCGTTGCGTACGGAAGGATGTACGTATCGTTACGGACCCACGAACATACGCAACGATTTCAATCAGCAGTTCTGTCATCGCAACCTTCAAGAAAGTGGGCATCATTCGAAACATGGCATAAAAAAAGTCAAAAATGTAGTGTATTTTGACTTTGTTTCGAACGCGTTACGTATACCGATACCGGTGCGTTGAAATATTTACTTATCGTTATCGTTATCGTTATCTAATGACGCCCTGATTAGTTAGCAGTTATAGTCGAAATTATACCCATTTGTAGTGACGTCATATTTGTTTGTCTCTGTTTGGTTTATTTCAAACGGCAGTGACAACAAATTTATAGGAAAAATTGGTGTCTGATTCTTGTTCGTTTTTTATAACTAAACATCCTCTATATTTTTACCTGAAATATTTGTCGCTGTCATTCAATAACATAAATTTATCACTATGTTGTAAAATTTATTTTTGAAAGCAAGAAATGCCTCGAAAAAAATATAATAGAGAGTTTTTGGTCAGCACACAAAAACAGCAACCTCTGTGGTATTCGTTATTTGACAAGCCATCAAAAATAAAGTTATTTCGGTTTTTTTTCTAAACTATTTCTACGCTCACCCTTAAAGCAAGATATTCTGCATCTCCTTAATCAAAATGTAACCATTTTAAGATTTCTTTTTGCAAAATTTGCCAAAAACACAAACACTTTCTATTGGATTGACAGAAGTAAATAAACAAAATAAAGATCAAAATTACATTATTTTTGTGGTTAACTTTATTTTGTTTATATTTACTTCTGTCAATTACCGTCAAAGCTCGCGTCAAAGTGAATTTTCGAATTTTTTTAAAAAGAATGTTTAGAATTGTTACTTTAGAAAGATGTATAATACATTGCTTTATGGGTAAGCGTAAAAACTGATAGGAAAATAAAGCAAAATAACTTCATAATTGACGGTTTGTCAAATAACCATAACCATAAAGGTTGTTATTTTTGTATGTTGACGAAAAACTCCCTAATAACAGGCAAACGCAGCTAATAATGTCAACTGGAAAAAGGCCGAGTTCGCAACGGAACCGCCCTTCAAGTTAAGAATGTAATAGAGCGAACAGCAGAAGCAACCAAATTAAGTTCCACAACGATTCCAAATGTTAAAAGAAAAATGCGATAAAACCAGGCAAAACCTACGCATCTAATATGCATGTATATTGATTTAACTTTCTGTTCTAGATTCGAAAAAGTTAAGGGGAGTGTGCATTTATAAATTTTTCGCCCTTTATTATAAAATAAAATTACAAATGAAGGTTCCTGGGCCTGTGCATCAATTTTAGTTTTCACAAGCTAAAAAAATACAAAGAGGAAGTCTCTTTTTAACTTGTCCTTAGTAAAATTGATGTTGAGTGGCACTGAGTTGTATGATGCATTCGCGGTACAAAAGGCGTCAAAAGCCTTCTCTGTTTTTACATTTTATACGAATCCATTCGGCTTGATCTTCATGGAAAAAAATATCGTGAAGGAAAATGAAGCAAAATTTTATTTTATAAAATTAGATCGTGTTTTTTCGGGTAATTTAAGTAGGTACCTACTCTTAAATGATAAGGTCACCGATAAATAAATCATGCATGGACAGCATAATATATCCATAGTTAAAATTACATTTTTTGTTACGTCTATGCATGACCCTAGCTATAGTAAAAGTGTATCCGTTAATTAGCCACCAGTCATTTGTTGCAAAAGAAATATCCGTGGACATATGGGTATAATTTCGACTATAATTTTCGTTTGGCTTAAAGAAAAGTTGGATAAAAATTTTTTTTATTGTAAGAGTAGTCAAAGTAACGTTCAAAACGGGTCATGTGATATCTATACTTTTTGGAGTCAAATAAACAAAGGAATTGGCTGAATAGAAGTTACATTTTGTAAAAACTAAGACACGGCTGCTCAGAGAATTTTTTTTTTTTTTTACTGAATTAGCTAAAATAAAAAAAGTGCCCCGAGCCATGTCTTAACTTTTAAAAAAATTCTATGTTCAGCCAATTCTGATGTTTATTTTGACTACAAAAAGTATGGATATCACATGACCCGTTTTGAACGTCACTTTGACATTTCCTGAGCTAAGGTCACTTACAGAAAAAAAGAATCTCTACTCTTAACCAAATGAGGTCTGCCGAAAACTGAAGTTTCATAGTAAGTTCCTTAGTAAGTTACTGTGAAGCAGTTTTATGCAGGTCAGAAAACAATGTTTTCTTGAATGTTTTTCACTTTAGCCGAGACATTAACAATGGGATTTACTAAGATCTAAAATAGTAGCCCCTACAGGTTTAAATATTTACACCTGTGAGGGATACTAAATTTTAAAACCAATTTTCAAAAAACACTTACCGATACAGAAAAGACACAAAGTTATTGATTATTTTTTATTTTTATTCCAAATACCACTGAAAAACTGCTTTTTCTCTCAAAATATACCATATTTTAGGAGAAAATGCCGTAAAACTAATTTTTTTGGCAGGTTTCAAAATGGTTAATGGCGAATACGCCAAAAATTTGGCACATAATAAATTCATTATCTGTGTTTCAGGTTATAAAGTTGGTGATTTTTTTAGACCACCTCTGGCGGGTGGTTTAAATTTATATCCCGCAGAAAGGATTCTTTTGTGGCAATTTATAATAAGTTCTTTTATTATTTCCTTAAGTAACCGTTTTTACAGGGATTAATTTACATTATTTAATATCCCAAGTTGTTCATTAACCAATAAAATACCTCCAATTTGGTCCAGAAAGACGCCATATTTTGAACCCGTTTTCAGCACAAAAAATATATAACTACGAGGGCACTACGAGGCAAAACAAACATAAGTGAAGGTTACTGATTATACACGAAAAATATACCAAACCAAAAAAACCCAAAACAATTATATTAATTTATTTACAAACTGAAATTAAAACATTGAGGTTATCTAAAAGCTCAATCAAGAAAAATTTCCTTCTCAAAACCCACTCATTTCAAAGCTGTAGCTTTCATCAGTAGAGGTTGGTGCAAGCCAAGGTACAAGCAGTGGTAAGAGATCTGAACTCGCTGTTTGTGATTTGAACGCAGATAATATTTTGAAACTGACATTTCGAGACTGACAGAAATGTAAAAAAATTAGCATTTAAGTTTTTTAATACATTTCATAAATAAAAACACCTTTTAAATAAATACAAAATTAATCTACTTCTTATATTATTATTTCCCATTCAAATCGTTGTGTGACATCAAGTATTATTTGAAAAAATTAAATAACAAGGGTAAGTTTTAATTAAAGTGACACATAACCCCAATTTCCACAGAGTGTTTACTATTTAAACCCCGCGTGGCTTTAAATTTTTTATTTTTTTTTTCTTCTAAATTGAAACTTTCTTCTTAAATCGAACAAAAGATTGTGTTAAGATGATTATTCAATAAACAAATTTATTAAAATTCTTTTTATAAATCAAACTATGTCCAAAAATCAAGGACGGTTGGTTTAAAATGCGTAAAACCAAAAATTTCACTTACTTAAGACCGTTCTAAAATAAACTAAACCCTTTTAGTACATTCCACCGTAAAAATTTTTTTAGAAATATTTAACTTTTTTTTAATTCAACCATTTCAGGTTTACGGAATAAATGTGTTATTATAAGTATAGGATCGAAAGTCTTGATAAATGGGATTTGACGAGTACCTTCATTTGACCGTTCATTGGAAAGCTGGATGGTTAATATGTTCATTATAATAGAGTTGTTTCTTTCACAAGAGCCATTAAAAATCATGAAGCACAACAAAGCACAGAAAGATTTGGCTAACAAGAAGCAGCTGTTTGCCTAGCCACCACAAAATTTTCCTTTTCCAAAACATTATGAGTTGATCTGTATTATTCCAAAGTATTAATTGATCGGAATAATAAATTTGGAACGTCTCTGTTTATGTGTTGTCAAAACAATTTTCTAATTGTTAAATACATAATATACTTTATATATATCTTCATATCAAATAAATATAACCAATATAATATAAAAACCTGAAGAAAATGTAAATATTTTCATAATAGTTTCCAACAAAGCACAGGAGTGCAAACTGAATTATACTGTTTACCAACTTTTTTACCAAGTGGATTGTTTATTTTTTTTGAATTTTTGTCAAAATTTGTAATGACGTTGTAATCATGTTATAATCATGTAGTAATCATGTTCTAATCATGTCATTTGGTGTACAAAACATGAGTACCGAAATCTCGACCGAAAACCCCCTGGAGAAAAGTACCTACCTACCTACCTATTTGGAGAGAGGCGATTTACCGCGGTATGACTTTTTTTCAGAAAATACAAGGACAGAGCCGTTATGAAACAGTTAGAGACAGAAAAAAAGATGTTTCATTCAAATATCCGAATATTTATTTGACAAATTAATATTTCTTGACACTCTTACCGAAAACCGACAAATGTACCTTCAATTTGAAACAAAATTAATGAATAGCGAGCTTTCCCTCAAAACATGTAATGGTAACCCTAGATCTGGATTTGATGATTCTGCAATTTGATGATTGATGGTTGTCCTTTACATGAATCCTGTGTCGTATTTTTTTAACATCATTTCATCTCCTAATTCCTAGCACCGTATTGATGAGCACCACAAGTGCGAAATCCGGATCTACGGTTACCATTAACTTTTTTGAGGGAAAGCTCGCTATTCATTGACTTTGTTATCTATTCAGCATCACTAAATCTCTTTTTAAATTTATCAACCCCACACGGAAAAAAATTTGTGGATTTTTTTTACACAAGTGTGTAATTTTTTTACACAAATGTTACTGGATTTGTACTAGTAACAATTTGTGTAGAAAAATTACACTTGAATGGGTAGATCAAAATTGTTTTCAATTTTTACACAATTTCTTTAAGTTTTATCGTTACACATTGTTATGTAATTCGTAAGTGCACACAACTGTATAGTTTTTATACACATTTTGTGTCAAAATTTTTAATCTCCCATGTTTTATTTTAACACAAAAAATAGCTCGAATTCAATTTCTTATACAAATTTTGCACATTTAATTAAATATTGTGTAAGTTTTTTACACAGGTTATTGTAATATTATACAAATGTTGTTAATTTTTTCACTATATTAGTTTACGATTTGTGAAGAGCTTAGTATTATTTTTCTACACAATTTTTGTAGACACTTAACTCAATAAATGTAATATAAATATAAATTTTGTTAGGTTTTTGACAGTGATTGTTTAAAATATGTGGATTGTAGGTTAATGGTAATTTTTCTACACAATTTTTGTAGAGACTTTACACAACTATTGTAAGTGATTTTTTTTGCATTTGTGTTTTCTACACAATTTCTGCAAATACTTTTTTTTTGTTAATTTTTGTACAATATTTTCTTAAAATATGTAAACAGGTTAATGTTATTTTTTTACACATTTTTTGTAGATACTTCACACAATGAATGTGATATTCAAACAAATTTTATTAGTTTTTTTTGTTGTATTTGTTTTCTACACAATAAATGTGTTATTCATATAAACTTTGTTGATTTTTTTTTTAAATATTTGTTTAAATTATTTACCTGATAAATGTATTTTTTACACAATTATTGTATTTTTTTACACATTTTGTGTATCGTTTTTTAAACATATAGGTGCTTTATTATTTAAAGGGTTAATTGTTATCTTAAATAAAAAGAATATTTTTTATTAAAAATATTTATTATGTACTAAGTGTGTTTTAAGAACACTCGAATCTTCCTTAAAATTAAAGGAACTTTTAATATAACATTATAAAATTTAAAACCACTGCTATAAACTAAAAAACATTCATTCACATATATTGATACCAGAAAAATAAAGGATAGTAAAAGAGCATTCTGGGCCACCGCTAACACACACACACACAGTCTAGCAGTGGTCCTGAAGGACCCACAGGTCACACTTTTGTGGCAAAAAAAGTAATGTTATATTTGCATTCAGGACAACTTCCTTAAACATTATCAGGAGAAATTAAAATCAAATCTGCTCCTTATTTTTTTTTCAGACTTTAAATAAAAAATAATATTTAGGAAAAGTGTTCTGAATGTAAATATCACATAATTTTTCTGCCACGAATGTGGCCTGTGTGTCCTTCAGGCACTAAGGATTAGATTTACAAGTTTTGAACTTAAATTTAAGAAGCAACTTAAAAATATCTACTTTTAACGGATTTTAGCTTAGAGCTTACATGGTAATTTTTTATGAAGAGATCAAATTAAAACTAAAAAAGCTGTACGAATATACAAAAATACCAAATTTTCCGTCAGAAAATGCAACCCAGGCTAGAGAAGATACACTGTTTGCCTGAAAAGACCACAGTTGCGATATCTTAAACACCACAAGAATATCCTCGTCAGTGGTTTTTCTTCCATTTCGTTTAGGTGCTGTTGGTTTTCTTCATACATTTCCTGAATCCGTTCTTCACTCATTATAGCGGACCAACGACGCGTTTATTAAACTAATTTAAAAGTGCTTACCGTGCTCTGACGTTCTAACCGGCTTGCAAGTTTGCAACTGACTGGTGGGACGTGCTGGTGGGGCACGCTACGCTCTCCTTCCAGTAAGTGGAACCAATAAGGACTAAGCGACAACATGACCGCAATAGGTTCCGGTCAGCAAAATTGCGGGGCAAATTCAAAAATGTGATGAAACGAACACAATTACTTTTTGATTCTTTTGTGTTTTAGAAATGCACTATTTGTTTATTTTTATATATTTATTTGATTTATAATTTGCTTTTTTATGTAAAAGACAGTTAAAAAGTTTAAAAAGTTGTTGAAGTAGATTTTTCCGCAAAATTTATTAACAAAAGAAAGAACTGAATAACTTATCTAGGATGATATAACAAGAGCGTTGAGTTCATTGAATCTGAACTATATCTCCTGGGAACTATCGGAAGATGATAGGAAGACAATCCTTCCTTTTCCTCTTTTTCTTTTGCCTGTCAAAAGACAAAAACATCCTGTCGAAGAATCTGAGCGTGTTAAACGACAACCATCCAAGTCCGCGTTAGTTGTAGATATAAAATATTTTGAATTAAAGTTTGTGAAATAGTAGGTAGTTTACCTAACAAGTGCGGAAATTGACACTTTAGCACACGCGACGGCAAGTAAAGTTCGGGCAAGCCGTCAAGGACGTAAAATATATATTTTACCTACTCGCGTGTGGAAAGTAGTATTTTACCGCACTCATTGCATATATTGGTATAAAATTACGAAACTACACCCATCCGTCTTAGTGAATGTGTGTAATCAACAGGGAGAAAATAATAAAATAATTTTTTTTACACAATCTGTTTGTAAAAAATTTCCATATGTCCTGTGGACATTTTTTTTATAAAGAAGTTTGTTTAAAAATTTTAAAAAATTGTGTAAGATTTTAACACAGGTAAAAATTAACCACCATAAGTAAAAAAAGTACACAACAATATTAATTTTTTTACACAACTGTGTAAAACTTCTGCACATTTTTTTTTACAGAGCATAATGAAAAAAGTTACACAAGGATTTTTTTCCGTGCAGGGCTTAGGATATCTGTTAAGATAATTATATCTGTCTCCGTAGAGATGCTTAATTTTTCTTCAAATTGAAGATACATCTGCCGATTCTGCAAATTGACAGATGGTTGTCTTTTACGTGAATCCTGTGTCATATTTTTTCATCATCATTTCATCTCCTAATTTCTGGCACCGTACTGATGAGCACCACAAGAGCGAAATCCGGATCTACGGAAGAGAGAATTAAGACAAAATTGTAACTTTCAAGTTTTTGAAAATTTCATAAAATTTTGGAATTTGAAAATATTTGAATTCTGAAAATATTTGACATTTTTTTGGAATTTTGAAAATATTTAAATTTTTGAGTATTTTAAGAAATTTTATTTTGTTTTAATTTTGAATATTTTCAAATTTTTTTTATTTTTTTTTTTGAATTTTGGGAATTTTGTAAATTTTTGAAAATTTTGTAAATTTTTTTAAAATGTTCAAATTTTGTAAATTTTTTAATTTTTTTTACGGTTTGGTTACGGGGCTTGGTGGTAGGGTTTGATGGGATTCGGTGGTGGGGTTTGATGAGTTTACACTTAATTAAGGAAAACCAAAAAAGTGGTAAAGCCTAGCAACAATAAGGTACAAACTTATTTAGTAAATATCTACCAACCTCACAACCTACCACCCAGCAAATAATAATTTTTCGCTTTCCGTCGACTTTTACTATTTAATTTGAAAAATAAAATAAAATATTTTTGGTTTTCCAATTTAATTTTAAGAATTGAGGTCATTGATGTGTGACCAAAAATATTATCTATTCCCACTTTCAAAAATATATTTCCAAAAAATCTTGCAAAAATTTGGCCAAATGTTCGATGCAAATGTTCGAGTGTTCGGGCAAAAGTTCGTCGAAAAAGTTTCGCCAGATTTGACCCGAACTTTTGGACGAACCTATTCGCTCTGTGTAAATGCGCCTATTCAGATTTTCATCATTTGAATTACAACTATTACCTAAAGAGCGTTTTCAGGATAAGGAGGACTTAGGAACACTCTAATTCCGGCACCCAAGCGCATATATTTTTTTCAGTGTATGTTTGAAAAAATTTTATTCAAAGTGACGCATAAAATTTTTATAAAGGCCCGACCTTTAGCCGTTTAGCGTATTGAGAGTCGAAAAGGCTTCATCCGACTCCGTATGGTATTTGATAGGCTTCCGAAGGATTATATAGAGCGTACATAATGGTCTAGAAAAAGGCACATTTTAGAAAATAAAGAACGTTTCTTTGGGAGCAAAAGTTCAACGTCTTTTAAAAGTAAAGGTACAAACTCATAATTTATAATACATAAAAAAAAACTCTCTTTGCTTGTCTGTTGTTCGAATGTTCGAAACAAAACAAACACTTTTTTTTTTAATACCTTCATCAAAAACAGGATTTTAGTAACTGTCTGCAGATAACTAAAGCACGGCTTTTTTGTTTACCGATGCAAAAAAACTTTTTTTTTGATCACGGGTGCAAAAAAAGATTTCTGTCCGTTTTTTACCCAAAGTTAAAGAGAAATAGCGGAAAATAGTAATATTGAAAAAATCTAATTATTCTTGCCTAAAAATTAAGCCATTTCTGCCAGTTTTCACCGAGTATTTACGAAAAAATTATTTAAAAATATCATCAAAATATCAAATTGTCAAAGATTAAAATGTCGCAACAATCAACGTCACCGAGTAAAAAGACACACCGTTATGGAAACGATTGTTATTTCATTTACCAGCAGCCTTGATTTATAGTGTAAAGAGGGTGTGTTGCGAGAAGTTCTCTTCGTTCGAAATTTTTAAAAGTATTTTTCTGTTTTTCTTGGATTTTTTAATAAAGATGTTAAAAAAAATAGTATTAGCAACTCGCGGCTAAACTGTGCTTTTTTTACTCGCGTTTCTAAATACCTCTCTGCGCTCGTTATTTAAACCAACGCTTGTAAAAAAAGCACTATTTTAGCCACTAGTTATTAAAACTACTATTTATGCACAACCGAACATAAAATTCCACTATAGCGCCCGCATTTTTAAGCGTGAAGTTGTACTTTAACGCCCTAGGGCGAATTTTATGCCCGCGGGATTTCAAGTTCCAAAATGACTAGTTGTCCCGTGCAGTTATTTGATTTTGTTTAAAGTGATTAAATATTAAAATGATAAAATGCCCATTTTGCATAAAATGTAGTATGTATAGGGTGATTCATTATATTTGGACACCCCGTTTATAAACGTTAATATTAGAGATAGAAAAAATGTTTTAATGTAAGATTTTAATGATTTTCTCCAAATTTTTTGAAAACTCTAAGAAAAGCTTTCAAATGTCATTCTTATTTTAAATTGAACACCCTGTATATTTTTATTTTGTCAAGTTTCAATTTCCTTACATGTGTCAAAAATATATCAATTGTCTAAGTGCGGTAAACAGTTTTCGAGATATTGCATATTTTTGCTGGATTTTCACATTGCCGCTAGTGCCGTTAATATTAGAGATATAAAAAAAATAAAAACAAAAGTTTTTGAGTTTTTTACGGGCTTTATATATATATATATACAGACCGCTTCAAGCTACTGCGAACATAGGGGGAATCAAGTCCAATTTACTCTCCGTGCCGTACGACCGAGGTGGATTCAAAGCACGCTGCAGTGTTATCTTTTGGAAATTCATTTTGTTTTTATTATTTTGTTTTATGTCTGCCTTCCTCGAGAAACAGATGGGTAAGTTCTTAATTGAAATCATACATTTTTAAAACCAAAAATGGATGTCTACGAAGTTGCCGAAAAAGTGCAGATGGTCAAATGGTCAAATCGTCATAATCCAACACACGTTCGATATTGGTCGAGGGAAAATTTGCATTTGTATTTTGACGTAAGAACACAGTATCCCCAAAAACTAAATATTTGGGGGAGGGGGTATTATAGGGGAACACGTAATTGGGCCATTTTTTATTAACGGCAATTGCAATTTGAATGGTCCTAGATACTTGGATCTACTGCAGCAGCACATTATTTCAACTGCTAGGCAGTTGTTAGGTGTAAGATTTGGTGAAACATGGTTTCAAAAAGATGGTTGTTCCGCTCACAATGTTGGCCTTGTTAGGGAATATCTTGATAATGTATTTCCTAATCGGGTTATAAGTACACGGGGAACTATTTTATGGCCAGCTCGATCTCCCGATCTTGCTCCTAATGACTTCTATCTGTTTTTGAAGAAGCTTTTCAAATTATCACCCCTAACATGCTTGGAAACGTTAGAAGGGGTTTTTATAGTAGGCTCGGATACTGTCTAGCCGAGCAAGGAGGACTTTTCGAACATTTGCTTTAATTTTTTTTTTGACTGGGAGAATCTTTTTGGTTTTTAGAATGTATTATTTTATTTTGAGAACTTGCTTTTATTTTGTTTCTCCTTATTATTTTCATTGTAACACGTCGTCACTGATAAATCTGAGCAGTTGACAATAAAACGCTCTTATTTATCAGTGACAAGAAATAAGAAAATAACGTTATAAAAATTTGCGTATTTATTGACCAAATTCCGGTTTCATTGACTACGCCCCACACAACACCGTGGTTAGAGGCGTACTAAATACCAAAGGAAAGTCATGCAAGTGGTGATCGCAAGCCTTAGTATTGGTTGCTTCACTGATAGGCGTGGTCGCGGTCTGTATGTTGCAAGAAAATGTTAAACGTTATTTTTATGTCTATAATAACTAAACTAAATTAGGACCACTCTATTTTTAAATACGAACGACGACAACCAAGACCACAAGAAATTAGACACTTTCAGTTCAGTTTTATTAGTAATCGTATCCTTATCTCTATCGAGTCGACCAATCAAGCAGGTGCACTTTTAAAATCATGGCGAATGCGTGACAGCTCCAGCTGATTAAATGCACGAAAACCTCGTTAGGTACGATCAGTGAGTCGTAACATTACGACCGTCCCTGCGTACGAAATGGTGTTTTGACGCATTTGATCAGCTGGAGCTGTCCCGCATTCGCCATTCGTTTAAAAGTACACCTGCTTGATAGGTCGACTCGATAGAGATAAGGCTACGACTGCAGATAGACCCGAAATTTAACTTTAAGTGTCTATTTACTAATCTAACAAATGCTCGAACATATCACCATTTACTTCAACACAAAGGTCATAACGCCTTCTTAGGCCAGAAATCGTGTTGATTATTTTATGTCTCAGTTTTCTATTAATATTAGTTTCTTCATTATTTCCTCGATTTTTAATTTCTTCTAAATGGTCACAAAACCAAATATTCGAAGGTGTTAAATTCGGAGAGTTTGGTGGCCATGATGTGGTCCCATTTGAACCAAGCCATATGGGATAATTTGGATTTAGAAAATTTGCTACTGCTGAAGGTTAGTGATAGAATTTGCAATATCACCTTCCAAAACGCTAAATATCTTATTCTATTAAAATTTCCTTGGTAAAAAAATTCCATCAATAACCTTCCATTGGATATCCAAGAGCACCCAATAATATGGCAGCAGGACGGGGCATCAATTCACAATACTCGAGCAATAACAAATTTTCTAAATCAAAATTATCCCATATGGCTTGGTTCAAATGAAACCATATCATGGCCACCAAACTCGCCTCCGGATATTTGGTTGTGGGACGATTTAAAGGAGACTATTTTATAAACTTTGTGTTGAAGTAAATGGTGATGTGTTCGAGCATTTGGCAGATTAGTAAATTTTTGTTGTCGTTGTTGTTGTCGTTGGTATTTAAAAATAGAGTAGCCCCAATTCAGTATAGTTAATAATACATTTAAAATATATATTAAGTCCATAAAAAACTGAACAACTTTTGTCATTAAACTTTTTTTCTCTCTTTAATATTAAGAGCATTAACGGGGGTGCAAAAATCCGACAATTACTGTTTTTGATGCAATATCTCGAAAACTGTTTACGGCACCTAAACAATTGATATATTTTTTAAATCAGAAAGGAAAACAAAACTAACCAAAATAAAATAATAAAGGGTTTAAAAAGAGAAAGTTGATGTCAAAATTGGACATATGGAATGAAATTTGACAGTATTTGCCAAAGTTTTCAAAAAATTTAGACAAAATTATTAAAATATTACCTTAAAATATTTTTTTTATGATTATTATTAACCGCGATAACCGGGGTGTCCAAATATAATAAATCACCCTGTACCACGGTCACCCTATTACTTACACACTGCTTGGTCTAGGTGTATAAATAACGATTATGCACAACCGGGCGTTAAAATGCCCGCGTTTTAGACCGATAAGTGGAACTTTAACGCCTGCGGGCATTAAGGTGATTTTTTCTGAAATTTGATAGTAATTTTGGTATTTCTGTTTGGCTTGCATTTTGTTCGTTCAAAACAAAGAGACTTTTTACTTAGATATGTTTTTTTTTCTTCAGTTTTTTCATAGATGTAACAGCAAAGTAAATCAAGCTCTTGTTTTATTTTTTGAATTTTTATTTCAAAAACAACAATAAACAAATTACATAATTATAGGTACTAGTCAATCTAACTTAAAATTAAATCGTTCTTCCGCGTGAAAAAAGCTATCAGCTATGAGAATTTACTGTTGTTCAAACTAATAGTGGGCTTGACGGCTTGTTTCAGCAAAGTGTCTTCTTTTAGGTTTAATAATAGGATTTCAAAAAATATACAACCTTACTGTTTTTGTAATTTTTTTTAATGTCTAAATTAGTTACTCAACGTTTCACCCTTTTTGGGGGCTTTTTCAAGAGACAAACGGAGGGAAGGAAGCGATGAACATAAAAAACGTCGACAATCTATTTTTAGTCAATCATTAGTTTAACACCATTCTCTCTTTATCAGAAAACCGTTGTCGTCGTAAGTGGAGAGGAACAATTCTAGACTATTTTTGATAAGTGTTTTATATGTTGTAACGTGGTAATTAATTAACTAGAAAAATAACCACAACGAAATGGATTTGTAGCTTACGGCCGCGGCAAAGCCCAGGCAACCAGTCACGTCACGTCACGTGCATTTGACGTGTTATTTGAGACTACCATTCAACGTGACGTAAGTGATGTCGAACTTACGTCGAAATTTGGGTTTGAGGAAACCAAAGACACAAGTCACACGAATTTGACGTGTTTTTTAAAATTACCATTTGACGCGACCTAAATGACGTCGAATTTTAAGCTCTCAGGCAACCAGAGATATAAAAGTAACATTTTTTTTACATCTGACGCAATGTTTTGTGTAAGTATTTTTCATTGTTTTGAAATAATGGGTATTTTATTTTATGGAAACCCATATATATATCCCCGTCAAGAACTCGCTTACTGGGCATCAGCCACGGGAGTACCTATTGCAAGTTTTCGAAGTATAACGGTTTGGCTCGAAGTTGACTACGAGGGCGTAAAAGTATCATTTTACGCCTTGATTTGCGGTAACTAATATATTGTAAATCGACTGTTTAGACCAATAAGTCATTAATATTACATCAAATTCACGTTAAATTCACGTGACTAAAGTCACGTTAAAAAGCGGGCCAAACCCACGTTTTACAGACGTCGAAGAGACGTCGCAAAAATCACGTGATTGGTTGAATTTTTGACGTCTTCTCGACGTGATATAGACGTGTTTTGGTTGTCTGGGTGGTGGTGGTTAATTACCACAATGAATGAATGACGTTAAGCTATTTCGCAGACGCAGTAATTACCACAACCACTACAAAGGGTCAAATAAGCGTTACAAAATTTTGGTCAGGTTTTTTGTCAGTCTGTTACCCTTACCTTTATTCTGGGCAGGCACAGTAGCGTTCTGTCAGGCTGTTACCTTTATTAAAGGTAACCACTGGCGCTAATTACCGTTGAAAAGACAACCAACCAAACTTGATGTGATTCCGTGGGGGAAGATTTTTATGTTGCAAAAGTTTGTTTTGTTTTACAAAAATTTTGTGTATTTGGATTTTATTTTTTGTTAAACGTGTTTATATTAGTAGTGGAGTGCCTTTTTTACCGTTTTTTTTTGGTAAACAGGTGAGTAAGTACAAATAAGTTTGCAGAGGCTTGATTTGTTCTAGTTCTCAACCAAAGATATCTTGCAGAATGATTATTTGCCTGATTAAATTAATGTTGGGGTGTCTGTCTCCCAGTCCTATCCCTAAATTAATATTTTCATCCATGATATGGTTAGAAAAGCAAATAAAAAGGAGAGTTG
This sequence comes from Oxystoma pomonae, assembly GCA_963921995.1. Classification (NCBI taxonomy): domain Eukaryota; kingdom Metazoa; phylum Arthropoda; class Insecta; order Coleoptera; family Brentidae; genus Oxystoma; species Oxystoma pomonae. The sequence continues at coordinate 32,832,082 of OY998167.1, read as the reverse complement.
AGAAAAAAAAACAACAACACTCAATAAAAAAGTAAGGTTATATTTACCGCCAAACGATTGACTACGTTCAAAAACTCTATTTTTCACCTGTTGAAGTTACCTTTATGTACGGTAACGGTAACCATAAGAGTAAGGGAATTTGCCGTTAAACTGCCTGACCAAAATCTCCCTAATATCTCTTAACTATTGCTTATTATTTTGGGCTTCAAATTATAGTAATGGAATGAAAAATATAGATTTTATTAAGCGAAAGTTTGCGTTTATTTACTGGCATTTGGACCCTACCTACTATTTCTTTTATTTGTTTCAATTTGCTTTTTTCTAGTTATACCGGTGTATTACTATAAATATTTTCTAATACAATATCTATTATTATAGATTAAAGAATTTTGTGAATAGCCATTGTTTTAACTTACCTACCTTTTATCTTATCGAAAAACAAAATGTTCTTGTAAACTGAATTTTCAACAAAAGAAAAACTAATTAACATTTTGTTAATCCTTTCACCGTAGAACATTCATCGGAGCGGAAGACTCTTCAATGTATACAGGGGAAAAATAATTTCTTGTCGTGTTCCTTTTAAAGGCTTATTAACGCTAAAAATTTCAAAAATACGTACAAATATGTACACTTGGCGCCACATAAATGCGTACGCACATTCAACACCGTTCTCAACTAAAAAAACCAGTATCTCGTTTTCGTTTAAGTATCCTTTGGCCTACTAGCGGTGCCCTATTGCAGTGGCGGTTCCAGGGGGGCGATCGCCCCCTCCCTTTACTCCAAAAAAAATTACACAATAACGATGCTGGTGGTAACCCTGAAGTCTTTGGAGAAAAAAATGGAACAGAGAACAGTATTATTATTAATAAACCAGTTTTAGACAAAATCATTTCGGACATAAAAAAGTATTTTTGAACTGAACATATTCATTTTGATTAATCCAAAACACAAATTTTTGAACCTTTATTGGGAGAAGTCACAACGTTTTTGAGGCAATGAACAAGTGTGGTGATATTTTTCCGTTGATAAAAACATTCTTGGATGTTTGCAAGTAATTAAATAATGAGCGCTTCATCAGAAAGAAGCTTCTCATGTCTCATAAGATTGAAAACATACGTACTTAACACTATGACGGAAATTCGTCTGACGGGCTTAGCATTGCTGCATATCAACAGACATATTGAAATTGACGAGTCACTGACCGGTTTGCCCAAAAAACCGGAAACGAATTTTTTTTTTAAATAGGTATCTTATGTGGTATTAAGCTTTTTAGACCAAAAAAAATAGTAGTTTTCGAAACAAGTGGCTAAAATAGTGCTTTTTTTACAAGCGTTGCCTTAAATAACGAGCGTAGCGAGGTATTTAAAAACGCGAGTAAAAACAAGCACGGTTTTTTTTAATACCTCTATTAAAAAATCCACGAAAAACAGGAAAATATACTTTTAAAAATCTCGAACGAAGAGCACTTCTCGCAACACACCACCTTTACACTATAAATCGTACTCGTAAATGAAATAACAATGGAGACGTTCATTGTTGCGACATTTTAATCTTTGACAGTTTGATATTTTGACGATGTAATAAAAAACGGACAGCAACCTTTTTTTGCACCCGTGATCGAAAACAAAAGTTTTTTTTGCATATGTAACCAAAAAAGCCATGCTTTAATTATCTGCAGACAGTTACTAAAATCATATTTAGCTATTAGGTTTTGTTTGTGGTTTGTTGGTTATCTATGTTTTTTATAACTGAAAAAATTATATAAGTAGTTACTCAAGCACGGATTTCAGGGGGAGAGGGGGGGTAGGTAACCCCCCCTACCCTGGCTTTAAATTTTTAATGAAAGCATTTAGAAAATCAAAAGTAGAATATAAATTGCGGTGCTATAACACCTTTGATATTTACCGTATTAGTTTAATTTTGTTTCAAAAATGGCATTTTTAGTTTCATTTTCTTAAAAGTTTTTTCCTGTCGCGCTTTGAACCCATTGATATATTTATCATTTTAATGTAATTTTAAATTAAAAAAATGCATTTTTTAGTGCAATTTTCTTACAGATTTTCGTATCGAAGCCGCCCCCCCCCTTTTTTGAAGTGGCTGGGACCGCCACTGCATATTGACACCTAACTGACAGAAAATTCATATTTTACCTGCTTCTACTTGGGAAACTCAAAGTCATAAAGTCTCAAAATCCAAAATTTATTGAAAGTTTGGTAGTTTACACGTACGATATACTAGTAAGCTAATTCTAATTGCAAGAACCATCAAAATTTAAAAAAGAAAGGAAATAGGAATTACCTGGTACATAAAGCGTCACGGGAGAGATTAACATTTAAAGAACATAACAAAAGTTTAAAAAATTAAAAATAAAAAACATGGGTTCTACATTTTACGAAACAAAAACAAATGAACATTTTTAAGTTAGGTAAAGGACATAACCACAAAATAATTAAAAAAGTTTAAAAAAATGATTTTTGCCGACGTAAGGATTGAACCCGTGTAATAATTTTTTTTTAAATAATTTCTTTTAAAACTTTTTTTAATCGATCGAAATATAACAATCATATAGAGAGGTGGTGGTATTTGAGGTTTATATAATTTTGATAAAGCCACACCAAAGATAACAAAAATAGTAGTTTTAACAACTAGTGGCTAAAATAGTGTATTTTTTATAAGCGTTGGTTTAAATAACGAGCGCAGCGAGGTAACACTATTTTTTTTAATACCTTTATCAAGAAATCCAAGAAAAACAAAAAAATATTTTTAAAAATCCCGAACGAAGAGCAATTCTCGCAATAAACCATCTTTACACTATAAATCAAGGCGGCTGTTAAATAAAATAACAATAATTTCTATAGCGATGTGCTATTTTACTCGGTGACGTTCATTGTTGCGACATTTTAATCTTTGACAGTTTGATATTTTGACGAAGTTTTTAAACGATTTGTTCGTAAATACTTGGTGACAACTGGCGGAAGTGTCTTAATATTTAGGCAAGAATAATTAGATTTTTTCAATATTACTATTTTCCGCTATTTCTCTTTAATTTTGGGTAAAAAACGGACAGAAATCCTTTTTTGCACCCGTGATCAAAAAAAAAGTTTTTTTTGCATCGGTAACCAAAAAAGCCATGCTTTGGTTATCTGGAGACAGTTACTAAAATCATGGTTTTGATGAAGGTATAAAAAAAATATATTTTCAGACGTCTAGGTGGAGGCTTTTTCTACAGGGAGGCCCCGAAACTTGCAAAAGATAATAGCTATATGAACTCATTTCATCTCTTTTCTGATTAGTTTTATTGTGTTAAGGACCCCAATAATATAATCAAAAAAATTATTGCACACCTATAGGTGGGGGCATTTTTTACAGGAAGGCCCCAAAACTTGCAAAAAATAATTGCTTTATGAACTCATTTCGTCCCTTTTCTGAGATTGGTGCTATTATGTTAACGGCCACACCAAGATAGAAAAAAAAAATGTTGCACCCCTCAGGGTGGGGGCGTTTTTTACAGGCAGGCTTCAAAACTTGCAAAAAATAATTTCTTTATGAAGTCATTTCATCCCTTTTCTGATTTGTGCTATTATGTTAAGGGCCACATCAAGATAACAAAAACAACACTACACACCTCTGGGTGGGGGCGTTTATTATAGGGAGTCATCAAAACTATATAAAATAATAGTTTTGGGGCCTCCCTCTAAAAAACGCCCCCACCCAAGGGTGTCCAATATTTTTTTTGGTGTGGCCCTTAACATAATAGCACTAATCAGAAAAGATATGAAATTACTTCATAGAGCCATTATTTTTTTGAAAGTTTTAGGACCTCCTGGCAAAAAAACCCCACCACCTGAGCATCATAATATTTTTACTTAATTCGTATGGATATAAACTACAGTTTTATACTAGTTATAATGTGGATGAAATCATGCACCGCAATTGCCACCACCTCTCTATATAAATTTTGTGAAGACAGATTTTATTTTTTTAAAGGTATGACAAAAAAACCGCATAGATTCGGTATTTTCTAAATATCCAAGATGGCGGACTCATTTAAGAAATTGGTATTTTTGCCCCTCCTATATGTTTTTTCTGTACGACACTATATTATGTCTCTATCTTTGGTTACAAAGCCATATTCTTTCGAAGCATATGAATGTAAAATTTCAAAAATTTGGCTAAGAAATAAGGAAGTTTATAATGTTGACATAGACAATAGTTTGCCTGCAAAATCGAGCTAATTAAGAAAAAACTACTTGTTTGAAAGGCAATAACTTTTCCAAAAATTGACCAACTTTAATAAACATAGACGTTTCAAAAAGCATAGATTTTGAGCGTAGAATCTCTACAAAAAAAAACAAATACATATTCTTTCCATGGATTTTGATGTAACACTTAAAAAATTCGCCTAAGAAGAAAGGTAGTTTTAAATCTTTAAATAGACCAGGGTTTGCCTCGGTTTGAAACTGAGGCAAATTTTGGTCTACTTGAACTTTTAAAACTACCACCTTATTTCTCAGTCAAATTTTTTGAGATGTTACATTGATGTTGGGAATTTGGAACCTTTGGTTGCACTAAAACAAAATTATGATTGTTTTCCACAAACCAAAACTACACTTTTTTGCACTCGACGCGCGTTTCGCTAACAATGTTAGCATCATCAGGAGACGATAAACAATGAACTAAATTAATCTACGCTCTATCTTATATACAATCCTTTAGTGGGCGGAGATAAGACTAATAATTTGTGATTGATCACGATTTTTAATCCTTTCTCCCCTCGACCAAAGAATAAAGTGTACTAAACGGGATGGGTCCTCTATCTTTATTTAAACTATTTCAGGATTTAATGATTTCCATACTTTCATATGCATTCAAAAGTCTTTTGTTTGGTACACTTTTTAGAAGTTTTAGGTTATCTAATGTGAATCTATGACTGTTTTCAAAAGCATGCTCGGCCACACTTGACTTTTCTGTTCTTCCGTATTTTAAGTGTGCTAAGTGTTCCTTAAAACGTGTTTGAATAGAGCGTCTCGTTTGGCCAACATATTTTTTGTCACAATCCATGCAACTAATTTCGTAAATTACACTTTTTTCTAGAACTGTAGTTTTATCCTTGGGATTTCCTAGTAAGCTTCTTATTGTGTTACCGGATTGATATACTAATTTAAGACCGGTGTTATTAAATACTTTGTGTAATCCTTTCGTATAATTAGGATTATAAGGAATTGATACAAATTTTGAGTCGCAGGTATCTTTTTGTCTGAAAAAGGTAGAATTCCGAAAGGTCTTTTAAAAAGAATGTCTATTTATCAGCTTATTTATTAAGCCTTCGTCGTAACCGTTTTCGCCAGCTATATTCCTAATCTTATTCTTTTCTGCTTCAAATCTTTCTTTGTTTAAGGGGAAATTTACTAATCTATATGTTAAAAAGTGCAAACTTCTAAGCTTATGTTGTAAGCAATGAAAAGAGTCATTTGGAATATACCTGTTGGTGGCCGTGCCTTTTCTGTATAGGTCAAAGTACAATTTATTTTTATTTCTTATAACTAAAGTATCTAGAAATGGCAGTGTACCGTTGTTCTCTGTTTCATAAGTAAATTTAATAGTGGGAAATTTGTTATTTATTTTTTCCATATAATTTTCAACACTAGTTACTTTAGTGTTGAATACTGCAAACAAATCGTCTACATACCTGAACCATACTCTGGAGAAATACTCAAATTCTTTACTTATATTATATTACTTATATTCAAAGTTTTTCCAAACTTTGTTCAAGTAAAGTTGCCGAAATCTACAGTTTCTTCAAAAGTAGCCCTGTTTGCAAAACAGAAATGGTTAGATTTAGAAATCAAAAATTTGTACGCAAAACGAAGTATGTTTGAGCTTGAAGCATACCGACTGTTTAAAAAGTTGACATTTAGACTAAGTGACAAGAACTTTGAAGAATGGTGCGATTTCCAAATACATGTGTTTGTAGTAATTGAGAAAAAATTTACGAAGAAGATGTCTTCACTTAATAAAAAGCTACAAAAGTTAAAACGTTCTGAACCAAAACCAAACAAGTCGAAGGAAATCGCAAACATTGTAGAAAACCTATCCTCTCAAAATTTAATAACAAAGAAATATCACTTTTAAACAAAGGCCTTAATTTTGCTCTGCCCCCACAAAAAGATAATTTAAGTGATATTATTGCAAATATTGAAAGTTCAATCTCTTATCTTTCAGAAGGCACAAAGGGCTATGTGCGAGATGCTTGCCGATATCAGATCTCTCAAAACATCATTCAAAACAATAAAAATAGTACATTATATCACAATAAAACAATTAAAAGTTTGAGAGAAAAAGATGTTTTCTATCTAAAGGCTGACAAGGGTAATAAAGTTGTTATATTAGATAAAACAGATTATTTCGAAAGGGTAGATAACCTAATAAAAAATGGACCCTACAAACAAGTCCCAAAGAACCCCTTACCAAAAATGATTAACGAAGTAAAAAACACAATTAAAAAATGTAACAATATTATTACTGACAATATTAAATATAAACTACAAGTAAGCAATCCCACTATGCCGAAACTGTATTGTCTTCCGAAAATCCACAAGCCTGGAAAATCGGTTAGACCTATAGTTTCTGCTGTAGGATCACCTACTTACAACATTTCGAAATGGCTAGCAAACGAGTTTGAAAATTTACCGATAAAGCAAAAAGGTTTTTCTGTTCAAAATTCCCTTGAATTTATCAACAAAGTTAAAGATATTTCACTCCAAGAAGGTGAAATTTTAATCTCGTTTGATGTTAGTTCGTTGTTCCCTAGTGTGCCGATCCCCAATACCTTACAATACCTGGAGGAACTACTAAGAAAAAACAATCTAGAAGACAAACAGACTTTAGAATACCTATCTTTAACAAAACTCTGCATGAATCAAAATTACTTTCAATATAAAAATAACTACTACCAGCAATTAGAAGGAACCACAATGGGTAATAGTTTATCACCTTTTATCGCAAACCTATTTATGAGCAAATTTGAATCAGATATAAGTAAAGAATTTGAGTATTTCCCCAGAGTATGGTTCAGGTATGTAGACGATGTGTTTACAGTATTCAACACTAAAGTAACTAGTGTTGAAAATTTTATGGAAAAAATAAATAACAAATTTCCCACTATTAAATTTACTTATGAAACAGAGAACAACGGTACACTGCCATTTCTAGATACTTTAGTTATAAGAAATAAAAATAAATTGGACTTTGACCTATACAGAAAAGGCACGGCCACCAACAGGTATATTCGAAATGACTCTTTTCATTGCTTACAACATAAGCTTGCAAGTTTGCACTTTTTAACATATAGATTAGTAAATTTCCCCTTAAACAAAGAAAGATTTGAAGCAGAAAAGAATAGTATTAGGAATATAGCTGGCGAAAACGGTTACGACGAAGGCTTAATAAATAAGCTGATAAATAGACATTCTTTTCAAAAGACCTTTCGGAATTCTACCTTTTTCAGACAAAAAGATACCTGCGACTCAAAATTTGTATCAATTCCTTATAATCCTAATTATACGAAAGGATTACACAAAGTATTTATTAACACCGGTCTTAAATTAGTATATCAATCCGGTAACACAATAAGAAGCTTACTAGGAAATCCCAAGGATAAAACTACAGTTCTAGAAAAAAGTGGAATTTACGAAATTAGTTGCATGGATTTTGACAAAAAATATGTTGGCCAAACGAGACGCTCTATTCAAACACGTTTTAAAAAACACTTAGCACACTTAAAATACGGAAGAACAGAAAAGTCAAGTGTGGCCGAGCATGCTTTTGAAAACAATCATAGATTCACATTAGATAACCTAAAACTTCTAAAAAGTGTACCAAACAAAAGACTTTTGAATGCATATGAAAGTATTGAAATCATTAAATCCAGAAATATTTTAAATAAAGATAGAGGATCCATCCCGTTTAGTACACTTTATTCTTTGTTCGAGGGGAGAAAGGATTAAAAATCGTGATCAATCACAAATTATTAGTCTTATCTCCGCCCACTAAAGGATTGTATATAAGATAGAGCGTAGATTAATTTAGTTCATTGTTTATCGTCTCCTGATGATGCTAACATTGTTAGCGAAACGCGCGTCGAGTGCAAAAAAGTGTAGTTTTGGTTTGTGGAAAACAATCATAATTTTGTTTTTATGTTACATTGAAATAGTCCAAAGGAATGTGGCCTTGTAGCAGATGTTTGCGATCGAATAAAGAGTTGCCCAAAAATTTTTTGCAGGGTGGGGGCACCTTGGATCTTAAGTAAATGTCAGTTTTAACAATGGATCTACAGATTTTGTAACCTGTGTCTCCCAAAAAGACTACGGTTATTAAAATTGGTCAATATTTTGAAAAGGCATTATCAATCAAACAATGGTCTATTTAAACATGTGGAAGGAATGTGGCTTTATAATCAATGTTTAAGATTTAATATAGTGTCTCACCTAAACAAATGTATAAGGTGGTCCAAAATATTTATTTTGTAAACAGGATCGTCATCTTGTCTTTTTAATTTGACATTATTATTATTATTATTATTATTATTATTATTAAAGGACTTTTATTGATCTTCAAAAATATATCTTAGGTACATAAATAAATACTCATGATCAATAGGGCGAGATTCAGATCATCCATTTTTCCATGTTCTTCCATCTAACCCAACACACCTACTAAATATTGCACAAAAATAAAAATATAAATAAATTACTTTTTTCATTTAACATAAAATACAATGTATAACATAAATTTTGATGCTTAACAGTTTCTCGCACAGTTATACACTCAGAAAACCGTCCCAAGTGAAGTATCTACTTAGCTTTCTTTGTTAGTGGTAAGTGAAGTTTCTGTTAGCCCCAAGTGATAAATTCAATAGCTGCAAGTAAAACGACTTTCTGAGACTCGAGTTTGTTAACCGCTAGTAATTTATCTTCTTACCAATAGGCGACAAGTTACTTAACTTTCCGTTCACCTAGGGTTAGTGAATTTTTCTACTAGCTTGTTAACTCTCAGTGATTTATCTACTTACCAATATGCGACAAGTCACTTAACTTTCTCTTCACTTAGGATTAGTAAATTTGTCTACTAGTTGGTTGACCTTTAGTGATTTACCTTCTTAACGATATGTGACAACTCACTTATTTTTCCCTTTACTTAGGGTTATTGAATTTTTCTACTAAGGACAAGTGAAGACATCAAATATTGTAAAATAATGCGGAAAAATACTTTCATCCTAGTAATAATATATGCCTATAATTATTTGTCAACGTATTGCCATCATAAGAATTCGACAATCTTATTTGGATATAAGTTAAAATAGAACTTAAAAAAAAATGGATGACCGGGAAGGAACCCAGTAAACCTTGATTTAGAGAGGCTTGTCCGTATATATCCACCAAACGCAAAAATTCTTTGATAAAAATTTAATCATAGTAACACTTTTCTCAGTCGACTAAGAATTTGCCAAGATGTTTATATTCCGCGGTTTTAACTTATTTCTTTATAAGCGCATGGTACTGTGGATAAAGTAATGGTCTATCAACCTGTAGGTTGTCGGTTCGAACCCCGTCGGCGTCACACTTGTTTTTATTATTTTTTTTTTCTTTTTTTTTTCTCAAGGCGTTAATTGTGATAGGACATGGTTTTTAGAGCTCAAAAATAAAATTTTTATTTTATTTAAAGCCATATCTTAGGAGTTATACTGGTTTTGCGCTACTATAGATTTACTTACGGTTAGTAGAAAGGAACAACAATACCCTAAAAGCTTAGAAGCCTGAAAGGGCTTATGTGCAGGGGAATAACCGGCGCCATGAGGACGACACCAATTCAAGCCCTGGAGACCATTCTGGAATTGCCTCCGCTACTGACTTGGATCAAGAAGGAAGCGTGGTGACCCATTTGCATCTAAGGGATTTTGGTCAGTGGAGAGCAAGAGGGGAAGCCATTGGACACCTAAAGGTCACCCAAATGGCCACCAGGAAGATGCCACTTGCGTACTTTGAGATCAAGGCAACATGAATTCCCTGGAAATTTAATAAGAGGTACAAAGTCGAAATTCCCGATAGGAAATTCTGGCAGAGTGAGAACCCCCACCAATAGTTCGAGAGGAACGCTATGATATGCTATCTGAGAGGCAGACAACAGGGACGGAGTTCTACGTGCAAGACCGAGAAGTTCGGATGAGCTACCTGCTCGAAGAGCAAGCTACGGTCTTCCAAGCCGAGGTATACGCCATTATAATGGCGGCAACACTAGAAGAGGTTCGCAATGGTTTGGAGGAGCATGTGTACATATGCTCGGACAGCCAAGCGGCTCTAAAGACACTCAGTGCGCCAAAAATTTCCAATACTCTACTGGTGGAAGAGTGCGTCGAAGCACTGAAAGCCTTGAGTCGAGACAAGAGAGTTACACTGATGTGGGTACGGGAGTGTCGGGCAACGAAAAGGCGGATGAACTTGCTCGGATGGGGGCCAGTACTTAATACGTAGGGCCGGAACTACTCTTAGGTATAACAAGGAGACAGCTGCAAAGTCGACTCATTAAATGGGTTAACACTGCACTGGCAGACTCCTGGGAGAGCGAAATAGGATGCAGACAGTCCAAAGAATTTATCGACGGACCGGACGCGGACAGACTCAAATGGCTTCTGGGAAGGACACGAAAAAATATTGGACTACTGATAGGGAGACTGACCGGTCACAACCGACTCAGTAAGCACCTGACTCTCATCGGGATCGGGAATGACTCTATCTGCCAGGCCTGTGGGAGGGCGGAGGAGACATCCCGGCACCTCCTTGTGGAGTGCGATGCATACCTAAGGATGAGGCATCAGGTACTCGGACAACCGAACCTGGATGCAGAGGACCTACGAGCTCTCAAGTGGGCCAAAGTACAGGACTTTGTGAACAGAACAGAAAGGCCCGGGAGCCCACTACCAGCGGTACAGGTGGTGGATTAGGGGGATGGGCTGGGGTGAGGTAAAAAGGGACCAATTGGGCCTACTTACCAGGTCTTGGGCTGCCCCCTAGTTACTATTACTAGTACTAGGTACTTCACTTGCGTTAAGTGAAGTTGAAGTTTTTACTTATGGTTAACATCTTATTTTATAACCTTAAGTATGTGAGAAAACTTATGGTAAGTAGACAGTCCATTTGTCTCATATTTAAATAAAGTTTACTTACTTAGGATTAGTGGATATTTTTCTCAGTGTAATCATTTAAGCGGTTTTTTTGGCACATCCTGTAAAAATTAACTCAAATTTAGTCGAGCTTTACAGCGTTCTTCAAAACAGTAATTAAAACAGAGCGGTCCACTCCATAAAATATATAGAGGGGAAAAATAAATCTCTTTCTTGTCATGTTCCTTTTAAAGGCTTAACGCTGAAAATTTCAAATATACGTACGAATAGGTCTTCCACATTTCGGAAAAGCGTATATATTTCTCCGCGAAAGGACAGGAAAAATATTATTCATTGAGAAAGTTTCAAGAAATACATTTATCCCAGCTAAATTTAAAATATATTCTGACCTGAGCCGGGAAGGATTTGCTTTGAATTCTTAGCGTATTTGTCCAGAATTCTGTCCTGATGATGCTTAAAAGTCTGCTTGCTCTATAGTTTTATATTTAGTAACATGTTTAAATGAAAAAAAAATAACTTAAAAAGCTTTGGTCACTCTCCACTGTTTTTATTTATAAATTGATCAGAGGTTAACTAACAGAAATTACGAAAACTTATTATTTCTAGATTCAGATTTCATTTATTTATATTTAATCTCTGGTTTATCTCTAGTTAAATAAAGTTTATCTCTAGTTAAATAAAAATGCTCTTTTCACTCTAAAATCACATTTTGTTATTAATTTTGACATAACGAATATGTTATTAAGTAGAAGAAGAGATTAAATTAAAGGATAGCGTGCTGCTTTAACCAAAAAGATAGTCTAGTTATTTTAATAAGAAAACTCTTAGATTAATTAAATTAATATTGGTTTAAGCTAACTTTTTTAAGAATACCTTTATACTTAAAATTAGTGGAGCATTTTTTTTTAAAGTACAGCACCAACTAAATATACATCAGAGCTACACTGGGAAAAGGGGGCCAACCCACGACGGTGGGTTGAAAATTTGGGGCTACCAGAACTCACACCGTGCGTTACTATAGCACACGGTATGATTGTCCCAAACCATTTCAATTTAGCTGGGAGTACTCAGCAAGCCGTGGGCTACCACAATTCAGGCATGGGATTGCCTTAGCCCAGTTTCATGTATTAACTTTTTGGGTCTGTGGTAATTCACGGTCTGGGCTACGATAACTCAGTGCCTGAATTGTTCTAACTCATAATCATAGTTAATTTTTTCCGCCGTCTAGTAAAACCCAGGGATTTACACATGTGAATCCGATTATAGGCGGTACTTGCCGAATGTCGAGTTTTGCACATATTCGGGCTTTGGCTGACGGTTGATAGCTTAATTTCCAGTCAGCGTTGCCAATAGCATGTCTAATTACCAGAATCTACGGTAATTTTGGACCAAAATTGGTAATTGGTAATTACCCATTACCAGACGTGAAATCTACGGTAATTTAGGAAGTTTGGATATTTCATGCAAAATACAAAAAAATATCAAGACAAAACCAAAATCGCCTAAAATTTGAGGCCAACCCGTAATTAAAAAATTACATTTCCTTTTCTTCTGAAAATTTAAAATTGGGTGCCAAAAACGACAAAAGACTATTTTGAAGTCAGCAGTTTGTATATATTTTTTGAAAGCTATATTTTTCTACCTAAAAAAAAATCACGTCGATTTTTTTTTTGCAGCGGGATGCGTAATTTTTTTTTTTGGAAAAATTAGTCATTTAGAAAAAATACGGTATTTTTTTTCAAATCTGGTAATTTTTCAACCTTGTTGCTGGTCATAAATTCCCGAGTTCCTGGCAACACTGTTTCCAGTTGTGATGTAGTTAGTGTAGGTCATATTGGCAGGTATCCTGGCCGGTGCAGCGGCAGGTTCACGAGTGAAAAATTTTCTAAATAATATAAAAGTTTGGAGTGCAAAATGTATAGGATCTGTTTTGTATTTTAAACAGTTTGGCTGAGATTTACTAACGCCGCTAACTCCTTTTCTAAGCCTAATTTACAACCATATATATTTTTGTCATTTTCCTGAGCAAATTAGACTTAGGGACGGCTTTGTCGTTATAGTTCAGCCTTTAGATTTCACACCATATTTATATTAAAATATTTGATTTTGTTTATATTTTTCACAGTCAAACATTTTCAAACGCGATATTTTAGATTTTTTAAAAGTTTTTTTTTTATGTAAGGGGTTATTAATTACAAACCTTATCGTCTTTTCTGAAATTTGACATTTTTTAACTTACAAATTGCATAGATATGTTTTGTTCTGTTCAACGTAACACCTTGTTTATTGTGTGCTTTTTTTGAATTTAAGAGAAATTTAAAAAATTTCGTTTAGTTTATGAGTTATTCAGCATTGTTGGCAAGGGTAAAGCTTGCCTAGCTATAAAAATTGCACAAAATACAGGGTGTTTTAATTTAAAGTAACAAAATATATTACATTCTAATATCAAACTTGTCAGAAAATGTGATGATTTCTTTTGAATGCCCTTTTAATCTTAGATCAATGGTCAAAAATTCTATACTTGTTTATAATGGATAGCGCAGTATAGTTAAATATTTATTCCTTATATTTTGTATACAGTCTTGAGAGTCAAGGCTTCGTTGGATTTTGTTTTATTTTTATTTTTAAATCACAAAATCTTTTTTTTTCAGAAAAACACGATCCACATTTTAAATGCACCCTAGTTGACAGTATTTTTTATCTCTAGTAGCGTTCGTGTTGGAGATGAAAATTAAGATTTTTTTTCTTGCATTTACATTTACGATTACGTCGACTAAAGCATTTTTAACCTTGCAGTTTCTTATAAAAATAAAATAAAAAATTAAAATACCTTTTTTTCAAAATACTAGTACAGTCATTTGGGGTAACTTGAAACCACTGTGGGTAACTTTGAGCAACTTGGAAATTTATATCTTGGAACTTTTCATGTGTCTAAACTTTTCCAAGTGGCTCAAAGTTAACCATAATGGTTCAAAGTTACGCCGACTGATTATACTACAACTCATATGCTGAGTTCTGGTAGCTCAAAGGCAGGGTTCTCCCAGCCCAGACCATGAGTTACCACAACCCAGTTCCTCAGAAAGCTATCTCAAATTATTCCAGTTATATATCCATGAATAATTTATTATTTAAGTTGAAATGTTATTACAAATTATAATTTAAATAACTCATTTTCTTGTACCTTAAAATTTTTAAGTTGCGAACCTTAGTATTTGTATTAGTATTAAGTATTTTTGAAAAATTATTTCCTTGTTAAATTTTTTGTAAAAAAATGGACAATTTGTCCGTCTTGTCCGACAATAAATCAATAAATAAATAAACCCAGATGCTGAGTTCTGGTAGCCCAAATCATGAGTCACCACAACATTTAGTGTTTATGTAGTGTTTATGCATACTTTGGGCTATTACAATACACGAACCGTATTCCCCTGCAATCCCTTGGGCTTGGTTATCACAGCCCAGAGGTCTGAGCTGTCCTCTATTGGCAACACGGGTGGGTCTAGGAGAACACATATGTGAGTTCTCGTAGCCCACCATTTTTCTCAGTGTAGTTAAACTGACAGGGCCTGTAGAAAACAAGGGTTTTTCAAAAAACAGCATATACTATAGACTTTGCACGCATAGTGTCAGTTAGTGCGTTTATACGAGCCGAAAACCGGTTTCATATAAGGACTGTTTTAAATAAAATCGCTTTTTCTGATTCATAATATCATGAAACAACCACCCACCAGAGTTAAGTGCTTCTTTAAGTTGGAAGCAATGCGCTAAAGCGTTTTTAAAGTGTTTATGCCGACCCTAAAATCGGTTTTAAATTAAATCGATTAATAAGTGCCTAAAACAGTTTTAGTGTTATACATACGATACAATTTTTAAACACCAGTCCTTGTATAAAAGCGCTTTAAGAGGCGCCTATATACAAAGTAACTGTGAGCCAATATGTAAGTATTCTTAAATTAGGAAAGGTCGTAGAAGTCAAGTCCCAACCAGTATAAGATCTATGGAGGAGTTAGTGCCCCGCATATTAAACTAAAAAAAAAACAGTTTTCGACAAGGCGCGAAACACCGTCTAAGGCACTACGACAAAATAAACCGTACACACACACGTGTGGCTTCTCGGTTTTTGGATTTGGCAGTATTTTCTGTGATTTTTTCGAATTGGATGTCCTAGATCCACAAGTGGGCCTTTTTTTGTCTCCTCCAAATAACCTTAGCCTCTTTTCACTATTACGAAAAATTGTCAAATACCGCCATATTGAACCGTATTCGAAACGCCCGCCGGCCGAGGCGCTTTCGAAATCCTTTGAAGTGTTTTGAACCGTGACGTCACCGTTTCGTCGCCAAAATAACATTTTACGCGTATTTTCAAAGCGGATTCGAGATCATCGGCCGCGAATAGACGTCTATGGTGAGGTGTCTTTTTATCGTTAAACAACCAAAATCCTCAAAACCATTCTAAATCCAAAGCTTCCGAGATAACGCGAAATAAGGGGGTCGATACATCTGCATGGGCGTCGCCAGGATATTCCACAGGGGGGGGGAAATGTTTCTTAGGAAATATGTACCTTGATATCCTAGAAGTAAGATTGTTCTTATATATGTGACATTCCTATGCGCGTGATCATTTGAGCTGCTAGCTTCCGCAGAAGCCAGCAGCGTACGCGCTCTTTGTTTAAGGAAACCAGCTCTACATTTTTTTATGGAATATAAACTTACTACTTTGTCCGGTTTTAATAATTAGGTTAGTGTTAAGTAATCTTATTGATTCACTGTAAAATAAAAACGATTTTTTTTAATAAGAAAATGACATAAGAATATAATATTTGTAGTGTTAATTTTAGTTTTAGTATATATTAAAAAAAAATCTATGAAACCATGGAGCACTAAATAAGCTCTAATTTGTAGGTGTCTTTTGTTTTCTAAATTCTCTTAAATAGGTTGCAATCGCATGCGCTGCTGGCTTCTCACGGACCTAGCGGCGCATGTGCTAACTTTTAAAAAACGCAAGCCCTATTTTTTTTGCAGAATAAAATTAGCACTGAATTAGCTCTAGTTGGTCGCATAGGTTCTAATAAAAAAAATTGCGCTACTAGCTTCTTATAAATAAATAAACTGATTCCGTACTTCTTGAACACCCCAGCAACACGCCAACCATCGCCTCGCGGTTCTCCTGACTTCTTGACTTTGTAAAGGGATTCAAAGAAAATTAAATCTCTAAGGGATTAAATTTATTTTTGATCCCTTAGGGATTTAATTTAGCTTAGCTTAGGGATTAGAAGTAAATTTGATCCCTCAGGGATAAAAAAAAAACTAATCGCTGGAAAATTATAATTAAATTTATGGCATGTCAAGCCAAACAGCGCTTGCTCTTGGCCAAGATTTCATTCTTAGCACCCTTTCTTATAGTTGATCAACCATTTGGCGTAGAAATAACGTAATTTTAACAAAGATCTTTTCCTAAAGTGCATAAAATAGTATATAAACCTCGGGACTAAAGTGTCGTTTAAACCTTTCGCCGCGGGATTAAATGTGGCACTTTAGTCCCAAGATTTATATATTTTATATGTACTATTAGGTAGTATACTGACCTATTTTAAATGAAGATATTTTTTAAATTCTGTATTTCATTTCTATCGCTGAGATATTAATTTGTTTAAAAGCATTTCTTTTACAAATCCTAGGGGGGGGCATGGCCTCCCCTGCCCCTTTTCCCTACGCCCTTGTACTTCTGCATAAAAATACCGCAATAAAAAGAAACACAACAGAACAATAAATATCAATGTTCTGCTACAGATGTTGTCCTAAAGGGAACATTTATAGTATTATAGTTTTCTCGTTTTCCTTGCGGATATTTAAATTGATGTCATGGTGAACCAAATTGATTTTGAAACCGTTTACTTAAAGCTTTTATTTTGCTGCAAAGTGTACGCAACAATTTTGATTTAAAAAAGGAATATGACTGGTTTTAATTAATTCTTGTTTATTTATTTGTAATTAAAATTGTTTGCTCATTCTAAAAGCTTTTATTTTAAAAAATTATTCGACTGTACATAAAATTTTATTAAAACATAAATGATAAGGCAAAATGGTGGAATTAATTAGAGTTTTTTGGAAAAAAATAATTTCTCTTAACTCTGATAGCACTCTCCGGCGAGCACCGCGCATGTTAATGTATCTACAAAAGTGACAGATTCCCAATGTTTATTAGGCTTTTCGAATTGAGGGTCAAATTTGGGTCATTATTAAGTCGACCTGCTTCTTTTTTAAATATAGTCAGGAGGCTTAAATGTGTGTTTTTTGCCCCTAACTCAGAGCAGTATGTACACTCCATTCCAAATTGTTGCGGACCAATTTTTTTGGCACTGACAATGAGAGTTTCATTTATGGCGTTTTCAACTTATAGAAACTAGTTTCATACCGGTCAGAACTAACTAATTTGGTTGTTAGTGTTCAACATAACAGTTTTTGGTAAACTTTTATAGTTTTCATCAGGTTTTCTGTTCAACTTACAAAAAGTGTCAGCATTTTTCTAGTCATGTCCCCACTATTGGCACGAGCTCTTTATGCTCGTGCTGCTTTCTCTATCAAGGCAGACGATAGATGAAACAATCCAGAAACTTTTTTTGACTTATTTATTTTGAACGAAGATTTAATTTTGATAACTCTTGGAGGAATACGACTAAATATATTTATTAATTTTGTATTTTAAATTCTCCTAAAAACCCCATACTTTGTAATAGACACATACATCACTTTGTTACCACTCATAGATGAAGAAACAACAACAACACCCGGTAAGAGGGCCCGATCTGAAAGAATCCTTAGTGTTAGCGGACATCTATGTGCGCTGACACTAATTATTCTGCCAAACCTTTCCTTCCACCCCCACTTGACCTTCAAGTGGACCTCTTAAACTCTCCCTACCGCTAGGTAGCCTAAGTTTTGTCGATTTTTTGGGAGACTAGCTGCCTGAAGGGCTTAAATGTCGTGACTGTTCTAAAGAACTATTTCATAGATGAAGAATCGCAGTCTTTACGCACCAACCACGTAAATAGTTTACCGCGCATAACGTTTACCTTGCAAAGTACAGAGTGTGCCAAATTTGATGGGTCTCCATGGCTACTATTGTTTCCAGGAAAGATAGCCAAAATCTGGTATACATGTTCAGTGCTCGATTTTACAGACAAATTCAATTTTGAAAACCGCATCTTAATATCTAGGGCCGTCTGTGAGCTACAGGGTGTTTTTGAAAAATTCGTATTTTCAAAAAGTTGACATAAGTTTTTTGTATGTCAGAGTATGATGTCTGTGAGCTACAGGGTGTTTTTGAAAAATTCGTATTTTCAAAAAGTTGACATAAGTTTTTTGTATGTCAGAGTAGGATGTTGGTGCAAATAGTACATTATAAACCTAGGGAGTAAAGTGGTACATTTAATCCCGAGGCAAAAAGTTTATAATAAAAATAATTTGTCGAGGGATTAAGCATCACTTTACTCCTGGGGTTTATATACTATTTTATGCACTTTAGAATAATCAGAAAAGTAAAGAAAAACTATATTTTTTTATTTATTTTTCAAAAAATAGCACTTTGTACACAAACCGCCACATGTACCTTCGCTCTGTCTTTATGTCAAACGATAACATCCAGTGTGCCGAAACGCATTAACATATGCGTCGCAATGTCAATAAATTTTACTTTATTTCACTAGGAACCCACTTTATTCCCGCAAAAGCGGGATTAAATGGGTGCATTTATTCCCGGAAGTGCATAAAAGCCTTTTTATAGGTTTTTAGTCTAGACTTTACCTGCCAAAACAGACTTTTTGGAACTCCTTCAGTTTTGAGTAATCACAGAAATTTTGATTTTTTTAATGGTTCACCCAATATATTTTCATGCTTGACTGTGGAAGAAAGAAAATTCCAAGAGCAGAAATATTAGGATATAGCATTTATTTAGTTAAGTCTCAAATACTATATCTAATAAATAATTAGATATTTTACTAAATCTAAAAACAAATAAATAAATATTTAAAACAAATGCTCAAAATGGCGACCATTTTGTTGAAGGAATACTTGACATCTTCTTTGGACTTGATTTTCTGTGTTCTGTAGGAAAGCAGGAGTGTTCTAAAAGCAGTAAGAAGAGCTTCTTCCAATTCTTCCCTGATATTCTGTCTATTTTTGATAAAGTTCTGGAACACAAAATCCTTGATATTTCCCCACAGAAAAAAAAATGAAAATCTGGCGATCTAGTGGTCAATAAACAGGGCCTTTATTCCCAATCCGCTGGGGTCCAAAAATATCATTAAGCAAGTATGTCAATAATAGCAATTATATCTTGTGAAAATCCCATCACTTCATATTGTTGACTCATCAGTCCAAATTATTTTTCTTGCAAAATTTGGATCTTCCCTACATTTATATACGTACCAGCGGCAAAACATTCTTCTTGGTGCAAAATGTCGTTGCCTAAGACGATGCACTTGGCGTGGCCTATAAGGCCTATATTTATACTTTTTTTAAATTCTGCTTGCACTAGTGCGTGAAATACCTGTTCTTCTTTCCATCAAGCGTGTAGAGGTATTGTGAATGTGAATTTCTCCCAAAACAGTTAATTCCGCCAGTTCTTTATCTTTGGCTAAAGATTGGTCTTTGGTCTTCGCTTCTTAAAAGCTCCATGTTGCTGCAGATTTTGCTTGAGCATAGATTTTAATAGATGGCTGTATTCCTTCGGGATACCGCTCCAAATAATAATAGGATGCCAATCGACAAATTTTCAATATAGACCCCGACGCCTATAGGATTTGACGGAAGTGTCATATAACACCATATGACAAACTGTCAATTGTCTTGCAGTAACAATTAGTCTCGAATTAATCATAGCCTACTATGCGGTAATATTAAAATCGTAAAGGAAATTTAATGGACAATTTATAGCCGTGAAAATATATAGGGTGTATAGTTACAAAAAGTCTGTTTTGACAGGTAATGTCTAGACTAGAAGCCTATGAAAAACGCTTTTTGCACCAACATCCTATTTTGACAACTTTTTGAAAATGCGAGTTTCTCAAAAACACACTGTAGCTCACAGACCGCTTGAGATATTAAGATGCGGTTTTCAAAATGGAATTTTTCTGCAAAATCGAGCCCTGAACATGTATACCAGATTTTGGCTATCTTTCCTAAAAACAATAGTAGCCAGGGAATCCCATCGAATTTGGCCCACCCTGTAAAGTTATTGCAGAAATGCGCAAATCTACTGCGCATGCCTGACGCAGTCTGCTCACGCCGAGAGGATTTTTTGGCTCTGTTTTTTTTCCAGGCTTTATTGGGAAAGTTATTAGGGATATTTTGGAACGCTTAAAATTTTAGCAACTTTGACAGCCACTGTGCTAGTGTTTAACAACCACTACCACTACAACTCATTGATTTTACCAGAGTTTTTGGAACACATTAAAAACTGTCACTTGTAAAAAAACTTAGAGATGAGAAAAAATAAAAAAGTTGGCTTAATTTTACAAAATAAGTGTTTTATATGTTGGAATCTGATAACACTGTGTTATGAGTTAATTCCTACCAATTTTGGGCTGCGCAAAACGAACATGACAAAGAAAATCTTTTATTAGCTCTATTTTCTGTGATAAAAAATACTGAGTTTTTCTTTTAATAACAATGATGAGGTCACGAAAAATATTAATTATGTATGCTAACAATATTAAAAGGTGTATTTTTAATGACAGTTACACACTATAAATGACAGAAGAACACTCACCGATGGTTGAATATATCAAGAATTAATTGGAGGCTTCATGAGATCGCTGTCTTTTGGATTTCCTCATGTAAGTAATTTCTGGAGCATCCCTATAAATTCCAGCGGCCCTGATATCTCCGTTCCATGAGAGAAATATCCTGGTGGAATCTTTCCCCTTGCTTGTCACTGACAGCTCCACAACTGGGTGTGAAAAAATCAAGATGGGAGTGGAGAAAATGTATTTTTAGTGACATATTACATCCGAGTTGATGGTACTTTTCTAGAAGTACTTTTACTAATTGAGTGTAATTTTCCTCCCTTCTATTCCCTACAAATCCATGCATAACTCCTTTAAGAGCTTCCTAAGCTTTCTTTTCTTTTCCTTGCAGAGCTAGGCCGAAAGCAGGATCCTTTACGAGTTCAGGTATTTGTGGCCCAACGAAGATGCCTTCCTTGACCTTTGCATCATTTAGTTTGGGAATATTTTCTCTCAAATATTTAAAAGCCTGACCATCTTGGTTTAAGCCTTTGACAAAATTCTTCATTAAACCGAGCTTGATATGTAGGGGTCGAAAAAGAACATCTTTTGGATTCTCGACAGGCTCGGCAACGACATTTTTCTCACTAGGTTTAAGATTCCTTGCAGGCCAATCTACTTGGATATAGTGTGATTTCCTATCTCTACTATCCCACATACATAAAAACTAACAGTATTTAGTGTACCCTAATTGCATTCCGAATAGTATAGCAATGACTTTAGGTCGCCACAGATGTTCCACTTATGTTCAGCATATTTGATTGAGTTGAGGAGGGTTGCCATATTTGCATAAGTCTCCCTCATATGAACTGCGTGACCAACAGGAACAGAAGGAAGACGATTGTCATTATGAAGTAATACAGCTTTTAAACTAAGCTTGGAAGAGTCTATGAATAGCCTCCTTTCAGTTGGATTATGCTCCAGACCATTAACATCATAGCAAAAAACAAGATTATTCTCCTTCTTAAAAAAAGGTAACAGATTCCGCTGACGCTGTCTGTACTTAGAGACCATGACATCTGGTTGAAGAAGATTCCATTGCTGTAACCTTGATCCTAGAAGTTCTGACTTCTCCTGTGACAAGTCAAGATCTCTAATGAGATCATTTAACTCAGACTGGCTCAATCTGTGTGGCTGATCATGTTTTTCTTCAAAATCAGGGTCGTGTGATATTGAAGGCATGTTTAATTCCTAATCTTCTACATTGTCTTCACTCTCTACTTCCAGTTCATAGTTTTTGAGGTGGAGTAGGAATTGGTAAACTATCTGAATGTGGTATAGGTCGAATAGCAGATGGGAGATTCGGATATTGAACTGTTCCTCTTTTTTTCATTGATAGGCGGAGTCAAGCAAAAATAGCAGTTATCTATGTGGTTTGTAGGCTCCCGGAAAGGAGGGAGTCCCCGCTTATATATATAGAAAATAGTAGGGCTGTATTGAAAATATCGAAAGCTAAATTATAACTATCGATAACTATGTAGTTTTATTTCTATCGATATTATCGATAGTCAATTTCGATGGTGGCGTACCACTATTTCTAACACCCTATCCAGTTCTCTGCCCTTTCTATTATTTTCTCTTTCGATGAATTAGCTACTTTTGAGCCCGAAACATTTTCATTGTTGGACAGTGTAATATTTTATTATTTTTAAAATTAACTACGCCAAAGTTCAATAAAACTAACCAGACGCAGTAATTACCACAATCGCTACATGCGGCTTTCTTTTTATATATTATCTCACAGTTATATGAGTAAAACCGAGTTTACAAGTAAAATCTTGTGAAAAATTAAGCGAATTGCCACATATTGAGTGCTTGAGGTAATACATATGTTCTTTTTGAAAAGAAAATTTGAACCGGGATAAAACCACTTTAGCCCACTTTTGTAAAAATAATTTTGCAGATAATGTTTAAACATTTATTTTATTTAATTTTCGATATAAAACCTTTTTTAAATACCAGCAACAAATCATTAAAAAAAGTAACAAAAAAATGTCACCTTCAATGTCAAACTGCCAAAACTGGAGACATGCGCATAACCGGACGCGCACAGAAAACTATCAGTTTCTCAGGCTACCTTATTTTTTCCGCGAGGTTGCCACTACAATTTTAATAGAGTGTTTACAAAAGTTGTTGCTTAACTTAAAAATCCCACATGGACAATGTGTCTTCGGAATACCCAACGCAGAAGTTATTTAGGCGCTTCAAATAAATACTTTCTTTTTATACCTTCCTCAAAAACATGATTTTAGTAACTTTTCTTTTCAATTCAAAAAAAACTTTTTTTTTGTTCACGGGTGCAAAAAAGATATCTGACCGTTTTTTCCCCAAAATTATAGAGAAATAGCGGAAAATCGTAATATTGAAAAAATCTAAGTGTTCTTGACTAAGAATTAAGCCATTTTCGCCAGTTTTCAAGTATTTACGAAAAACTCATTTAAAAACATCGTCAAAATATCAAACTGTCAAAGATTAAAATGTCGCATCAATGAACGTCACCGAGTAAAATAGCACATCGCTATGGAAACAATTATTATTTCATTTACCAGCCGCCTTGATTTATATTGCAAAAATGGTGCGTTGCGAGAAGTGCTCTCCGTTCGAGATTTTTAAAACTATTTATCTGCTTTTCTTCAATTTCTTGATAAAGGTACTAAAAAAAATTGTGTTAACAACTCGCGGCTAAACTATGCTGTTTTTTACTCGTGTTTATAAACAAACAAACAAATAAACAAACCAACGCTTGTGAAAAAAAGCACTATTTTAGCCACTAGTTGTTAAACCTACTATTAACACAAAAAATCTTGCAAGCAAAATGTTGGGAAAAATTAAGCAAGCAAGCTTTTTTTTTGTACCTACCTACTTCCTGCAACCTCTTCATAATTTTGCTGTAAACGAAAACAAGGATACTGCGCAAAAACTACAGCTTAACTTCATTATCGCCCTGCAAATTGTGCCATATTTTATAAAGAAGGCTAAATTATCACCCGTTCATTTTGTCTGCATCCAGGCCGTATTTTTTAATAAATTGAAGCGGCGAGTTATATAAGATTCGCATAAAATGGGTTTATTGTTTTTGGCACGCTAATTGCAGCGACGTGTTTAAAACTATACACAGAAAACAATCTAAAATTGTATCAAAACCAGCGCTGTCAATAAATTATTTTCCTTTTATTAATTTTTGGTTGCTATTGACTAAATTATTTCGTAATAAACCAAAATTAGAGAGAGTTTCAGTTCAGTAAAGGTATTGGTGCTGACTCTGATGCGTCATTTTCAATGCTGAAACTACTTTTTGGGTTTGTGCTCCACTAATTTAAAGACATTGCTTCAAAAATATGAAAATAAGGAAACATTTGTTCATTTGTTAGTGGTTTTTATTTAATAATAACTAACGCCTACACACTCGCAAAGCCTAATTAGAATCTAAGTATACTTATCTGACGTATCGACAGAAACTTTACTGCCTTTATCAATGAAATTCTTTCAAACACTTTTTTAGATTTTTAAAAAATACCTGTCTTTTGTCGTACAACTGGCTGTCTTTGACTGATAAAAAATATTTAGAAGACAATAAGATATTGAATGTGTCCGGTGGTGAGTATAATACAATTTTAACCCAAAAAAGACATTCGTTTGAGATTTTTTAATTTTAAATTGCCTAAAGCTAGCCTTCCATTAGCAGATTTTCCGCGCGGATTTCAAGTTATTATGAAGGTGCCAATCGATCCGTCACTGTTTCACTCACTGACAGACAAGGTCAAATTTCAAAATCCTTGCGTAGAAAAAGCTTATGGAAGTTCAGCCTTATAGGAATTTAATTATTGCTGATTTTAAGAAAAAATAAGTTAAAGAATACAATGAACATCAACGCTATTTTTTATTTATTTCCATAAATCTTTTTTAAATTCTTGTTTCGAAATGCTAACTATGCAATCATCTTCATTTAGATAAATTTAGTCTGCTTCTTTAATTTCTCGTATAATTTTGTCGGGTTCTTTTTGTAATATACTGGTATCTCCCCAAATTACTCAATGATCATTCTGAAAAGTGTGTAGGCATTATTTATTTTTATTTAAAAATCACAAGTTTTTTCTTTGGGAATTTACGCAGTCGTTTTTAACATATCGAAGAATAAATTTCCTTAACTTGTGGCGAAAAAAAGCAGTTTCAGCATTATGTAAACTTTAATTTTATCTTAGAAGATATAGTAGTTTATTGAATAAATATCAGCTTCCAATAACGACAAAGTACTAAGTAGGAAGTAGTTAGTTAGTATTGATTTGGAATAACGGCAAGCATCTGTATTCTATGTATTTTTTTAATAATGGTAAAATAACCTATAAGTACTAAATAGAAATCATAGTTTCAGAAAAAAATTAAGACCAAATTAAAGTAAAACAATATAATCTCATACCCTAATAGCATAGCATCCCAGGGCTATCTTCATATTGGAATCATCCCAGGGATATGCAAAATGTCCCACAGAAGGTCAAATCCCAACCCGCAAGAAGTTCACCATCATGTTCCGAAATTTCTATTAATAATATTTTGAAGTTTACAGTGTCAAAACTGTATACAGACCGCTTCAAGCTACTGCGAACATAGGGGGAATCAAGTCCAATTTACTCTTCGTGCCGTACGACCGAGGTGGATTCGAAGCACGCCGCAGTGTTATCTTTTGGAAATTCATTTTGTTTTTATTATTTTGTTTTATTTCTGCTTTGCTCGAGAAACAGATGGGTAAGTTCTTAATTGAAATAATACATTTTTAAAACCAAAAATGGATGTCTACGAAGTTGCAGATGGTCAAATGGTCAAATCGTCATAACCCAACAGACGTTCGATATTGGTCGAGGGAAAATTTGCATTTGTATTTTGACGTAAGAACACAGTATCCCCAAAAACTAAATGTTTGGGGGGAGGTATTATAGGGGAACACGTAATTGGGCCATTTTTTATTAACGGCAATTGCAATTTGAATGGTCCTAGATACTTGGATCTACTGCAGCAGCACATTATTCCAACTGCTAGGCAGTTGTTAGGTGTAAGATTTGGTGAAACATGGTTTCAACAAGATGGTTGTTCCGCTCACAATGTTGCCCTTGTTAGGAAATATCTTGATAATGTATTTCCTAATCGGGTTATAAGTACACGGGGAACTATTTTATGGCCAGCTCGATCTCCCGATCTTGCTCCTAATGACTTCTATCTGTTTTTGAAGAAGCTTTTCAAATTATCACCCCTAACATGCTTGGAAACGTTAAAAGGGGTTTTTATAGTAGGCTCGGATATTGTCTAGCCGAGCAAGGAGGACTTTTCGAACATTTGCTTTAATTTTTTTTTGACTGGGAGAATCTTTTTGGTTTTTAGAATGTATTATTTTATTTTGAGAACTTGCTTTTATTTTGTTTCTCCTTATTATTTTCATTGTAACACGTCGTCACTGATAAATCTGAGCAGTTGACAATAAAACGCTCTTATTATTTATATATATTTATTGACCAAATTCCGGTTTCATTGACTACGCTCCACACAGCACCGTGGTTAGAGGCGTACTAAATACCAAAGGAAAGTCATGCAAGTGGTGATCGCAAGCCTGAGTATTGGTTGCTTCACTGATAGGCGTGCGGTGTCTCTGCATGTACGTACACTGGCAAATTAGACTTCTTCCGCCCTATGTTCGCAGTAGCTTGAAGCGGTCTGTATAATCATAGTATTTTCTATAGAAAAACAATATTAAAACTAGCGCCATCCACTTACTCACAATAGATACATTTTGTAACAAGATGCAAGTGTTTTGTACAAGTTAATTTATTTGTTGCTTTTATACTAAAATAATAATTTTAAATAACTTGCTTGGATATTAACATTAACTCTGGCTGCACTAAGAATTATTCATTATTAAAGTAAAATTTATCGCTTTATTAAAAACAAAGTACTAAAGTGTTGCTTTTTTGGCATATTTCTAAAATATACAAACTATAGGTACAAAGTGATCCATTAAAAGCCTTCCCCCCATTTAGAGATTAAACTAAGAGTGACAATCCATTAAAAGCCTCCCCCCCCCATTTAGAAACTAAACTAAGCGTGACAGAATGACCAAACAAGAACTGGCTAAAAGAACTATTTTTTTAAAAGTTTTCTTTGATAGTTTACTTGTTTACTTTAAATGAGACACACTATATATTCTCCAAAAAACCTACTATTCAAAAATACTATTTTATCTTTTACGGTTTTCAAGATATTTGCGTTTAAAATGTTAATTTGCATTAATAGCAAATACTAATAGATAATATGCAAGTATAAAAAAAGAGGTTAAAAATCCTCGAAATCAGTTACATCAACCGAAAAGATTCTAAAAACAAAAGATCAAAAGATCTTGATTTTTTTGATTTTTAATTGCCTTAGGAGCATAGTCCTATTGGAAATATTAATACGCCAGAACGAAATTGTATCAGGTAAGTAGCCTATTTGTGTGTGATTCAAAGTTGGAAATCAAAGTGTATGATGATGGTGTTTAATGATGTATGGGGAGGGTGACCAGTGGAACCACTGACGAGCTCACGCTAGTTAACCAGAGCGAAACATCGTTTAATCATTTTTCTTTTCGCTTTTTTTCCACCCAAGATCTTTTGATCTTTTGTTAATATACAAGTAGTTGGCTGTGAAATTGCATTATATAAATAAATAATAACATTTAATTTTAAATCTAAACCAGTATGTTTTAGAGCCTACTGGCTTTGTTCAAAAATTGATCTTTTTAAAATTTAAATGCGAGTATCTCGAAAACCGTAAAGTAGATTTTTGGGAGAATTTAAAAATACCAAAATGTATGGGTTATTTGATTTGAAGAATCCATATTTTTGGTAGTACACCCTGTATATTAATTGAGAAAAGTTTGAGGTAAACTATCAGAGAAAACTTCCAAAAAAAGTTCATTTAGCCACTTTTTGTTTGAACTTTCTATCAGGCTTAGTTTAGCCTCTAGACTTATAATGGATCGCCCTATACAAATAACAAAAATATGCACATGATTACCGGTGCCAGCAGTTGTCAGCAGTTACAGTACACAATATTAGTAAAGTACCAACAGATCAATGTTTGCTAGGAAGGTTTGTTTTAAATAATGATAAAACAATACAAAGCAGCAATATAATCAATTGTAGTGCTCCAAACAATAAATTAAAACAACTGGAACTGGCTAGAACCCTTGCTTTACTTGAGAAATAAATTAAAATCTTTTATATAGCTATCCTTTCGAGGGCAACAATTTTGGAGGCAATCTTAAATTTTTATAAGAATCATGTTATTTTGATACCAAAGAATGCCGCACGGATAGCATAATTATGTTTATGGCCTACCGTAAAAGTTAACCATATTTTGATATTTTAAAGATATTGTACTTTAGCTGAAAAAAATTAAATTCTATGAGGATCGTATGTCTGTGATAGGAGATATGAGCCGTGAAAGAACGTATGTTTGCTAAAATGAACGATTTTTTCAAGTCTAGTCTCGTTTAAAAGTTAATGGATTAGTCTACAGAGACGTACTTAGGATTTTGTGTCGCCTTGCTTATGAAAGCCAAAACCGCTCAAATTTGCTTTAAAAAAAAATGTTAAATAAGGGTTACACTTTATTTTGTCCTGTTTTCGCTCGTAGTTTTCCGCAAGTTTGACCTTATAGCGAAGTCATAAATACCTGGAGTGGTACTATAAATTAAATTAATACAAAACGTAATAATATTCATCTTATTCGAATGGATTGAGATTTATACAAGAGGTTTAGGTAAGTTTAAACTAAGTGGGCATTGACTTTCCTTTGAAAAATAATTAGGAGTAGGTCATCATGCATTTTCGACATATCTATGTAATTGTCATTGAAAATTGTTTTTTGGTTTAGAAAACCACTTCAGATCGAGAAAGCAAAAAGTTTGTTTTAATAAAAATAAATATGCATAGTATGATATTAAGGAAATATTAGTTTATAAGTTTTGTTTGAAAATTAAACTAATCACTAAGTTTTGGCTCTTTCTGATATAATTAATTACTACGCTACTATTTTTTCCTGATAATGAATCTAAAATAATAAAATTAAAACAATCACCACGAAAATATTTAAATCAAACCGACTAAAACAATGTTTTAAATCCGATTTTTTCCATTTTTCTAATTTATTCCCTAACAAACTAACCTAATACCAAAACTTAGCCCATACTCAGTGGCGTATTCAGAAATTTTGTTTCTAGGGGGGGCCTTGAGGTTTCTGGGGGGACATAGGCAACAACATAGTTTTAGATGACATTTTTTTTTGATTTTTAGGAGAGTTTAATTTTTAGGATTCAATATTTATTAGATCTAGGGGGCAACAAAAACCCTAAACCCACCCCTGAATACGCCACTGGCTATACCTTTAAAGAGTACACACTTCATTGATTAAATGAGATAAAAAATGTTAATGCAAAAAAATAGAGTTGATTTTTGTTTGTAGCATTTTTCTTATTTATTGGCTTTTTAAAATCCATGCTTCCACCTCAAATTATATTCTGCCTACGCCCTTAAATTATAATACGACCCTTAAAAAAAAACCAAGCAGAGAAAATAAAACACAAACATGATTTAGTCTCATTTACGTATTTTTTTTTTATTAACTTGCCCAAATACTAAAGTCCCCCTAAATTTTAATTCTAGTTACGCCTCTGTGCAGTATTTAAGGACCTTTCAAATGACGCTGTTATCACGAAAATCTGCAAAGTACATTTCAAGTTACGAAAAAAATTCTCCGTAGGTGTTTAGTAGACATACGTTCTTTCATAGCTCATATCTCCTATCACAGACATACAAACCTCACAGAATTTAATTTTTTTCAGCTAAAGTACAATATCTTTCAAAATATCAAAAAACAGTTCAGTTTCATGGTATGGCCATAAGCCCATGTTATGCGTGCGAATTCTTTGTTACTCCAATAAAATTTGAATTGAATTTTCAAAAAATCTGTAAGATTGTTTAAACTTTTATGACATGACACCTACTTAAGGACGGTTTACACTTCCAGAATGCCAAATCATTGGTTTATTTAAAATAATATTTGTTTTTGTTAAAAAGTCAGTGGTATGAAAACACTAGCGGCTCGTTTTGGAAAAATGTTAAAATTTCAGCTTTTTCAACTTCTTCGCAAGTTACTTTCCTTTGTTCTGGCTTGTAGGTTTGAATTCCGAAATTATTAACTTTAAAAATTGACCCATTATCTTACCTTTCTTTTGCTGCTTTTTAAAATATTTCCTGGTATAGATTACGCTACCCGTGACCTTTTTGGCACAAAGGGTACCGAAATAATTGTTTTTTTTTAAATCTGCAGCATCAAGGAGTGGAGTTTGCCTTTCTAGCTTAGCCCAATATTTTTGCATAGGTAAGTAATAGCAGCCCTAAAAGGGAATAGATAGGAATACAAAAAAAATATAGTCTTATCAAAATCTCACAAATCTTGTAGAAATGCCAGCGAGAGATACGGCGTTGTTATTTTTTTTAAGCAGCAAATGAAAGGTAAGATTATGGGTCAATTTTTAAAGTTAATAGGTATAATTTCGGAATTTAAACCTACAAACCAGAACAAAGAAAATTAACTTCCGAAGAAGTTGAAAAAGCTGAAATTTGAACTTTTTTTCAAAACAAGCCGCTACTGTTATGGTACCAATGACTTTTTAACAAAAACAAATACCTTTTTAAATAAGTCGATGCTTTGGCATTCTGGAAACGAAAACCGTTCTTAAGTGGGTGTCTAAGTTTTTGAGATATTCATGAAAAACTTGAGAAACGCTTATATTTTCCATTTTTTTATTAAAAAATCGGTTACCGCCCCCCCCCCCTAGGGACGTAGGTCAAAATTATTTGACTATTAATTATAACGGTGTCATGTCATAAAAGTTTAGACAATCTTACACATTTTTTGAAAATTTTAAAGAAATAAACGAACTAAACAGTTCGTTTCCTTAAACAGACAAACCGCAAATCAAAAATTAACAAAGTTTTTCCGGACAAAAAAAAGCTAGGTGAAATATTTAATTGTTCTTTTTAATAAATTAAAATGTTGTTGTTAATGTTCCTCTTTGTTTACCGTCACTTTTTTGAGTCAACTACCTTCGAACACCAGTCCAAGTATTTTTCTATCTGGTCTTTCTGTCCTTCAGTAGTCTACCGACTTGGGGAGTGTGTAACTAGGGCCGCCTCCACGGGATACCGACCCCATCCGGCCTGTTTACTGGCGTGAATGGAGGGAACAACTTACCTTTTACATTCTTTCCTCTTTGTTTTATCCTATAAAGTTTTATCCAAGGCTCAACACTTTTCTGGAAAAAGGGTGTAAGAATTGCGCGGGGTTTGAGCTCACAAAACACCGGCAACCAAGAAACCCAACTTGATCGTGTCAAAAAAAAGGAACACCCTGTATATGGATAAGTATTTCAATGAAAAGTATTGTGTGTAAACCTTATCTTAAGAGAAATATTTTTTTATAGAAAATATATTTTTTCTATTCATTTTCAAAAACAATCAACATATAAAAGACCTCTTCTAAAAATTTTAAATCATTTTTCTCGTAGTTTTTGGTCTTTTTGGATTCCTTAAAAAATAAAAATGCCAAGAGTTCGCGGTCGCCAACAATTTCATCATTTAAACGACTTCGAGAAAGAACGCATCGTGGGCGTGAAAGAGGCTGGTTTTGGTTTACGGGAAATTGCAAGAAGGGTTAATGCCAATCCAAAAAGAGTTTGGACAAGGTGGTCCAATGATGAATGAAACTTATAGACGTCGTGCGGGTTCTGGACGCCCTAGATTATTACAAGGTCGTGATTTACGGCATCTCAGACTTCTTGCTCTCAGAAATCGACGGGTGAAACAATGGACTTCTTACTGGAAACTTAGATGAACTGAAATGAAGGCATGCCGTTAGGAGGATTTGGATGAGTGTTACTCAATATGATACAGATCATCTTATTTTGTCAAGGCCCAAGTCCATAAATAACCATGCAGGATCCACTAAATATTAATTTTTTGAAGATTATCATGGAGGAATCTTCTCGGAATCAATTACTTAGAACATCCTAATGTATTATTATATAAATAAATTACTTTAAAAATATTTATCCTTTCTGGTGTTGCATTTTTTTTGTTCTCCAGTATATTTTATTTTTTGTAACTTTTACTAACTGTGATAGTAATGGCAGTGCCGCACTCAGAAATTTACTTCGGGGTAGGGGGGGGGGGCGGGTTAAGGATATATATTAAAAAAACTTTATTAGAATGATTAGAAGTAAAAATATGACCATAATTGATATAAGGAAACAGTTGCTTACAAACGCGGCTGTTAACCAAATTTAAAATTGTTTATCTACCCGAAATTTTTGACTTAAACTTGATCGAGCCAATTGTAAACAGATTTTCGGGGGAGTTTTAGCGTGAAACCCCCCCAGCACTTAAATTAAAAATGAAAATAAATAAATAATAAATATTTTAGCCACAATTTTTTCCACTTTCCTTTGTGTTTCCAAGGTGGCGTAATTTAAGCTCTATTATAGAGATTTCACATCGCATGAATGAACGGTCAATCTGATGCTCATCTAGAGCTACAAGAGATCGATATGTACGAGCGTGAAACGACGAGGTTTCTGGCAAAAATTTCTCTCATTATTTAAAAGCAGAAGGTAATGGGGTTCGTGCTTTTAAAAAAATGCCGACTTTTACCTTTATTATGTTTTTGGGACCCTTCAGAGTGAATTTGAATTCTAAAAACGGTTCGTTTAAAGTGGGCCAAAAAAAACCGTAAATTTTTTTTCGGTTGTGGTTTTCGTACCGTAAGTTTGATTTTTGTGATTTGAGCCTACGCGAAATTGATATTTCGTTAAAACCCAAGATGGCGCATGATTTTTAAAATTCCCCATTTTCAACACCCCCCCAAATTTTATGTGCGCCACTGTACTCGAGTTTAGACATTTTCCATAAAGACACGTCTTTGTCGTAAACAAAGAAATATCACTTCTAAAGATCGGACAACAATAAAGCTCAACGCCAACGAAGTAAGTGGTGAGCCGTTTGTTAAACATAGGTCAAAAAACCTATAGTTTTTGTTCTACTAGATTTTGAGCTCAATGGGACACTAAGGCTTTGGCCTACATACGCTATTTGTCAAATTAAACATTTTATCAAAATCCAAAATGACGCATTCTTCATGCCAAACTTTTTTGCAAGCCAATGTACCTGATTTCAATTATCAGGAAACTCTTTTAAGTGTATAAGGAGGTATCATTCGTTAAAATCGGACAAGAACTAAAAAACATTGGCTCAACGAAATTGCTTTTTTAAACCTGTGTAAAATAGATAAAGCAAAAACTACCTCAAAAAGTTATTAGTGAAGGGGTATGTGTAAGTCCGTGGGATTTTTTATGAAGCAGTTTTGTGAATATGTGGGATTGAGAGCTCTTTGGTCATATAATCAAGTGTTACCGTGTGTTTTGTTTGCATGCGTGTAGAACGGGTTGATATGACTTTTAGGATAGCGGACAAAAGTCATTGAAGGACGAGGATTTCAAAAAAATTACTTTCAAGGTCATCCGACCTTAAATGGCCTTAAAAATCGCAAAAAACAAGATTTTTGCCATTTTCTCTTCAAATTTTTTTTATAATTTGACGTTTTGTCAGACCAGCTTCAAATGTACCTCAAACTATTAAGCATGCATGCCAAATTCAATCCTTAGAGTTATATGCAGTTTGAAGTTTTACGACCTTGAAAAATACCCCAGTAAAATTAAGATATTGCAAAAATAATATACTAGAGGTCGCTATTCATCAACTATTAAAGCGAAAAGGACTAAATTTGGTAAGAAAGGTAAGAAGGTCAAGGCCAATAATATTTTTTAAAAAAATTTGGTTCAGCTATGACGCGTTTCAATATGGCGGCTGATATATCAAAATGGTGACCTATAACCACATTTTATTTTATTCTATTTGGTAAAAAAACAAAAATGACAAAATGGCCAACAATTCTTGTTGAGTTATCGCCGCTTACTATGAAAAAAATAGTTTAGTTGATGCATGACCTTGATTGGCCTTGAAAATACCATGTACCCATGAAAAACCAGCTTTTTGTAAAAAAAAGCTTTAAGTTCCGGAGATGAAATTAATATGTTAGCGTTAGACACACACTTCATTTTATACCTTCCTACCATTTTTTTTGACTGGCGTTCCAGAGAGAGAGGTTTATGCTATCCTCCGTTAAGAATTACCTATATTTTTTTTTCGGAACTGTGAATTTTATGTCCTACTCACTTCTCTAGCCAATATTATTGCACTTCACATTCTCATCTCTTCTATCAAATTTGGTCCTCTTCGCTTTAATAGTTGATGAATAGCGCCCTTTAGTATGTTATTTTTGCAATATCTTAATTTTACTGGGGTATTTTTCAAGGTAATGAAGCTTCAAACTGCACCAGACTCTAAGGATCGAAATTGGCATACATGCCTAATAGTTTGAGGTACATTTTTAGTTGGTCTGACAAAACGACGAATTATTAAGATTTTTTGAAGAATAAATGGCAAAAATCTTGTTTTTTGTGAGTTTCAAGGTCATTTAAAGTCCGATGACCTTAAAAGTGATTTTTTTTGGAATCCTTGTCCTCGACTTATATAGACTCGTGTATAGAATCATGCCCCGGTTGCGAAAGTTGTTTTTTATGATTTTTGGCCGCTATCTTGAAAATCACACGGGATAGAAATTATCGACATATGCCTCTACACTATTTTTTATTACTATTTTAGTTTTCTGGACACTAACTGATAATACAATCGGATAAGTTAAAAAAAAAATCAGCAAAAAAAAATATCTGCATTTTATCTATTTTACACAGCTTTAAGTTGAGCAAAGCTTTTTTAATTCTTGCCCGATTTTAACTAGTGATACCTCCTTATACACTGAAAAGACGTGGCTTTCCTGATAATTAAAATCAAGAGTGAAAAATATATTACCCATTACGGATTTACATAAGATGTCATATTTGACAGATAGCGTATATGCCAGAGCCTTAGCTTCTCGCAGAGCTAAAAATCTAAAGAATCGGACTAGATTTAACACATCCTTAGTAGAACAAAAACTAGAGGTTTTTAGACCTATGTTTTAGAAAGGGTTAAAACACCACTTACTTCGTTGGCGTTGAGCTCTATTACTTCTTGCCCGATTTTAAGAAGTGATATATCTCTGTGCACGACAAAAACGTGTGTTTATAGCAAATGTTTAAAATCGAGTACAATGGCGCCCATAAATTTTTGGCGGGATGTGTTAAATATGGGGAACTTTAAAAATTTAAAAATGTCAATTTTGACAAAAGTTTCATATAGTCTGGAGCTTTAGCTTTTCGCAGAACAAAAATCAAATTTCACATCTGTCACTTTTAATTGAGTTTTTGGACTCAGAGTTCCGACAAAAGTATAAAAGGTTATATCACATGTCACAAACTACCAAAAACTAAGAAAAATAGGTGCCGTCATTTTGACATGAATTTGACAGCTGTCAAAATGGTTAGCATTTATATATTCAGCAACTTAGCAGTTAATCGGCCATGGTCTGCCAGCTTTACGATATTACATGTCAAACTTTGAGAGCCATTTTCGGCTCCAAGGTTGTGCTCATGGTAAAAAATGTTTCTTAGTGTGTCCTATAGGCGGCTGCCTTAGACTAGTGAACAGCGTCTTGGACTGCGGGACGGAAGATTGCAGGATCGCATGTCGTCAAGTCAGCGCTGCGTCAAGTACACATTGGTTCACACAACATAAGAGGCGGTTGGCGGCCTCGCACTTCTCAGCAGTTATGTGGTCGAAGTTGTGCCTAGAGTAGCAACAACGAGGTAGAAGCAGGTTGACCGGAAAAATTGTCGGATTCACATGGAGGACGGCCGGGGACCCCGAATTGAGGTCTTTACAGCGAAGATGCCAAAAGATTTGACCTGCGCTTTCGGGCAGTGGGAATATTCCGAGGCAGGAGGCTGAGACGTCGACCAGTTTAGATGCAGAAGTCAGCCGGAACCCTACCAAGTCTAGGTTCTCTACAGCGCAGATGCCAAAAACATGTGACCTCCGCTCTCGGTCAGCGAGGAACATTTCAAGGCAAAAGGCTGAGACTTCAGGTACTTTTGATGGGTGACTGGCTGGACTTTCTGAGTGTCGAAAAATCTCCAACAGCGAAAATCAGGGTTGCATTGCCTTTGATTTCCAGGTCAACACATATAACTTCGATCTGCTGGGAAGAAATAGTCTACGTTAGACAGATGTAAGTCTAACATGTAGCGGAACCATACTTCGGAGGTGGTGTAAAGCCAGCGGTCCACGTATACTTGCTACACAGTCTAAAGATCCCTGTCCTCGACAAAGAGGTGTCAGGCAAAAAAGGGGCGTGTGCATCATTCGGGGGGGCCAGGCGTAGGGTCGAGCTTTTTCTCAAAAAAGGTAATGGTAACCGTAGATCCGGATTTCCGGAGGGAAAGCTCTCTATTCCTTGATTTTGTTATTTATTCACCCTCGCTAAATCCCTTTTTAAATTTATCAACTCCAGAGCTTAAAATATCTGTAAAGATAATTATATCTGTCTCCGTAGAGACGCTTTTCCTTTAATTTGAAGATACATCTGCCGATTTTGCAATTTGACAAATGGTTGTCTTTTACATGAATCCCGTGTTACAATTTTTCATCATTATTTCATCTGCTAATTCCTAGCACCGCACGGTACGCCTTAACCTCTTTTAAATCGAAAGTTGAGCACCATAATTTTATTTTTCTTTAATTATTTTTGTGGAGCTCAACCTAATGAAAAATTAAATAATTCTCAGAGCACTTTTTCTAAAACGAAGTTTTTTCTATATTATAGTTTATATGTGACTGTTTTGCTAAGAATCTCTATATGCTGACAAAAAACAACTCTTAATAAACAATTGATCTCTAAGGCAACTTTATATGAATATGCAAGTTACCTATTGCTATTAAGAATATAAAATATAACATAAAAATAACATAATAAAATATAACATTATATCTGTGATGTAACTTTATGGAACTTACAAGTTACCTATCGCGATTAACAATAAAAAACTATAAGATAAAAATAACATAATATCTGTAATGCACTAAATTTATATTTAGTTGCTGTTATATTCTGATCATATTCTGATAAAGATTTTAACAATTTACTAGCGCATAGTTTATTATTTTTTAAACTTATTATTTTGTTCACTGTAGAATCCTAAACCAGATTTTGTTCTGTCGCAAAACTGTTTCACATTACAAAAAAAAATTGAGCAGAATGTTGCATGAATTACTTTTAAATGATGAGCCTCTGTGGGTTACATCTCGCTGCACATTGCATGCTTTAATCCAGGCCTCTGTATCTCTACAACAGTTCACCATCATATATTTCACAAGAGTATTAACTACTGCAACAAAGCCAACTCAGAAGGCGGATACACCTCTAAAAATAAAGTGTGGTCTTCTCCTGCGAGTAAAGTTAGGTTACCGCCGTTCATAAAATCCTTTGCCAGTTGTTTTTTCGGCCCCGTCACTTAAAGTTTGGAATTGATGGAGGAAGAGGCTTTTTTAAAATTTGCCTATCTATTCAAAATAAGGAAAACGCCTTACTTAAAAATAACAAGCGTCGGAGATATAATAATAACGTAGATATGGACTTTGAAGACACTGGTGTGAAAAAAATTTTATATTAGGTTTATGTTTCTAAGCTTTTTTACTAATACCATTGCCACGGACGTTAAATTGGCAAATATTTTATTTGGTCTGATGTCGCACTCCACTACATATCAATGCACATGTTGCTATGCTTATAAAAACAGTTTGGAGACCTTCTCAGATTTACGAAACTTTGGAGATTCCTAAAATATTATGAATCGGGGTCGACAAAACAACTGGCAAAGGATTTTTTGAACTGCGTTAATCTTCCTTTACTTGCAGGAAAAGATCACACTTTATTTTTAAAGGTGTATCCACCTCCTGAAATATATGATGGTCAACTGTTGTAAAGATAAAGAGATTGATTGAAGCATGCAATGTGCAGCGAGATGTAACTCACAGAGGCCCATTACTTAAGGGTAATTTATGCAACATTCTGCTCAAAAAATCAATGTTTTAGGATCATTGTGCTGCATTAAATGCCTCGAATATGTCCATACATTAAAGTGTTTTTCAATGGTCGTTCAAGACTGTTTCACAGAAAATCTTGAACAAACATACAAACAGAGTATTTCTGAGTTCAAGTTGAGTTATCTAACATTAAATTTACTGGTAATACCCAAAGTACATCATGTGAAATAGTTTTGTGACAGAACAAAATCTGGTTTAAGATTCTACAGTGAACAAGCCGTAGAGTCTCTACGCCATGACTTTTGTCAAACTTGGTTAAAATACAGAGTTCCAGAAAATAATAAACTATAAGCTAGTAGATTGTTAAAATCTGTATCAGATTATAACAGCAACCACATATAAATTTAGTAGTATCGTTAATTTCCATAGGTAACTTGTAACTTCCATAAAGTTACATTACAGATATAATGTTATATTTTATTATTTTATTGTGTTATTTATATCTTATACTAATAGATACCTTGTAAGTTCCATAAAGTTGCCTTAGAGAGTTTCCAATGTTATTTTCTCAAAAGATCAATTGTTTATTTAGAGTTGTTCTTTATTAGCATATAGAGATTCTTAGCAAAATAGTCAAATATAGACTACCTATAATATAGAAAAAATCCGTTTTAAAAAAAAGTGCTCTAACTCTCCACAAAAATAATTGAAGACAAAAGAAATTATGGTGCTCAAATTTCGATTTAAAAGACGTTAAGGCGTTACGTGACCGTACTGATGAGCACCACAAGTGCGAAATTTCGGATCTACGGTTACCATTACCTTTTTTGAGGGAAAGCGCTTTTCCTTGATTTTGTTATTTATTCACCCTCGCTAAATCCCTTTTTAGATTTATATCTGTAAAGATAATTATATCTGTCTCCGTAGAGACGTTGAATTTTCCTTCAATTTGAAGGTACTGCCGATTCTGCAATTTGACAGATAGTTGTCTTTTATATGAATCCTGTGTCACATTTTTTTATCATCATTTCATCTCCTAATTCCTAGCACCGTGCTGATGAGCACCACAAGTGCGAAATTCGGATCTACGGTTACCATTACCTTTTTTGATTTTTTGTTATGTAGCAACCCTTTTACAAAGAAAAAACAGCTTGTACAGTCACGCATCATTCTCTTTTCTTTATTAACCCTCAATGTTTGTACTCTTGTTTAAAAAAAACT
Source organism: Oxystoma pomonae (assembly GCA_963921995.1). NCBI lineage: Eukaryota > Metazoa > Arthropoda > Insecta > Coleoptera > Brentidae > Oxystoma > Oxystoma pomonae. Next base: position 32,792,771 of record OY998167.1, on the reverse strand, counting down.
CAAACATAAATTTTTTCTACCTCGCAAAATTTACTTTTCTAATGATGTATGTATTCCATTAACCAGTTTAAAATAGACGGTATGCGTGAAACTGATTTTGAGAATAACTTTCGAAGTCAAAAATGCCGAAAATTACAAAATTTACGAAAGCACAAATTATTACTCGAGTTATAGAAGACTGCTGGTCTGTAAGGATAGCGGCCACTCATTTTGGGGTTGATAAAATGGCGATGGAAAAAGCGCTTGATACAGAATAATTCGATAAATAGAAAACATGGATCAGCACGAAAGCCTGTATAAGTTCTGAGATATAAGATGAAAGGCTTATCGACCACCTTAGACAAAATCCTTTTACCACATCCGTTAAAGCATCTTCCTTATCAACTATTATCAAAAGGATTAAAAAATGTGAAATTTCCTGTCGAGTTGCTGCAAAAAAACCTTTTTTATTGGAAGAACAAAAACAGGCCTGCGTTACTTTTGCAATAAATAATGTTCTTGATGATGATAACTCCTGGAAGAGGGTGGTCTTCACAGATGAAAAGATATTTCAGTCATCTTCAGAATTTTAGTATATCGTCCACCAAATTCTAGGTTTGATCCAAAATACACCAACCAAATTAAGAAAGCTGGACATTTTTCAGTAAATATATAGAGGTTTCGATATGTTTTGGCAAATCCAAGATATATTGACATTCTTGAGGATGTTACGTTGCCATCTGTGCAGGTGTTTTACGAAAACAACGACTTCTTTTACCAGCAGGACAACTGTCCCATGCACACGGCTAATATTGTTCGCCAGTGGTTTGAAAACAATAATATTGAAGTTCTTTTTTGTTCATACAACAGCCCTGATCTTAACCCAATGGAAAATATATGGGGCCGACTTGTCAAAATTATTTATCAGAGAAATTGGAGATCCCAAAATGCTGAAGAGTTAAGCGATGTAATTCATTGCGCATTGGAGGTGCTCTCAGAAGATCGTGAATATTTTCAAAATTTAAGTTTTTCAATACCCAGGCGTTTGCAGAGTGTTATTGAAAATAATAGTGCGCCTATTAAATACTAATTTTTATTGTTGTTTTAAGTAATATTTAATATTTAGTTGTTTCTGTTCCGTTGTGTTATTTTGAATCCATCGTTTTTTTCATTTTATAATCTTCATTTTATCAATCCCAAAATGAGCGGTCGCTCTCCTTATAGACCAGACGTCTTCTGTAACTCAAGTGATAATTACTATTTTGCAAATAATAGAGATTCTTTTTATATATATTTATGTGCTGCTTAAAACGCAATATTTGGTCTCATTAAATAATTATATCCGAGATTAAAACGTGAATTTATAAACAAGAAACTAAACTCAAAACCCTCCTTTGAGTTACGTAGTCGAGTAAGAAGGGTATTTGCTTTAAATTAGAGGCTTTATTTTTGCTTTTGATTTTATCAATATGACATAATCGTAATACCGAATTTAATGATGTCAGATATTACAAGCTTGTGGTTTGTTTAAGTATACACTAATAAAAAGTCAAAGTTTGAGACATAGGCAAAAATGCGTTTTTTTATTCAAACAAGAGTACATACTTAATGTGACATGGGGGTTTTTAAAAAATGCCCGCAAATATAGGTTAACGAACTGCTGCTTACTTTTCAAATATTTACTCCTGCTAAATAAAGAATATAGAATGCTCTATAACGATTTTGTTTTCCTTTATCAACTGGTATGGACAATCATAAATTTTAAAAGTATTATTTATGCTAACTGCTTTTCGATATTAAAAGCGAATAACGTTTTGGTTTATTAAAACCATCAACAGATTTAAAAGTCTCCAATAACGGAAAGTGTCACACATTTTCGCAAATTTTGTTAATATTTATTAATTTTTCTGATTGTTTTCTATATTTTCTCTTGCATATCCCTGGGTTTGACAGTTGCGATGACAGCTGATAATTTTTAAGCACGTTGTTTGTTTTTTGTGTTTATTTTATTACATCTATCAAGAAAATAAGAATTTTAACATATCTGCACTACATATGGTGTGCCCATTTAACAAAAATAAACATAACCCATATAACAATTAAACATTCAATGTAATAGTAATATCCTTAGAAAGCAAAGAATAGGAATATTACATTTTACTATTGGGAATACTACTAATGCAAACCGGCAGAATTGTCATGCAGCTGCTAACAATTGCCCTAGCCTACGCAAAAGTCTGATATCAGATATAAATTCAGCTACTCGAAGAACGAGAAGACATAAGCTTCTTCGTACGAAAAACAGGCTACATGAAATTATCTTTGCACATTTTTCGTAGGCTAGGGCAATTGTGAAGAGCTGGATAAATATTTTGATGACAGAAATGAACATGCCAACTCAGAAGACTGAAAGATATCAGCTTTCTCGTACGAAAAAGGCCTGCATGAAACTTCGATTTTGCGCAAATTCTCCGGATCAATTTCAATATTTTCTACGTTTTTCCGTCCGTCCGATATGAATTCAGGAACTCAAAATACGCAATTGCGCAAAAATAGAACCTTCCCGAAGTTTTGCTCAGCTTAACACTTTTTGCCCTAGGTTAGTGGAATTCTGAGGTATTCTAGAGAAATTCTTTACTGAGATTGGAACTAAATGAGTTGAGATACGTGTAAAATTTCTAAAATTTCTATAGTAGGATATTTAAAGTTCATTTCACTTTTTTTTGTGTGTTATATATGTTAATTAAAAGTTCCGACAGTTATGCTGTTTGACAGTTTTGTATGTGGGTGGGTTACGCCCAGCCTTCAGATTAGGTCTACGTTGAAAAGTAAAAATCCAGTAACTCCACTTACCATATATTGACAGTTTCTATAGAATTTTTTCAAAGACGTTAAAGTTCTAAAAGTTTAATACTGGGTTTGAAAACTAATAGATTTTTAGGGCTAAAAAAATATTTTTATATTTATAGATTTGAACACATTTTAATAAAGCAGAAAAAGATAAATATTGTAACTTGGCTGGTTTTTTCTTTGTATGGCAGCAGCACGCTGGAGCCTCCGCAGTAGGTATCTACCTCATTCCAAATTCTCCGGACCAATTTCAATATGGTGGCAGACAATTAAACACAGAAGATAAATGGAACTGTCACTGTCAGTGTCAAAAAATTGGTCAGCAGCGATTTGGAATGGAGTGTACACTTCCGGCGACATAAAATACGTACAGCAGAAATTAGCTGCAGGTCTGTTGAATTTAAGTTTTGCTAATTGTGTTGCTTATTGTAACTGACTTTGACTTTTCCGAATTACTGGTTAAATCTTTTGACATTGTAAACACAAAAATAAAGGAGACTGGCTACACTCTACTAAAAGACTATAAGTAAACTAATGTATAAAACAAATTTTTCAAAATATTCAACATTTTATTATAAAAACTTATTCTTAAAGCTCATTATGGATGAAACAAAACCAGATGTGTGCGAATAAGAAAAAAGTATCAAAAAGAAGGAACTGTTTGGCGAAAGGAAAGCAATAATGCAGAATCGGTAAATTTGAGAAATCTAGGTCCTTGCAGACAACCAAAAATGTTCAAAATCGAAAAGAAATTACTAAAAAAAAACCCTACGTAACTTAAAAAAACAAGAAAAGGTTTCTTCAGTAGCGTGTCATTTTCCCCGTCAGTCTCGATGGCATGGAATCTACTAAATTTTGAAATAAATTTGAACTTGAAACAATGACTTCGTCGTACCCTCTGACTATGAGCTCCATTAAATGGGGATTTTTCTGGGAACAATATTCATTCGTGTTAACTATAAGGCCCCCACATTTTCCATGGGATTGGCCAGGAGTTTTTGCCGGCCATGGCAAAACCTCGATATTGTTTTGCTGGAACCACTGTTTAGAAATGCGTGCGGTATGGATAGGACAGTTATCCTGTTGACACACAAGACCTTCTGGATGAAGAATATGGTTGCTTCTGGAAGCATAAATATTTCTCATCATATCAACATAAATCTCAGCCGTAAATCTTCCATGGATTCTAAAAAGAGCCCCGTATCCTCTCGCCGATATCCAACTCCACACAGTCACGGAAAATTTTCCAGTTCGGTCTTCGTTCTCAGCAATATATTTTTCGAGATAGCGTGTTCGTAGCGGGCGATATACCAAAATTTGTTTGCTGTCATTGTGGGACTGAAAGATTTTTTCATCTGTCAAGACCACAAAATTGTTCTTCTTGTAGTGAATAGTTTAGTGCAAAAATTAACCTGGCTTGCGTCTTTTCAAGCAACGCGACATCTAAGCGTAGAACGGCTTATGCGTTTGCGCATTGTTCTTATGGATCCAGGAAAATGTGCCTCAATTTTCACCTCTGAGGCCATCGCAAATGGCTGTTCTTCAAGAAAGTATTCCTTCTTCTTGATAATTTCTTCTTATTCTTACAATTGTAGCCTTGTTTCGTCCATAATGGGCCGCTACTCTTCGAATCGACCGACCAACTACCGTCTAATTTTGCCAAAATTTGGGCTTTTTCGAATTTGTTTAGTTGGGGCATTTTTAAATAAAAGCGTATGACAACAAAAAAATCTGCCGGTGACGTTTTTTGTCAATTTGAAGTATCTAAAAGGTTACTGAGTTGCGAGGCCTATAATACACTATATAAAATCGGCGTACGTATTTTATGTGGCCGGAAGTGTATCTAAGAAGCAGAGTGCGAAGTAATTTCCTAAACTTTTTAAAGGACCCATATATACCAACACAGTACCCTCTCCAGATAGGCCGATCAACTCATACCGATTTAGTTTCCTTTTCTCCACCTTCGCCGCCATTTTCACTCAAAAGTGACAGATAATCCATTAGTTTTCTGTGAAAATGGCGGCGAAGGTGGAGAAAAGGACACTAAAACGATAAGAGCTGATCGGCCTATGTCGACAAAGTATTGACTAACATATATTAGGATACTAAAATGAAAATGAGTTAACTGGCTTGTTAGTAGAGACGGTGTTGAGTAGTAGAAACATTTATTTTGAAAAATGTTCAAGTCAATTTCTGATGAAGATAAAATCTTTATTTTAAAAGCTGACGATCTAAAAAAATATTGTTTTGGAAGTCTGAAAAGAACACGTAACAATTATGGAATTTTAAGATATTAAAAAAATAATAAAAAGAAAACCTTTTTTGACATCAAATTCAAAATAACTCTTTCATTTTCACTATCCGTTGGACGATGAATAAACGAATTATTTTTTTTGCTTTATTGTATATAGTACTTAAATTTATATTGTAATAAAATAGGTAATATTTTTTATAAGATTTTATTTTGGTAGTTAATTTAGATTTTTACTGCTCTGGTCTCTTCTGAAAGCCCCATTTGGAATTGAGTATTACAAGGAGTCTTCAATTTAATTTTTTTCAATCAAGGTAAAAATAAGATAAACAAATAATTACAAAAATGCAATATTCCATTAATATTATTACTATTAATAATATTATGTAACTTAATATAACGAAAACTATTTTCTGAGTATCTCTATATGTTTTAAATCTTGGTATGTTCTTCCAAATTTTTGAATTTTTTTAGTTTTAAAAAATTCAATTTTATTAACATTTTAATAGACATTTTCAAGAATGAAACCACGGAAAAATAATAATAACAATGTCAAATTAAAGTTTTTTTCCATCCAATGCACACATGTTTGTCAGTAGCTTTCAAATGCATTTGAAGACTAACACTTAAAATTGGAATAAAAAACACACCTGGGTTTTATAACCAGAGTTATCGTTACAGTGCGTTTAAATAAAAGCAATAAATTGAGAGGTAAAACACATGGATTTGGTCAACATATAATTATAAATTTAATATACAGGGCATTGCAATGCATCCCCTGAAAATTTTTGTAAGCAACATTTATCATCTAAATTCAGGAGGCTATAAAAACTTTTTAAATTTTAGCTGTTTTGCGCATGCGCGATGCCCTTGATAGAAGTAGTGTTTATTTTTCAAAAACCAAGCAGTTTTTGTTTTTTTGCGTAAAAATATCTACCGCCCAAAATAAAAATGTAATCTTACGTTCAAAAAATTATTAAGATGTTAAAATGCCAAATCAGAGTACTCTATAGTGTGTGTATTGTGAGTAAAATTAAAAATCGAGGAAACACACCACTTTCGAGATCAAAACAAATAAGAATGGGGTCAGGAAAAAACCGAATTTACAAAAACCGAAACACAATTGAACAGAAAATCAAACACTCGAAACGAAATATGAACGAAAACACCCAGAATATAGAATTTAATATACTGGATCCTTAGAAGGCACGAATATAATTTAATCAATTTTAATTTTCCCGAACCTTAAAATATCAGAATTACAAAAATATGAAAAATAATTATCTAGAAACTGAAAACACCTGACCCACAAACTGATAGAAAATAATGTGCCCGATCCTTAAATGATGATCTAAATCTCTAGAGCGCCGTAGGCACTGGATTGTGGCGTTGACAAGTTTCTCTATTGGGAAGATTACACAAGGATTTTTTTTATTAAACGATTTTATTTAAGTTTACAGTTTCTGGCTGTCTAATGTAGGTCCGATGACAATACAATACTATGAAGAAATTGAGGGTAGGGGTGGTTGAATAATGTAAAGGGTGTAAATTAATACAATATCACAACTTACTTCGAAACTTCCCTGCCTTCAGCTTGGCAATATAGCAATTGAATTCGTGACTATCGGTTTAAATTATTTTCGGCCAGATTGGGTTTCTTGAATTTTTGTGGCTCGGCATTATTATGTTTCTATCAATGCATTTTTGTTAAAAATATTTTTTAACATTTTGTGTTTTTATAAAAATAAGTTTCGGACCAATTATTTTCTTTTCTTTTAAATTCTGACAAACAATGTGTCTGCCAAAGAACCCCGCACACCGGCCCATGTAACCTAAACATTGGACGAATTTGGAATTTTTTCGATATATTGTAGAGGCTCTAAAAAAATGCGCCTTAAAAGTTGGTGAGGCATTTAGTTTGGTTACAGCGGTGTATCAAAAGTGGAATAAAAACACATTAGAAAATTATATTTTCCGAAGAAAACATGCAAGTATTTATTAATTTTTTGAAGGATGGAGTAAACGTCCATTTGTAGATTTTTTCGCAATGATTTTGACAGGTTAGGTCATTGGCGCACGGTCAAATTGTTAAAATAATGTTTATTTTTTCATTAAAAGAGCCAGTTCAACGATATTATTTATGTATTTTGTATTATTTTATAGTTTTTTATATATTGTATAAAAAGATAATTCATATTAAGATACTACCTATACTTACTAATATTTTATTTGATAACTGAACTTGGTAATTAAATCTATGTGCTTTATTAATAGAATCTTACTTATATACTATTTTGCTTCAATATTTATATTCCAACACAGTGGCGTAGTAACTTAAGGCGGCTACGTTCCCAGTAAGCAAAGATAAAAAAAAAAACGTTACTTTTATGGTGAAAAAAACGCTTAATAACCCGTTTTAAAGGTTTTTTGGAAAACACATTATATTTTTTTCGCTATAAAAATAACGTTTTTTACATTTGTGCTTAGTGGATTTCACGAATGTCTAAAGCAAGTAATTTTAATTATTCTAACTAGTGCAAAAAATTGTATTTTTTCCGTACGCGACTGCCGCCAGGCTCACAGACTGTCTTGATGGATATTATAGCAACACTTTTAAAAAGTGATCGCTTATGCCCTGTCCCACTTTCATGAGGAACGTTAATAAGTGTTTCTTTGTAACGTTTCTACTACGGCCATATACCTAAAATAAGAGAATATTATATTTTACAAAATCTTTCATTCACCTCAGTTTTAATACTGGTGAACGTCGATTCACTGGTGAATCTTTCTTTTGTTGAATTAAGCGCTGTTTCTCTTAATATTTGGAATCACCGATCTATTTCATTTCCACTTAAAATGAGATGACAGTTGAAGACAACAGGTACTTACTCAAACAACATACGGTTTTCATTCATATTTTTTTCTTTCGATTCAGACTATTTTATTCTGTTCACTATTTTACCTGTCGTATTAAAGATAATTTTTGTTATTAAATTGAGAAAATATGTAAATAAATTATTCTTATTAAAATAAATATATCCACTTTTAATTTATTTGACTTTTTATCGTACTCTACACCACTGTATTATAAAAGAATAATAAAAACAAAATAATTGTAAAATATGTACGCCACTAATAACAAAAATTTTGTAGAAAATCTAGAAAATATTGCAAACACTAAAAAATCAATTATTACCGAGAACCTGAGAAGGTAGCTGACCTTAGTGGCCGTTTAAACTACTAGTAAATAATATTTTAATATTTGGATGTTACACCACTGATTTATCTTTTTATGAAATCTATTATAAAACCTATAAGACAGCACAAAATACATACATACATTGGCTCTTTAATGAAAAAATAAACAGTATTTTAATAATTTTAGGGTGCGCCAATGACCAAACCTGTCAGAAAACATTGCTAAAAAATCTATGAATGGACATTTGCTCTATCCTTGAAAAATAAATAGGTAATTATTGAAATACTGCCGCACTGGATAGTGCCTACTTAGCGCTGACCTTAACACAGGCTGTGCCTGGCTCTAAAAGGTGCAAATTATAGAATTATTGAACGCGCCTCTAGCAAAACGGTGGCGCAAATATATGCTGCCTCTTTTCGAAATTCTGTGTTGTTTTTTTTTATATTTAGAGTGATCAAAAGCATGGGTGATGTGTTTGAAGCAGAGGTCTTTGTAAAGGGTGGAGAGAAGGACCATTTAGAGTTCTGAAGGGATTTTGCTACTTCTAACTCTTCTAACTATTTTCTGAGTATCTCTATATGTTTTAAATCTTGGTATGTTCTTCCAAATTTTTGAATTTTTTTAGTTTTAAAAAATTCAATTTTATTAACATTTTAATAGACATTTTCAAGAATGAAACCACGGAAAAATAATAATAACAATGTCAAATTAAAGTTTTTTTCCATCCAATGCACACATGTTTGTTAGTAGCTTTCAAATGCATTTGAAGACTAACACTTAAAATTGGAATAAAAAACACACCTGGGTTTTATAACCAGAGTTATCGTTACAGTGCGTTTAAATAAAAGCAATAAATTGAGAGGTAAAACACATGGATTTGGTCAACATATAATTATAAATTTAATATACAGGGCATTGCAATGCATCCCCTGAAAATTTTTGTAAGCAACATTTATCATCTAAATTCAGGAGGCTATAAAAACTTTTTAAATTTTAGCTGTTTTGCGCATGCGCGATGCCCTTGATAGAAGTAGTGTTTATTTTTCAAAAACCAAGCAGTTTTTGTTTTTTTGCGTAAAAATATCTGCCGCCCAAAATAAAAATGTAATCTTACGGTCAAAAAATTATTAAGATGTTAAAATGCCAAATCAGAGTACTCTATAGTGTGTGTATTGTGAGTAAAATTAAAAATCGAGGAAACACACCACTTTCGAGATCAAAACAAATAAGAATGGGGTCAGGAAAAAACCGAATTTACAAAAACCGAAACACAATTGAACAGAAAATCAAACACTCGAAACGAAATATGAACGAAAACACCCAGAATATAGAATTTAATATACTGGATCCTTAGAAGGCACGAATATAATTTAATCAATTTTAATTTTCCCGAACCTTAAAATATCAGAATTACAAAAATATGAAAAATAATTATCTAGAAACTGAAAACACCTGACCCACAAACTGATAGAAAATAATGTGCCCGATCCTTAAATGAGCAGAACCACAATTCAGTCGAATCTAAATCTCTAGAGCGCCGTAGGCACTGGATTGTGGCGTTGACAAGTTTCTCTATTGGGAAGATTACACAAGGATTTTTTTTATTAAACGATTTTATTTAAGTTTACAGTTTCTGGCTGTCTAATGTAGGTCCGATGACAATACAATACTATGAAGAAATTGAGGGTAGGGGTGGTTGAATAATGTAAAGGGTGTAAATTAATACAATATCACAACTTACTTCGAAACTTCCCTGCCTTCAGCTTGGCAATATAGCAATTGAATTCGTGACTATCGGTTTAAATTATTTTCGGCCAGATTGGGGTTCTTGAATTTTTGTGGCTCGGCATTATTATGTTTCTATCAATGCATTTTTGTTAAAAATATTTTTTAACATTTTGTGTTTTTATAAAAATAAGTTTCGGACCAATTATTTTCTTTTCTTTTAAATTCTGACAAACAATGTGTCTGCCAAAGAACCCCGCACACCGGCCCATGTAACCTAAACATTGGACGAATTTGGAATTTTTTCGATATATTGTAGAGGCTCTAAAAAAATGCGCCTTAAAAGTTGGTGAGGCATTTAGTTTGGTTACAGCGGTGTATCAAAAGTGGAATAAAAACACATTAGAAAATTATATTTTCCGAAGAAAACATGCAAGTATTTATTAATTTTTTGAAGGATGGAGTAAACGTCCATTTGTAGATTTTTTCGCAATGATTTTGACAGGTTAGGTCATTGGCGCACGGTCAAATTGTTAAAATAATGTTTATTTTTTCATTAAAAGAGCCAGTTCAACGATAGTATTTATGTATTTTGTATTATTTTATAGTTTTTTATATATTGTATAAAAAGATAATTCATATTAAGATACTACCTATACTTACTAATATTTTATTTGATAACTGAACTTGGTAATTAAATCCATGTGCTTTATTAATAGAATCTTACTTATATACTATTTTGCTTCAATATTTATATTCCAACACAGTGGCGTAGTAACTTAAGGCGGCTACGTTCCCAGTAAGCAAAGATAAAAAAAAAACGTTACTTTTATGGTGAAAAAAACGCTTAATAACCCGTTTTAAAGGTTTTTTGGAAAACACATTATATTTTTTTCGCTATAAAAATAACGTTTTTTACATTTGTGCTTAGTGGATTTCACGAATGTCTAAAGCAAGTAATTTTAATTATTCTAACTAGTGCAAAAAATTGTATTTTTTCCGTACGCGACTGCCGCCAGGCTCACAGACTGTCTTGATGGATATTATAGCAACACTTTTAAAAAGTGATCGATTATGCCCTTTCCCACTTTCATGAGGAACGTTAATAAGTGTTTCTTTGTAACGTTTCTACTACGGCCATATACCTAAAATAAGAGAATATTATATTTTACAAAATCTTTCATTCACCTCAGTTTTAATACTGGTGAACGTCGATTCACTGGTGAATCTTTCTTTTGTTGAATTAAGCGCTGTTTCTCTTAATATTTGGAATCACCGATCTATTTCATTTCCACTTAAAATGAGATGACAGTTGAAGACAACAGGTACTTACTCAAACAACATACGGTTTTCATTCATATTTTTTTCTTTCGATTCAGACTATTTTATTCTGTTCACTATTTTACCTGTCGTATTAAAGATAATTTTTGTTATTAAATTGAGAAAATATGTAAATAAATTATTCTTATTAAAATAAATATATCCACTTTTAATTTATTTGACTTTTTATCGTACTCTACACCACTGTATTATAAAAGAATAATAAAAACAAAATAATTGTAAAATATGTACGCCACTAATAACAAAAATTTTGTAGAAAATCTGAAAAATATTGCAAACACTAAAAAATCAATTATTACCGAGAACCTGAGAAGGTAGCTGACCTTAGTGGCCGTTTAAACTACTAGTAAATAATATTTTAATATTTGGATGTTACACCACTGATTTATCTTTTTATGAAATCTATTATAAAACCTATAAGACAGCACAAAATACATACATACATTGGCTCTTTAATGAAAAAATAAACAGTATTTTAATAATTTTAGGGTGCGCCAATGACCAAACCTGTCAGAAAACATTGCTAAAAAATCTACGAATGGACATTTGCTCTATCCTTGAAAAATAAATAGGTAATTATTGAAATACTGCCGCACTGGATAGTGCCTACTTAGCGCTGACCTTAACACAGGCTGTGCCTGGCTCTAAAAGGTGCAAATTATAGAATTATTGAACGCGCCTCTAGCAAAACGGTGGCGCAAATATATGCTGCCTCTTTTCGAAATTCTGTGTTGTTTTTTTTTATATTTAGAGTGATCAAAAGCATGGGTGATGTGTTTGAAGCAGAGGTCTTTGTAAAGGGTGGAGAGAAGGACCATTTAGAGTTCTGAAGGGATTTTGCTACTTCTCGTAGCAAACAAATATTGTCTTCAGCTGTAAAACGAAGTATTTGAGCATTGCTTTTTTTAATTTTCTTGTGCTATATCATCCGATTTCATAAAAATATTTTTTGGTCGTCACAACACAAAAAATTCCCGAAAGTAGGGTTAAGGTAAAAAAAATGGCGAATAGTTGTCAGAAACGTCAAATACGGCTAGACACAGCCAAGATGCAGCCCAGTATAATTCCTCCACAAATAAGGGCAACCTTATTAGTATCGGCACTAAATGTGGTCGTTCTTGCGCATGCGTATCTGTCAACAGCGTCAAAATAGTGCCTGGCCTTATTAGTGCCGGGCCCTAACTGCGTTTCAATAATTCCGTAATAAATACTTGCATATTTTCTAATGTTATTTTATCCCACTTTGATACGCCGCTGTAGCCAAACTAAATGACTCACCAACTTTTAAGGCGCATTTTTGTAAAGCCCTTGTCCAGACCTACAACATATCAAAAACATTCCAAAATCGCCCGATCTCTGGGTTACATGGGCCGGTGTGCGGGGTTCTTTGGTTTCGAGTTTTTTATAGGGACCCACTGGATCATGCTAACAAAATTGCCACTTTCAGGGCATGTATATTAAGTTTATAAGTATATGGTGGCCACGGTGGTAGACCAAAAGACATTAAAACGATAAAGACTTAACTGGCTTTTCAGTTAAGTCGGTGTTGCATCAACATACTTGCTTATAATATCAATGTATTTTACGAAGGTGAAAGGATCGAAAAAATGTCGACGCCGAAAGGAAATTGAATTCTGGAGTTTTCGCGAAAAGAAACTTTTCAATAAGCTCATGGCAGCTAAAAAGGAATCTTTTTCGCAAAATCTGTCAGTGGCAGAACGTAAGAAAATTATGCACGTAACAAAATTATTTTTAAAAGCTCCGCATTTGACTCTGCACCTTATTTCCATAGGTGTTAGAGGTAAATGGAATGTGCATAAGCCACTGCGCATGCATAGATAAAATAACGAGGCTAAAAATTAAACAGGGCTAAAAACCATGCTTCTTCATGATACTTCAACTAACTAAATTTATTTTGTCCGATTCCACAGCTGCCTGACGTTTTCACTTACCAGATTTTGGTTTGTTGATTTTTCAAATAGACTTTGCTTCAATGAATGAATGAATGTAGAAGTGCGGGCGGGATAATTCCCATATACGTAGGCCACCTTGCTGGGCCCATTGCACGCCCACTATTTATGATTTAGCCCTAGAAGCCTGCCTCTTTAGCAAAAGAATGGGATTTTTCTGAGCTGCAACCTTCTTACATCACCTGGGAGCGACAGATAGTTCCCAAGGTGCGACTCTCTTGACCCAGAGCAGGACACTCCAGCAAACACCGCTCCAGGAGGACATACTAAGGACACTAATCCTAGAGCAAGCTATAAAGGAAGCGAAGCCTGACATTTATTTTGACACTTGCGTTTTCATTTTTGATTTGTTTGCCTCGCTTTTGTCATCGGCGCGCGGCGGCTCGTTATTATTGTAAATAGTTTTTTTATCAAACGATTTATTTTATTATTTATTCCTGTTATGTGCCAGGCTGAAAAAATAGTCCTGCGACGGAGTTCAGCTCTTTCAAGTACCTATTAAAGGTAAGTTATAATGAGTGAAGAAGTATTTTTATCAGGAAAATCAAACAGCAATAGAAGGAGAGCTTGGCTGGAAGCCTTCGGACAACACTTTAACGGCCCAATTACATCGTTAAACCGGCAACGCTGTTGGGTCCGTTTATTAGGCAATTCTTTTTCCGCATGTTTCTCGGAAACGGGACTTCCAAATGGCCTGAAATTTTGCCTAAATTGTTTATTGGACTATGTTTTTCCATCAAATCTTGGTACTTTTTTAAAATTTTGTTTATTTTTTGAAAAAAACTGTTTTAGCTTTTGTGGTGTTTCAAAATTGCCGCGTCCATATTACGTCAGAAACAGTCAGAAATACCCTTTATAGAGACCTGTAAAACTAAATTGGAAATATTTGTAATTTTCCAAATAATGGACACCTAATTTCAAAAACTCTCTAGATTGTATTAATAAGCTTTGTAATCCTCTTCCTCTAATAAAAAACAAATTGAGTATTATTTTCCTCTAAAGCTAAAACATGCGGAAATGTAAAAACATGGACTATAAGGGTTACCTATCAATATTAGTTATATGCCTAGCATTAAAAATTACTTAAATGGTTATATTATAGATACCGCCACCATCAAAATTAACCACTCACGTCTTTTTTTTGTGAGCTTACCCTAGGCATAGTTTCTAGTGTTCTCCTTTCCTAAATGTATTCGGCTAAGAGAGATCTAGCACATATACCTAGGTAACACCCCTTACCAGGAAAAAAAATTTATGCCATGCAAACATCGAAATTGGTCGACTCACTGTATTTGCAACTAACCAATGTCAGTGTGTCTGCCTGACATTCTTCATAACCTTAGTTTTGTCGTTTTGTTTTGGAGTTCGTCGGCCTGGTTTTTGTGTTTTATTTAATAATTTTTCCTTTGGTGAAAAGCTACTTTTTAGAACCCTTAAGTGGTCTGTGTGTATGACCATTTGACTAGTTGTCACTGCTCTCAATTCGATCACCTAGGTGATAAATAAACAATCCCTCATAAGGTCACTGGATCCTGAGACCTGCGGTCCCAGCCGCAGGTTTTATGATCCAGTGACCCTAATCCCCAATGATTCGCGGCGCAATCTGTGAACAGGAGAATACAGTAAAGAAACCAGAGATAGATAATGAGTGGTAGATGACGTATTGAAATCGATTGACAAATTTATATTATCTCTGGATTGTTCTTGCGCCGTTAAGCAGCACGAAAATTTAAGGATTTGTGAGGCAAGTTTTATAACAGTACCTATTTTTGCCCCGACGATAGTGCCTAATAAAGTGGAAGTATAAATTCGATTCCTTGTGTATTTGCGTGCCCGTGAACTTGTGTGTCACATTTTATATCCGAAATTAGTAAAAAAATTATTACGGCGCGGCGTTGTGAAAGTTGACCTTTATTCGAGTTTAGCTATTCTTGGTAAAAAAAATTATTAGATATAGGTATATAGGTATTTAGTTTATGGTAAGAATTTAAGTACTTCTTTTGGGGTAAATATTCGCCTCTATATATGTTACCGTAAAACCCCGATTTCAGTTACACCCTGTTTTAGATTAGGTCAGTTGGATTAGGTTAGATTAAAATTTAATCTAAACTTATATAATTTAGTCTAATCTAATCTATTATAGAGTTAACAGTTATAACTAGTTTTTATTAGGAAAAACCGGGTTTAAAGGGTAATATATAGGTACTGTGATAAGAATGCGTTGTATTGGTAAAAGATTTTAAACATTATAAATCTAATGTAGTTTTAAGTTCATCTGGATAATTAAGATAACTTTACGGCTATTTCAAGCGGTCGGACGGAACAAAAAAGTAACCCATTACTAGAAAAACCAGCTGTGACTTCTATACGATTAAAAATATGACTATATTTTCTAATAAATAATTTCCTAAAACCATAGGTTACGCAATAAAATAGTTTAAAACAATAAGTTGTAACCAAAGCTTATAGGGCGAACCTTTAAACTTTGGGTTAGACGGGACAAGAAAAACCAAAACTTAATTTTAGTAAATTCTTACTTTTATATCTTTCAATTTTTTAGACAAATGCTCTATCAAGGCTTTTCTAAACTTAAAATGCATTGGAATTAAAGGAGAAAGCATGTTGTTAACATTTATGTTAAAAATTATTGTGAACCATGAACCAGTTAAGCTTTTCCTTTGGGTTAAACGGGACAAAAAATACAATAATTGAAAAAATATTATTTGCTTTAGGTCTGAAACAGTTTTTATATTTCGGCTTTATTACATACCAAGAAAAAGTGTAATAGCGGTTTTATGATTTGGAGTTATTTCATTATTTTTAACATAAACTAGTAGATTGTTAAAGTGCTTTTCCAATCCAATTCCAATCCAAGTTAAAAAACATTCAATTTGTTTATAAGAATTGCAGAATAAAAAATATTTTAAAAATTTTTCCGGTTTCCTCATATGAAAATGCAACTTTTACTATTCGAACATTTTTTTCATACTTCCAATAGTTTACGAGTTATCAGTGATTCAAAAATGTTCAAAAAATCATAACTTGGGAAAAAAAATATATTTCGAAAAAAAATACATGTCTATTATTTTTCGCTAATGAGTGCGATAAAAAATTTTCGAAGAAATTAAAAATTTTCTTAAATCTTCAGCCCTTCCGGCGCGTCTGTAATTATGACAATGTACGCTACTGGTTTTTACTTTTTTCAGATCCTACGACGCGACGACCGATGCGCCGGGCAAAATGCGAGAGGAATTTATTTTGAAGGCCGATAAATTAATTAAACGACTTAGGAAGTTATAAGCCATAAAATATCGAATTCGACGGTCGAAAGCGAAATATACGTAATCTTCCGAATAGTTGCCCAATTAAGTCTTGGCCAAAGTTTCGTTCAATTGAATCGAACGAGATTTCGTTGTGATTTCTGGCTCAGCGGACTGCTTTCGAAGTGCGCTGCAAGCTCCCTGGGTTTTGCTTTGATTTCTAATCGTGTTTCATGGATTTTGACACTTTAATTTTTAATCTTTTCGTTCCTTACAAGCACTTCGATGAGAGTTAATGGCAGGATGTTCTCCCCTTAATAAAAAACAAAAACAGCTAAGTTGCATTAACAACAAAGTTGAAGTGGAGGTTGTTAGATTTACAAAAAAATCTCCTGGGTTTTTTACCACTTGATATTATCCCATGTAATGAACTCATAATAACATTTTCATCATTTTAAAATTCAGTATTGTCAGTTTCTTCCAGAAGGTCGCTAATAAAAATAAGGAAGAGCGTTGGTAAAAACCATATATAACAACGAGATAATAGAATTTAAAGTTGTACAAATAGAGAGTGCTTAACCGTAATCGTATATCAGTGGGCATGTCCAAAACGGATACATTGTACAACATCGACTACGTCTCACGCGTATATATCTATAGGTTTTCATGAATGCCTGATTCACAGTTTCACACCTTTTATTTTGCATAATATTGCACTCTCACTTTTTTCGAAAAGGAAGGAAATAGAAATGAGCGGAATAAAGTAAAGCTATGCATCAGCTTTAACAGAACAAACACAAAGGGATCAAACGCTTATAACCAGAAATCAAAAATAGCTTGGAAACTTTATCGGTGGGATTTACTAAAAGGGTCTAGTCTGAAACGATCCTAATTTTAAGTAAAATTTTTGGTTTTAAGAATTTTAATAAATCTGTTTATTGACACAATCTTTTGTTGGATTTAGAATAAAAGAAAATTTAAAAATTAAAATTCACGAGGGGTTTAAATAGTAAACACCCTGTAGAATAAATTAAAATTGGGGTTATATGTCACTCTAATTAATACTTACCTTTGATAATTAATTTTTCCAATTAATTCTTGATGTCACACAACGATTTAGATGGGTAATAAAGGAGTAGGTTAATTTTGTATTTATTTGAAAGGTGTTTTCATTTATGAAATGTATTAAAAAACTTAAATGCAAGTTTTGTTTACATTTCTGTTACACTGTTCAAATCACAAACAGCGAGTTCGGATTTCTGACCTCTGCTTGTACAGGGTGATCATTTATAAACGCCCCTCCCCTTTAACTTTATTATTATTTGACATAGAAAAATGAAACAAACGATGGATGGCTTATGAAACTAAACGGGTTTTTTTCCACTACACCAATTGTTTTTAGGTCACTCTGTATAGCAAAGATGATGAAGAAGTCAGCTTTTTTAAATAGAACACCCCTTATGTTTTTGTATTTTTGGATTCCTTAGAAGAATACCTTTACAGCAATATAACATGTTATGGGTCTATCTCTCAACGTTCGCGAGATATTAACATTTAAATTTTCAAAATGGGAAAAACTTGCAATTTTTCACGACTAAGTTGGCCATGAAAAGAAACACACTACAGAAACAATAGGTAGGATTTGAAGCGTGCCGGTGTTGCATTTCTTGTTTTTTTGTCCATGACAACCTTTGATTAATTATTATTAATTATTATATTATTTTCATCAAACTTATTTATATATTTTTTCATATAACATTAAAACTCTATCAGAGGCGTTTTCTCTTTTGCTCCGGATTTAGAGCTTGCACGGTACCTCATTTCTTACCTTTCCATAAGAGCTGTTATTTTGATACCCTTCTTGCCTTAAAACTCAACAAACTTCCCGAATTGAGGATTTAGGATTTTCTTCAAAATGAAGAAGAATATTAAGGTTTATTTCTTCATTAGCAGGAACATACCTCTTTTTTCTTCGTACGCTTGACGTCGGTCTAAATTTACGAAAGAGCCGTCTTATTGTGGATCTCGTAGGACATTGTCTGTTTGGAAACTGCTGTCTATACTCACGAATAGTCGCACGAGAGTTGTAATTGTTTCTAGCAAATAACAATAATATTTCTTGCCTTTCTTGATCTGAATAAACCATTTTGTGATGACATTTTTGTTTCCTATTTTATTTTGTTTTTTTTTTCATGGTTAACTAGATAACTATAGTGACAGTTTTGACTTCTTCGTTATCCTTCGTATACACGGTGACCTAAAAAAAATTGGTATAGTGGAAAAAAACCCGTTTAATCTCATAAGTCATCCATCGTTTAATTCATCTTTCTACATCATATAATAAAAAAGTTAAAGGGGGGGGGCGGGGGGGGGCGTTTATAAATGATCATCCTGTACCTTGGCTTGCACCAACCTCTATTGATGAAAGCTATAGCTTTGAAATGAGTGGGCTTTTAGTAAGGAAGGTTTTCTTGACTGAGTTTTTAGATAACCTCAATGTTTTAATATCAGTTTGTAAATAAATTAATATAGTTGTTTTGGATTTTTTGTTTGGTATATTTTTCGTGCATAATCAGTGACCTTCATTTATGTTTGTTGTACCTCGTAGTGCCGTCACAAATATATTTTTGTACTGAAAGCGTGTTCAAAATATGGCGTTTTCCTGGTTAAAATTGGAGGTGTTTTATTGGTTAATGAACAACTTGTGATATTAAATAAGGTAAATTAACAGAAAAGATTTGTGGCGTAGAGAGCAAAGGGTAAGGGAATAAATCGGAAAAAAGTTTTTCCTCGACCACGATTTGAACCCGCCCTCTACGCCAGAAATCTTTTCTGTAAATTTATTATGGCGCTAAATTTTCCCTTCATTTTGTAGATATGTTTGTCTGAAATTATTAGTTGGAAATTCGCCATCTGACACCTTCAATAAAACGCTATATGTCGTGTATCGTTGGTTGATAGATAAATAGACATTTCTTACAACTAATAATCGTGAATGTGTACCTCCTTGTGTTTATAACATGTCTAGGTTTTTAAAGCCGCAGTAGGCTTCAAAGATCTCCCCACTACTAACAAATGAATGGGACGAAAGGATTTCCGAATAGCCAGTCAAAACCCCAGTTCCTCGGTAGCTCAGTTGGTAAAGCATTAGACTGGTATTCTAGAGGTCTCGGGTTGAAATACTGGTCGAGAAAACTCTTTTTTCCGATTTATTCCCTTACCCTTTGCCCTCTACGCCACAAATATTTTCTGTAAATTTATTAGGGCGCTAAATTTTCCCTTCATTTTGTAAGGTAAATTAGTCCTTGCAAAAACGGTTACTTAGCGAAATTATAAACAAACTTTCTACCAATTGCTACAAAACAATCCATTCTGCGGGCTAGAAAAAAATCACCAACTTTATATAAACCCAAACACAGATATATGTGCGAAATTTTTGGCGTATTCGCCATTTGCCATTTAAAAAACTTTAAAAAAAAATGAGTTTGAGAGGCATTTTCTTCCAAAATATGGTATATTTTGAGAAAAAAAGCATTTTTGCAGTGGTATTTTGCAATAGCAATACAAAATAATCAATAACTTTGTGTCTCTTCTGTTTGGGTGAGTAGTTTTTGAAAATTGGTTCTAAAATTTAGTACCCTCCACAGGTGTAAATATTTAGACCTGTGGGGGGTACTAGAGGCCCTGTATACGATTTTTGACAGTTATTGTTTTACAAGAGGTGAGCAACTCGATTTGACAGTTGCTAGGGAAATGTTTAAAAACCAATTGTGTGTTGGCAATGATAGTTGGTAGCCCCTGACAATAAATACTTTTGTCACTGTCTTTTGATTAAGAAACGTCCAGTTTAAAATTAAAATTTTGCTGTATCAAAAACTGTAAAAACACGTAACTCGACGAATTTGTATTGTTTCGTTGTTCAACGGAGAAAGAAACGTGGAAAAAAACATGCATTTACCAAGCTGGAAAATTAATAAAAATTGCCGAATTTGTGAGGTAAGTGAGCTATAATCAGTAGGTATAAATATACGCATTTCGAATATACTTTGTTAATGAATAACACATTATGTTTCCGTGTTTTATTGTAAGAAAAATATAGATCAATAGGAGTCTTTATATTTTAGCTATTATTTACATACATACATACATACATAGTGTCTATTATAACGGTTCTGCCAAACTCTGCTAATCAAGTTAGCCTGGAAATAATGCAGATCCAAAAACTTTTTTGTGTGCAAGAAGATCGCGTCAGGCATGTGCAGTAGATTTCTCGACTTTAACCCTAGCTCGTGGCCAACACTGATATTACTTTATGTTCTTTGTGTTTGAAAGTTATTATTGTTACACATTTTGCGATCCTTGGGCCATTTTAGTGTCTCTTAGTTATATATAATACGACTATAATTATAATACTACTACATTATAGTTGTACGGTAAAAGACTTGCACTCAAACGTGTTCTTCATTAAGCAGTTCGCAATATCCACAGACAGAATTTTAAATTTAAAAAAGGAATTTACGCGTATTTTTTTTATAAATGCACATTCCTTCTCTCATTCACCCTTTAACCCTTTGCGTCCGGACTTTTTTTTCTAATTTCAAGATGAATTAAGTTAATATTTTCCACTATTGGCAATCTCAAAATACAACTTTATTTCGGTATAATTTTCCTACAGCAGTGCTGGAGGGCTCTAGAGGGTGGTTTCATCGTGAAACCGGTAGGACATAACAACACTTTTTCTACCTTGAGCTATCTAACCATAAATAATCAGGAATGAACTACAAAATCACAATTCAACTAACTAAATTCAGAACTAAACATATCTAGTTCTTATGAAAATCAAAAAAACAATTTTTCTTGTCAGACAGGGACAGACCGTCGTTACACCTGAAAAAAAATAAAAATATGAAAAAAGTATCTGGATAATCTAGTTCGATGAGATCCAGATTTCTCAGATTATAGAGCATATCTGCGAGAAGTACCATGGATCGGCATGATGGTCACACGATTCAAACCTTACTTCTGGGGATACATGACCTTTGTAGCAAGGCACTGTGGACAATTGTCTTCCATTTTTCGTGACATTTTTATTGGCCCCAACAAGTCCAAGAACTGTAGCGGTTCGAAATAACTTGAGGGATGGAACTTTTGCTCACTACTACTATTTTCTAATTCCGATCCACAATCGCTTATAATCTCGTTTATGAGCGTGAACAAGTCCGTTGACTCCATCGCTTCAAGATCTTGAAATAGTATTTTATCCCGTCCACGTAAAACAAAATATATTATCGCCTACCGGTATCACCATGAAACCACTAATATTTTTTTACAAAAAATGCAGTAAAAGTAACATTATAGAACTTAAAAATCTATTGTATAGCTTACCGGGTATCCTAAACTTAAAATAATAATTAATTCAGCTTACCCGACATTCTAAAAACACCAAAATTGGACCTTTTTCCAGACCTAATCAATGTTCACTAAAAACCACGTGTGTAAATAACAAATAATAATATCCAAGTGACCTATGGCGCGAAAACAATTATTGGAGCGTAACCATACCTCATAGTAGTTTGAGCTCCGCCCATTGGTATCGCCGTGGATCCGTCAGGAGCTTGGAGAAAAATTATAGAGTAAATGGTTTCACTGTGAAACCGGTAGGCAAAAAAGGGTTAAGAGAAGGGAACCCCACTATATAGCACAACCACAATATGCCAACGTTTGTTAGAAAAATTAAAATTTGGGTTATTTTATCCATTACTGACAAAGTCTGCCACATTTGTGACACCTTCAGAAATAAGGATACTTTATTCACAAAGTTTTAACTATTATGTTAGGTAAGCTGATAATCTGGGTTTTATTTGTTTTTGTTTATGGTTGGAATAAAAGTGTAGACAAATCAAGCAAATTTGAAGTAAGATATTAACTTAAAAATTGAAGTTTTACATCTAAAAAATACTAGAGAAATGATATTTACATACAAGCCTAAAATTTCACTTTCAAAACTTTATTTAAAAAAAAATAAATTCCAAAATTAAAATTTGGCACATCTGTAGCGTAATTGGGAGTCACATAATTAGTATGTGTGCAAAATTTCAGAACTTTTTGTTTGGCCAGAATTTCCAGAATACGATTTGCCCTGGGGGTCCTGACTCTTAAAACACAACGAAATTTTAAAGGTTTTTATTTTTTTGTCTATTTTACATCAGTACCTACAACAATCGATCAGCTTTTTTTAAAGGGACAATTTTGTTTGTTTTGGAAAATTTATCTTTTTTAAAATGTCATGTGTGGATAGTTGCCTACTTTTTAATGTTCTCGAAATATCAGTTATTAAAATTTAAAAAACAATATAGCTTTTGAAGTAATTTAACTTATTTTCCTTCCTAAACTAAAAAATTTAGCCGATTTAATACAGTGCAGGGAAAAAATGTTCTTTTGACAAAGAAATATTCTAAATCGTGTTGTAAATATATTCACCTTTACACCCCTCATCATAACGTCTTAAAAAAAAGTGCGCCGTAATCAGGGCCACAAAAACGGCATAGATTTGACAACACTGCTTTGCTGTTTTTGGATCAATCTTTTGCGGGCAGAATATCGGAAACGGGAAAACGGAATCTGTTGAAATTTGGCAGGAATTTTGAATTCCTCACAACCGTATCCAGACAGTTTTTTGCTGGACTCTTTCATTCCCGAAATAAAATAAACACGGCTAAAAATAGTCAAAAATCTCACCTGGCTTTTTCTTTAGCCTCGTCGATAATACAGAAATCTGTAACAACAATTTTTGGATTTTTTTTATGTTTAGAAAAATATACACCAAATTTTGAAAAATTCTTTGGATACGGTTGTACATTTTTATAAATCCTTCTTTCTATCTGATAACAAAAAAGTTATGTTTTTTTTTCTTTATAAGCGAGATTCTGCCAGAATTCTGAGAACGCCAAGATCACGTAATTTGGTAGGCTGAAGAAAACTGAGTGAGTTCGATTGGAGTATTGGAATTCAGGTTCCGCATACGATAAAAGTAAAAATACGGAAATTTGTTACTTTTCGTTCGCACCGTATTCTGAACACTGTATGGTCTCACTCTAAACGGCATTAGTGATGCCACCTATTGTTGATCTTTCAAGAAAATAGCAAAGCAGTGTTGTCAAATCTATGCCGTTTTTGTGGCCTTAAAACAAAATCAACACACCACCGTTTTTTTTTTATCTATAATCAACATTTGGTACTTTTAACGTAAACTTTACTACAATAGCTATCTCAGAAACCATGAAGAACAATGTTGTAATGGCAAAAATAAACACGGTGCGCAGTGGATCGAGGCAATGTAAATGGACGGACATTGAGGATTTTTCAAAAGTATGATTTTGTGTAACCAATATTGTATTTTTGTTTTGCAAACATATTGTTATTTTTAGAAAAACACCATATAACGCTTTTGGTTGCCTATACTGTAGACGAAAATAATATATTTATGAGTTAAAATATATATTAGTCCAAAAAGACAAAATATTTTAGCTTATGATTCCCGCTTTGTGGTATATCAAAAACATATATTCTAAGTATATTCTGGTGTATTCGGTTTTTTTAAGTGTCTTTTAGTTCTGAGGTACTATTTTTTTTATCAATGATTTGTTATTTGCAAATTTTTAAGCTTTTTTGACTTAAAAAAAAATACTTCAAAAGACCTGGCTGAAAATATGTATTTTAATGAGAACCTACCTTGTCTAAATAAAATCCATAAAGATTGGCTGCGACCACCTGCGACCCCTCGAAATAATCGTGTAATAAAAGGCTGCAAGTCTGCTAAGGTGTGTAAATTGGTTTAAAATATAATTATTTAGAAAAAAAATAACTTTCTAACTAAAATTTAATTAAATATTGAAAAAGTTATGTATTCTACTTTGGGGGTTTATACACCCCCCCCTTTAGTCAACTACCCGCCATAAATAATTATTTTTAACATAAACCTTTAAAGCAAGGGAAATTCCGTAAGAACGTAATTATTTGAACAAAAATTGTATTTTCTCTACTGGATCCCCCCCCTACCTTTCTGCTCTGTACCAATTTTATCAAAAGAAAAAGTCTTTTTATGCCACTAAGATATATTAAAACCCAATTATTTTTAAAAAATCACTTAGTACACAACTAGTTTTTAGGAATCGACCCCCTTCCTTGAATAGATAGGTGTTTTATGCCTTGGGTTAAGTACACAGTTTTTTCACTTAAGTGGCAATGATTTACAACTTAAGGCATTTTAATTACACATGCAATGCAAAAAAGTTTAGTCCAACATGATTTATCTGTTGTGTAAAGAATGCGAAAAACGTGACCTATAAAACCCGTAAAGTTGTAAGTCAAAATGAAAAAACTCCGTACTGTTCAAAAGTAATTAATATACAGGGGCATATAATTATACATTTTTTAAATCAGGAAAACCCTGATTTTTTGAAATGTATTAAAATACCTAGGGTTCTACATACAGAGAAGTTACTGTCTAAATTTGACATTTTTGACATTTAGAATGACACCTGCCTTTTTTAGATAATAGCTATTTATGTATAAGGTCATAAAGGAGGAGTTTAACACCCGCGGCGTGGAAATAAAAACATGAGCTGCCAGGCGAGAGTTTTTACACGCTGAAGGTGTTAAACTCATTTTATGAATGAGATACATACAATATTTTATGCACAACCGCACGATTTTTGGAAAAAAATATTTTAAAATTTTTTTTTTTTTGGTGTCAAAATCTCTCTAATATTTGGACAAATAGATAAATTCGGAAGGGATCTGTTGTATGGTTATTTCTGTCATTCTCAATCAAGCAATCTGAGACACAAACAGTTGATTGTCATTAGCAACCATATCAACAAAGTCATCATTACAAATAATGTTGCGTTTTAGTCGCTATTTATAACGTTTTTCTTGTAAAATGTTACGGAATTTGAAGAAAAAGTAATCCCTAGAAATATACTGGGGTCTGATTTTCGAATCCATTCGAAAATATCCGCATACGTATACTGAATAATCAACAATTTTTATGTCAGTCTCTTTCTGTACCGTGTGAAATGAGAGGCGAAAGATAAGCCGGTATGTGTGGACCGCGTTCGAATTCGACTGGTTTAACGCAATACTGCACGAGTGGGTGGAGGCATTCGTGTTGTTTCGCATGAAAAACCGGTTATTCTTGCACGTACTACCCATGAATCAGCATATCGGCATATCTTTTGCCTCCTTTTCTATACGGTATAGGAAGAGACGGAAGTAGTCGCATGCGAATAATTTTGTGTGGTTTCGAAAATACGACCCCTGGAGGCCGCTAAAGATGAGAAGATGAATCATTTGTCGGCCAAATCAAGAAAACTATACGAAAAAACCTAAAAGATTATATTTTTTGGTGTACTGAAAAATAACACAAGCCGTCTACTCTATGGAGTTATTATAGTTACTTATTATTACTATAGTTATTATTTTTTTACTATAGGTAATTTTATTGTTGCGTTCGTTTAATAAAAATTATTAAAACAAAAATTTGCATTTTTTCTTCTACTAATTCAAGAAAAGAGTATTGCAAAAAACTATAAAATGACTGCTTTTTATTAATAATTAAAAAAAACCCCTAAATTTAACACATTCGGGCCTTAAAATAAGTTTTTACGCCCGCGGGCGGTAAAATACTGTTTTAACACCCGCGGGCGTTAAAGTGCTTTATTACGCCCTAAAATGCAGGCGTTAAAGTGCACTTTAACGCCCGGTTGTGCATAAATATTTTTAAGGCTTTTAGAAGTTGTCAAAGCTTTTTATTCATAACTTTGTTCTACCTCACATATAAATAGATACAATAGTTGTCATCATTTAAATAGAGCACCCTACACCAAAACGCTTCTAATTGTGATATTGATTAGAGCAAAGCAAATACACCTTAAAATTGCTAGCTGAGTAACTCGAAAATTGTTGGGTTTTATTTAAATATATTAAAAAAATCAATTTCTGAACTGGCGAAGTACACGCACCCTGTATCTCAGTAAAAAAGCCTTTAAACATTTTGTTATGCTTATATAAAACGAGCTTTGTTCACATTATTTACTATTAAGTACAGGTGAATATTTTGTTACTATACTACAACCGAACAACCAATGTTCACTGATACTACTATAATTATTAAATATATATTTGTAAAATTATACCTCTAATTTAACCTATGCGGAATTTCTTTACAAAATGTAGAAAAGAATATTTTACATTTTTAGCAAACCAAAAAAGTTATTGAGTTTTAAAACGAATGTCCAAGTTTTCCTATACCTCGATCCATTGTGCGGCGCGGCGTGTCATTGTATTGTACAGTGCAGGGTAATCTAAAAAAAATAAAACACTGCAATCTTTACAATTTTGAACGGACGTCCACTTTTTATATCCCTTTAAAAAACTTGGTAGCAAAATCAACCTGCACATGAGACATGAGTAGGTTTGTTTTTCCTTCCGTATTGAGAACTAGACACGTTGCTGGTGTTAAATACCCTTGCCTTAAGCTGTGAAAGTCTGGTATACTACAGGCAATAAAAACTTTTGAGTGATATATGGCCCACGTCCTGATTTCAAATACGCATCATTGACTTCCAGACTTAAGTGGGATACAATCATATATGGATTAATGATAATTATGTGGGCAGGCCTTGGATTAATTTGATGCTTGAATTTCCGCAAAATAAATTCTAGAAATAATAGGATATAAATAGTTTTTTTCTTAAGCCCTGTTCTCACTCTGCAACTTTTCCATGCACCAAATTTTGAATAACAGGGGAAGACACAATCTGCTTGTGTCTTCTTTTAATCTATTGCAACCGGCGTCATGAGGACGAAACCAATCCGAGCCCTCGAGAACATTCTGGGACTGCCTCCGCTACCGACATGGATCAAGAAGGAAGCGATGGCGACCCATTTGCGTCTGAGGGACTTTGGTTAGTGGAGAGAAAGAGGGGAAGCCGCTGGACACCTAAGTCAAAATTCCGTGTGTCCCAAATGGCCAGACGGAGTTTTGACAGAGGGAGAACCTCCACCAACAGTTAGAGAGGAACGCTGGCTCCAAGCTACCGGAGAGGCAGACAACAGGGGCGGGGGTCTAGGTGCAAGACCGAGAAGGAGTTCGGATGAGCTACCCGCTCGGAGAGCAAGCTACGGTCTTCCAAGACGAGGTATACGCTATTACAATGGCGGTAATACTAGAAGAGGTTAGCAATGGTCCGGAGGAGCATGTGTACATATGCTTCGACAGCCAAGCAGCCCTAAAGGCACTCAGTGCGCCAAAAATTGCCAATACTCTGGTGGAAGAGTGCGCAGAAACACTGAAAGCCTTGAGTCATGACAAAAGAGTTACACTGATGTCGGTACCGGGACACACGGGAGTGTCGGGCAACGAAAAGGCGGATGAACTCGCTCGGATCGGGGCTAGCACTCAATACGTGGGGCCGGAACCACTTTTAGATATAACAAGGAGACAGCTGCAAAGTAGACTCATTAAATGGGCTAACGAATACAACAGTCCAAAGAATTCATGGACGGACCGGACGCGGCCAGACTCAAATGGCTCCTGGGAAGGACACGAAAAGATATTGGACTAGTGACAGGGATACTGACCGCCCACAACCGACTCAGTAAGCATCTGACTCGCATTGGGATCGGGAATGACTTCATCTGCCGTGCCTGCGGGAGGGCCGTCACCTTGTTGCGGAGTGCGATGCATACCTAAGGATGAGGCATGAGGTACTCGGACAACCGAACCTGAATGCAGAGGACCTACTAGCTCTCAAGTGGGCCAAAGTTCTGGACTTCGTGAAGAGAACAAGAAGGCCCGGAGAGCCCACTACCGTACAAGCGGTACAGGTGGTGGATTAGGGGGCTGGGCTGGGGTAAGGTAAAAAGGGACCGATTGGGCCACTCCTTAGTTACTACTACTACTAATCTGTTGCAAAGTGAGAGCAGGGCATTAGAAGCTTGCCGCATGTATGCGACAGGAGGTGTTGTAAGACGAGAGTGAAGCCAATTTTAGGCCGGTCGCCATTTGATTGATTCCCATTTTGGGGTAGATAATTTTGTTTTAAATTTTTTGTGCCTTTTTCGAATGGAAAATATTATTTTTTTATATCAGGACAATGGCGAAATTTGCGGCGGCTTTTAAGCGCAAGAATGACTAACGACTATGAAAAAAAATGGCTATTACGTTTTACAAGGGAATAAGAAATGTTGTTTAAAAATCTACATAAACATATCCTAAATACTTCTCTACTTTTTTAGGCTTCTTTAAATACCTATGTTAGAGTTAACACTCTAAAGTAAACATTTAAAAAGACATCTCATACATTTGTGTCATATTGTAATAGGTATTTACGTCACTAGACCGGAAAATTGGTCTTTACCTGTCGATGCAGGAAATTTAAACCTTCGGAGACCTGTGGAGAACTGTAAAGACCCTTTCGTGTATCGTACGTACTTTTTTTTTCAAACGATCATCAAAAACATTTTACTATCTATCACTTTTGTCGACGCCTAGCTATGTTGCGTAATTTATAAACAGTCCTCTGATATTTTTTGCTTCTTGTGGGCTAGATAGCCATTGCCGCTAAGGCCGGTAGTTTTTAAGATAAAAACTAAGAAAAACAAGTAAAGTTTTGTGGTTAGAAATGATTTTTGTATTTTTAACTTGTGCAAAATTGCATAACACATTAGAAAAATTATAGTGTAGTGCCTATTAGCTTCACAAAGCTAAATCAGTGATGACTGACGACCAATTATGACCATGGCCAGCTTATCAAGCAAAATAGTGATAAAAGAGCTCATAAAAGGCAGATTTCTAGGTTTGTTCTTTATTTACCTATATTTATAGGATACTCTTTGAGAATTAAAAATGTGTGGTCGATTTTTCGGTGTATGTGACTCTTGAAGAAGCTTTTATTATTTCCTCCGGATTCAACTCATTTTCTAGATCTGAGTCCATTTTTGTAAACAAAACCTTTGAAATAAATTTAAAACAGCTTTTTTAGAAGTGTCAAAACTGCCCAAAAAAACAAGCTAAAAGCTGTCAACAAGAAGTCATAGCCAATTTGGCCAAAAATGGGACTGGAAAAGGATCAAGGGACCGGAAAATTGAACAAAAAGGTCTTTTCTGGAGAGTGGAAATATTTCGAAAGAACATGCCTTGTAATGTAGAACTTTCCGTATGAAAAATCGTACGGAAAGTGGCTCTTTTCCAGTCGTTTGAAAAAAATAGGTATTTACGTTACTAGACCGGAAAAGAGAACTTTACAGGTCGACACGGAAAGTTTACAGGGCGAGGCGTAGCCTGTAAATCTATGTAGACCTGTAAAATGAGTTTCCGGTCATGTATCGTACGTTTTTTTTTTCAACCAACTAATATTCACCTATTTTTACACGTAGAGGTCATTAATAAACTTTTTAGTTTAAGAATAAAAAAATAATAATTAATTTTAACAAAAAACCTAAACAAAAAATTCCAAAAAAAATACAAAAAATAATTTAAAAAAATATAAAAAAAAAAAGTCATTGCCAACTTGAGTCAAAATGGGAGTAAAAAATAAAACATATCTCTTCTTCTCCCTTTTCCGGTCTATGTTTTACTTTCCGGTCCCATCTTTGTACCCATCTTTCCAATGTTACACTCTCCGTACAAAAAATTGTACGGAAAAAGTGTACGGAAAAAACAAAATTGCTTAAATGTTAAGAATCTAAAAAGGACCAACTAGCGAGCCAAATAGAGCCTTAACCCAGTTTACGTAGCTTTAGAAATTCTCAGTATTTTTGTATGTTTTAAGCTTAACTTTCAGTGGGCCGCCATCCGTTCGATTTCCTATTTTTTCATTGAAAATTATTCTTTATAACCCTAACTTTTTTAATATCAGTGTACACATCACTGACACTTACAAAAATGGGTATTTATTTTATTTTCAAATTTCAAAATGCGATTAAACTAAGCGTAACGCACTTACAGGGTGTTTTAAATTCACGGTTTCACGGCCACCTAGATTGAAAAAAAAATATTTCTTTAAAAGCTGTCACAATTTGACATATGGGGTACCGTTGGACACAGAGTGTTTTCAGAAACCAAAAATTTAAAAATATACTGGGTATCCTATTTAAAAATCAAAAGTTAAGGCCGTTTTGGGTAAATCCGGAGGTCTCTGTAGGTCATGTGACTTGTCAGAAAACATTAAATTTGAATTATATGTTAATCTCCAAGTTTTATTTCTCTTTGAAAAATGCAGAAGAAAAGAAGGTGAACCACGTCCATGAAACACCCGGTATATCCCGATGAGAAGACTGAAACTTATTTGAGCACATTTCCCATTAGAGCAAAACTATGTTTACATGGGTATCCCATTTATTATGTCAGGCAAGACGACATGCGACATAAGTCAAAGAAGCATGCGGACTCCAAAATAATTCCAACTAATAGTGTGATGGATGAACGGTTTAATGATATTTGTATGGAGCTGATTAGTTGTGAATTACCACTGAGACTGAGTAATTTATAGTGTCTTTTGATAATCGGATTCTTAAAAGTATTTTGCTTTGTGTTCCCCTAATGGGACGGAGGAATAGGATACCAAAAAGTATAATTTCATACTACTACAGTTAATTTTCGGTTATGTACCGTACTTTTTTTAAACTGCACACATAAAGCAACATTAAAAATTATGAGGGTAAGCTAGAGTTTGGAACTTCCATTGTTTTTATTTTTACTTTTTCACAACGTTTCGAATGCTTATTTATCTGCAATCGTCATTAGGTGAATAGTAACAAAAGCTGAAACGACCTATTCTTAGATATACTAGCATGTGTTCAGTGAACCATATGGCCTGAACAAGTAAATAAGTAATCCTTTATTTAATTTTTTAACTAATATGTACAACCACAGTTTAAGTAATTTGCAGTTAAAAAAGAAATTATTAAAATTTTGAAAAAATATATATGTAAAATAATATTCAATTAATCAGTTATACACACAAAGCTTATAAAATTAAGATATAATATGTTATAGATAATTATGTATAAGAAGATAAAATTTAAAGTACACAATATTACATTATGACGCGCTAGTCGTTAAAATATGACAACAAGAGGACAACATAATGAACGCAAGAAAAATTATCTCACAACACACACACTTAATGTAGTACTATTTTTTTATGTCGTTTGGGAGTTCATTAAACAATTTTAAATCTTTATAAAATACCAAGTTCTGTGTTGAGGATCTCGTATATCGCGGTAGATAGAAATTTTGTCGATTTATGTTATTGTGATGATGAATTTGGTGATTATATTCGATTTGCTCAAGTAAATAAATGAAAGCTTTTTCTATTTTGAGTTTATAAATGAATATAAGAGTTTAATATACAAGGAAGTCTCTTACAGGTAGCCAATCGATCTTTTAGCATATTCTTTACTGGTGTTCTTTTAGGACAACGTAAAATTCATCTCAACGCTTTGTTTTGCATTTTTGGTAATCGAATCGTTCGTTATTTTGAAGCAAAAGCAAGACAGTTGATCAGTATATGTAATGCGATAATATTAGCGAGTTATATACTACTAATTTTGTCCATTTGTTTAAGAACTGACATATTCTATACAAGTATGGCAGCTTAAAAGATATTTTATGAATAATATACTCAGCATGATTCTTAAAAGTTAAGTTTTCATTTATAATGATCCTTAGATATTTAACCTTTTCGACCTCTTCTATCCCTATTTTTATGCTTAACTTGTTTACTTCAAAATCTTGTAGATATATTCTATTTCCAAACATCATACATTTTGTTTTTTTTTTCACCTTAACTTTTAGTGAGTTTACGTCACACCATTTTTGAATATTAACTAGGTCATTATTTATTGCTTCCAGAGCCTCAATTATATTTTTTCCAGCATAAAACAATAGACCGTCGTCAGCAAATGAATAAATAATACATTGAGCAAAAACGTCAGATTTATTGTTGATATAAATAAGAAATAGGAACGAAGCCAAAACACATCCCTGTGGAACTTCGTTGTCATTAGCTATTATGGCATAATGTTTCTCATTAAGTTTTACCTTTTGCAATCTATCGCTCAACAAACTTACAAAAAGATCCAATGCTGAGTCCATGATTCCTATAGTTAATAGTTTCAAACGCTCTCTGTAGGTCAAGGAATACTGCAACTGTAACTTCATTTTTATCAAAATTGTCTGTCCATTTACTCAATACACATTATATAGTAGTTTCGCAACTATGGTCGGTACGGAATCCCGATTAAAATTTATTTATTATTTTATTGGTACTAAGGATGTCTAATAGTTGCTGACATTGCCTTTTCCAAGATTTTAGTGGTCGTGCTAAGCATATTAATGGGTCTAAAGTCAGATGGGTTGGTAGTGTTTGGAATTTTTTGCACTGGTGTGATAGTAGATGTCTTTAGTTCAATAGGTATTTAGATCAATAGTATATCATCATGAAGAACATTATTTAATTAAAAAAAACTCGACAATAAAATTTCAGATTTTTTTAATCCTTCTGTTAATAGTTGATAAGGAACATGTGGCAAAAGGATTTTGGCTGAGGTGGTCGATAAGCCTTTCATCTTGTATCTCAGAACTTAGAGGCTTTCGTCCTGATCCAGGTTCTCTATTCATCGAACTATTTTGTATCCAGCGCTTTTTTCATCGTACTTCGTCATTTTATCAACCCAAAAATGAGTGGCCGCTCTCCGTATAGACCAGCCGTCTTCTACAACTGGAGTGTTTGCGCTTTCGTAACTGTTGTATTTTATTTGACGCATACCGCCAACTATTTTAAACTGGCGAATGGAATACAAACACTATTAGAAAAGTAAATTTTGCGGGATAGGAAAAACGCATGTGTGCGTTTTTTTTTTTAAACAAGAGTACGGTACAATTCACAATACAAACTTCTGTAAAAGACAACATTTCTTTAACTTAAAATTAAGTAAAAAAGTTTATAAAATTAAGTAAAAGGCAAAAAAAACGTAAAACAAACAAAAAAATACCAGTCGCTTTTGCTGCCAAATTCAAAACAATCGAAAATAGATATGAAGACAGCAGCCAAATCACAGATAAAGGTTGTTTGGTTTAGTAATGGCGATAGTATGAGAATTTCAGGGGAAGCAACCATAAAAATGGTGGTACTCATTGCTATGTTCCAGCCCCGCCTTCCACTATCAAGTTTTCTTTTAATATCCAACCTTTTTGCCAATGCCGTACTAATAGTCGTTCGGCTTAGGTCCTCAATTGTTCGTTTTGTGCAGAAAGCATGAAATTTTGCGCACTTATTCTTTAAACAATTCCTTAAAATTTTGGTCGAGACAATTGATGATCGGATATGTAGGTTCGCTATCGAAACAAGATTATACTCAAATCCATATAACTCGATATAAAGGAATTAAAAAAAAATGGTTACATTGACGTATGGCCCTTATAGTCCTTAAAAAGTGACATTTTATTTTAAAAAAAATGCATTTTAAGATTTTTTTTTTATAATTTTTCATAATTTAGTAAGCCGCGACAGGTTTTCTGTTTTAATTTTATAATTTAGCAAGAATATCAAGATAACTTTCCTATTTGATTTTTTGCTTATAGGGTGATTAGTTTAGTTATACCAGACCAGTCAAAGTAGGATTTTTAAAAAAAGCTACATTCTCCATTATTATATAAGGTTCATATTTTTTAATAGCTTAGATAAGACATGCATATTTAATAAAATAATCGAATATGTATGATAATTTTAGTGTGATATGGTCCTTGGTCGCCTAAATTTTTTTTTGAGTATGTAAAAAACAGTTTTTTCAACGTTCTCTTCAATTTTTCCTAGCGACCAAAAATTTAGCTGGATATGCACGTTGATGAAGTCTGATAAATTAGAGGGCCCCAGTAAATCGATTCAGAAATAAAATTCCAAATTCTATCGGACAGTTTTTACGCTATAGGCCAGTAAAGTTGACCTAGCATGTGTTTAGTCGCCCCGAATAGTACTCTAATGTAACCTATTGTCCATTTTTTGTGGAAAGCACCAAATTTGGTACGCTTACTTTTTTAACAATTTTTTAGGATCGTGGTCAAGAAAATTTATGATCGGATGTACAGAAACCAAGTTGGCGGCGAATTCTTCAAAATGGCGGTTTTTTAAAAGTTGCTTAACAAAATAATTTATAAAATATATAAAAAGATTTGTGGCGTAGAGGGCAAAGGGTGAGGGAATAAATCAGAAAAAAAGTTTTTCCTCGACCAGGATTTAAACCCAGGACCTCTAGAATACGAGTCTAATGCTCTACCAACTGAGCTGCTGAGGAACTGGGGTTTTAACTGGCTATTCGGAAATCCTTTGTTAGTAGTGGGGAGATCTTTAAAGCCTACTGCGGCTTTAGAAACCTAGACCTGTTATAAAGACATGGAGGTACACACTCACGATTATTATTTGTACGAAATATCTATTTATCTATCAACCAACGATACACGATATATAGCGTTTTATTGGAGGTGTCAGACAGCGAATTTCCAAGTAATAATTTCAGCCAAACATATAAGCAAAATGAAGGGGAAAATTTAGCTCCCTAATAAATTTACAGAAAAGAGTAGGGGGAAAAGGGTGAGGGAATAAATCGGAAAAAAAGATTTTTCCTCGACCAAGATTTGAATCCAGGACCTCTAGAATACGAGTGTAATGCTCTACCAACTGAGCTACGGAGGAACTGGGGTTTTAACTGGCTATTCGGAAATCCTTTCGTCCGATTCATTTGTTAGTAGTGGGGAGATCTTTAAAGCCTACTGCGGCTTTAAAAACCTAGACCTGTTATAAAGACATGGAGGTACACATTCACGATTATTAGTTGTACGAAATTTCTATTTATCTATCAACCAACGATACACGATATATAGCGTTTTATTGGAGGTGTCAGACAGCGAATTTCCAAGTAATAATTTCAGCCAAACATTGTTACAAAATGAAGGGAAAATTTAGCGCCCTAATAAATGTACAGAAAAGATTTGTGGCGTAGAGCGCAAAGGGTGAGGGAATAAATCGGAAAAACTTTTTCCTCGACCAGGATTTAAACCTGGGACTTCTAGAATACCAGTCTAATGCTCTACCAACTGAGCTACCGAGGAACTGGGGTTTTAACAGGCTATTCGGAAATCCTTTCGTGCGATTCATTTGTTAGTAGTGGGGAGATCTTTAAAGCCTACTGCAGCTTTAAAAACCTAGACATGTTATAAAGACAAGGGGTACATATTCACGATTATTAGTTGTACGAAATTTCTATTTATTTATCAGCGAACGATACACGACATATGGCATTTTATTGGAGGTGTCAGACGGCGAATTTACAACTAGTAATTTCAGCCAAACAAATTTACAAAGTGAAGGGAAAATTTAGGGCCCTAATAAATTTACAGAAAAGATTTAATGCGTAGAGGACAAAGGGTAAGGAAATAAATCGGAAAAAAGTTTTCCCTCGACCAGGATTTGAACCCGGGACCTCTATAATACCAGTCTAATGCTCTACCAACTGAGCTATCGAGCTACTGGGGTTTTAACTGGCTATTCGGAAATCCTCTCGTTCGATTCATTTGTTAGTAGTGGGGAGATCTTTAAAGCCTACTGCGGCTTTAAAAACCTAGACATGTTATAAAGGCAAGGAGGTACACATTCACGATTATTAGTTGTACGAAATTTCTATTTATCTATCAACCAACGATACACGACGTAGAGCGTTTTATTGGGGGTGTCAGTCTGCCAATTTCCAACTAAAAATTTCAGCCAAACATTTACAAAATGAAGGGAAAATTTAGCACCGTAATAAATTTACAGGAAAGATTTGTGGCGTAGAAGGCAAAGGGCGAGGGAAAAAATAAATAATTCTGATTAGAATATTTCAACAAAAGACATGTCGCGGCTTGTTAAATTATGAAAAGTTATCAAAAAAAAATTCTCAAAATGCATTTTTTTAAAATAAAATATCACTTTTCAAAGACGACAAAGTTTATGTAACCATTTTTTTTTTGATTCCGTTCAATCGAATTATATGAATTCTAGTATAATCTTGTTTTGATGGCGAACCTACAGTTTTTTTTTTAATAGACGTCCATTTTGATAAAATCGCCGCCATCTTGGCTCCTATATCTCCGATCATCGATTTCCTCGACCAAAATTTTAAAGAATTTTCTAAAGAATAAGTGTGCCAAATTTCATGCTTTCTGCACAAAATTTCCGACTTAAGCCGGACCACGAAGTAATATAGGATCAAAATGTTATAAATTGGCTTGAGCGATGCAACTATATCTCTAATAATTGTTCGATTAAGTTTATTAACTAAATCCCAGCGTTATGTGAATATCAACATGGCCTAGAATATTTCGCAAAATTAAATACTTTACCGTTTTGGCATTTACCCGTAACTCGGATTTTTTTTGCTTTTAACCGTACTGTAGTCGTAAAAATATCAATAAATTTTTATTCTGTCGAGCTAAAGTCATTTTGGAGAACGATTCAACTGTGTGGCAAAATTTATGGCTCGGAAAATATTTCATAGAAAGTGCCAATAAACCAAATATTTCATATTTTCTGAAAATACGCGGACAAATTTTTTTTCTGTAAAACGTAGGGAACGGGGTTATTCTTGACACACAAATTTAGGCCGTTGAGACGAGATTCAAAGGATGTGTTTTTAAGCGGTCGGCACACTTCCTATTTTGGGCTAAGAATGGTAAAGGCTGTAAAGTTTTCTGTTATTAGATAGTAGACACTTAAAGTAAACGGACACTCAAAGTTAATTTTCGGGTTTATCGGCATTCTTATCCTTATTACTCCAATAGAATAGTCAGAAAATCGCGATTTATCTACAAAACTGACTTAACTGCCAAATTTTTTACAGCAAGTAGAAGGTCATATAAGACAGTGCCCTAGAAAAAAGTAGACAACAAAGATGCTGGTGGTAACCTTGAAGTCTTTGGAGAAAAAACGAGAAATTGTAGAATGTTCCTTTATAGCAGGGTAGGAAAAAAACCCGGATTTTTTTATATAAAACCGAATCCCCTGGGCTTTTTCGCGTTTTACAAATGGGTTTTATTGGGTTTTTGATATTAGGACTTACTCTCGTGATCGTTTATCAACTATAAAATACGAAATAAAAATAGGTGGAATACAAAAATCGACAGTTGGTTTGTTTGTTAATAAATCAAAGCAGTTTTGGTTTAGTTTGACCAGCGCTTTTTTTATATACTTAATATAAACAAACCTCAAGAAAATTATTGTTGGAGTTTGTGTATTTACTACACTGCAAGTACCTGCTGACTTAGTATAAAATGATAGTTTACGATTCAAGTTTTCGTTTTTTTCGAGGTTATTAACTCTAAACCATTTTTTTAAAAGGCAAATGCCTAAAAGTGGCGCTAGAAAGTGCTTCAAAATGGACTGAGGTTCTAAAATCTTGTAGTAAAAGTTGAGTCTGCAAATACTGAACCAAAATCGTTTTTGGTTTTATAATTTGTATTGTTGCCCAGCTAGTGCAGCATCCATTTAAAGATATGGTCTTATTTGGAATATAATAAAATAAGAAATTGTTTGGGATTAGAAAAAGATTTGAACTGGTCAATGTTTATCGAATCTTACGATCAGATTAAAACGACTGGTAATAATATACCTTTTTTGACGTTTATTTATTTTATTAATAATGAAAAAATCCACTTTTAAAAAAGCCCTACGTGTTTTTTTGAAGTGGGTTTTAACCAAAAAAAAAACCAGTGGGTTTTTTTCGGTTATGCACTGGGCAGCCAACTCTGCTTTAAAGATATTCTATAATTCCTCCACAGTATTTTAGGACAGTTTGACCTTTAATTCGTCACACCAAGAATAAACAAATGAAGTACTTATCGCGAAAACCACGAAATTGGAAATACAGAACAGTATTATAGAGTTTCTATTTAATTTATAAAGAAGTTTTAGACAAAATCATTTTGAACATAAAAAAGTTTTTTGACCTGAACATACTCATACCAAGTTTTGTACAACGTGAAGCCAAAACCAAGGCAAAATTAACTAAAGTCATTTCAAAATACGATAAACTGTTTGATTAATTCAAAACACAATTTCTTGAACTTTTATTGGGAGAAGTCAATATTTGGAAACAATATTGTTCAGAAGTAGGCAAAAGCCTAAATCAAAACAAGTCTGATAACATTTTCGAGGCAATGAACAAGTGTGACGATATTTTTCCAAAGTAGGGCATAGATTGCGACGCTTAATTTTAAATAAAAAATGTATTTTTAGTTCAATTTTCTTAAAAAATTTCGATTGCGGCGCTATGATACCATTTTTAATGTAATTTTCTCAAAAATTTTCGGCGCATTTAAACATTTTTTAAAATAAAAAATTTATGAAATAAACAACTTAAAATTGTAGTTACTAAGTTTAGTTTGTATATATTGATATGTTCCTCATAAAAGCCATGCTCTTATCCTAGTTTTTATTTCGTATCGAAACCGCCCCCCTTTTCAAATGGCTGGGACCGCCACTGTATAAGACTCCTGAAACCGCATGTTTTCAAAAAAATTTCTCTCTAGGTTCGCCGCCATCTTGAATTTATGCGTAATTAGGGTTAACTGAGTTTTAGTCCGATATCTTATTGACCATTGGTCCGAGTTAAAAATAAATTGTTTTGTTTTATAAAAAAGTGGTTTTTCTAAGATTTTTGATCCAATATTTTTTGCTATATGTCTCGATAAAAAGTTATTTTACATCTACCGCCGAAAATAATGATTACTCAAGGTAGCATATATATATATTGACATATAATTTGTTACCATTAAACTTTTTTTAAAAAATGTTTCTATTCGGAAGTCAAAATAAGCAAAGCGCCCTCTAACCCAAAGCTCCCAACTATCCTAAGGCCCCCAATACCATGGCAACTGCAGGTGTTTTGTCAACAAGGGCCGCAGTGGAGCAGAAGAGTATTTTTAAGTTTTCTGACAGAAAATCATTCGAGGTTACGTTTACCTTTCAAAAATATGTTTTCGAAAAAATTGCTCTAAAACGAATATGAAATCACTTCGCGTGTGCGGCATTACCCCGAGTTTATCAAAGAACCAAGAGAACTTTACTGGCTCGCTGGAATTACTAGGAATTCGTATAGAAACAACAAAACACATCGCCTATAACCTCACATAATTTTGTTTTTATTTTGATCCAATATTTCTTTTTTATTCAAATTATTGCGGCATACTTATGTGCAAGCTTAGATCCCAACCTCAGTTTCAAAAACACACGGATACTTGAGTATTAACAAAACAGGTCAGTAAAGCTCCATTTAGAGGTTGGAGAGACTCTTGCTAGTCGTTGACGCTCCTGTCTAAAATAGAATATGATTATTTCGTCGCGTCAGCAGCCGATTTTAAATCTGGATGCTTTTTAAGTTAACCTGTTGTCCTAAAATCAGTGGTAGCAGCTAGCAGGAGTGTTTCCAATTCAATTATAATGCACTTGTAAATGCAACCTGAAACATTACACCCAGTTACTTTAATATGTAGTTGGGTAGAGTTTTTTTAGCAAGTAATTCTGCAGTAAATGGTTTTCTTTTATTTTAGTATTATTAGTATTAGTATTGAGTATTAGGAAATATATTGATATTCATTGCATATTTTCGGATTCTTTAAGCACTGTTTTGTCTTGGCGGACGTCCACGATTTATTGGAATGTGCAAAATCAAACCCGTTAAATAAAAGAAAGTTCAAGTATAAAATCATTCACTATAGAAACTGCAATTCGTTGAATTTTTTACACCAACCTTATCTCTTCAAACCCATTCAGTAACAAATTCGAAATTTACAAGACTCGTTTTTAATCCATTTAACCATTGTTCATCCAACTCATTTAATATCAAACTCGTAATTTGTAATACCCATTCGGAATTCGTAAGAATCGTTATTTATCAGAAATTTCTGTTAAATTGATTGCGTATTCGCCAATAATACATGAACGGGAGGCGTACACGCAGGTGCCGCGGCGTTTCGATGCATTTATCGGTGCTACGCGCGCATACTTGTACAAGTAACGTTCAATGTTCAATAGTCTGTGTATAGATGTCACTTGCATTCAAATTAAGAACAAATTTCTGATAAACAACGAGTCTTACGAATTCCGCTTTGACAAATACCGGGTATGAATAAAAATTATACCGTCTAACCTTCTTGGTAGAGAATCAGCCAAAATTTCAAAAAGGTTTTCATTTTCACTAATAACTCCTTCATAAGCATTGACTATTAACTGGACCAAGTGATGTTGATTTCCCGGCACAATATTAAAGCTTTCCAGCTTTTTTGAAATTAAACCCCAGATATTTTCCATAGGATTGGCGTCTGGGGTTTTTGCAGGCCAAGGAAGAACTTCAATATTTTGCTCCTGAAACCAAGTTTGGCAAATTCTGGCTGTATGAGCAGGGCAGTTGTCTTGTTGAAAAATAAACTGGTCTTGATAAAGTTCTGTGACGGCTGGAAGCATGGTGTTCTCTATAATGTCCACGTAAAGCTGTGCTGTAAGTCTTCCATTGATACGAAATAGAGCACCATGACCTCTAGCAGAAATCAAACCCCACATATTTACCTAAAATTTTCAAGCGCGATCGTTGTTACCAGCAATATATCTTTCCTCATAGCGCGTTCTTGGTGGACGATATAACCGAATTTGTTTTCTGTCACTACAGGACTGAAAAACTTTTTTATCGGAAAATATTACTTTTCGCCAAAACTCTGATTCCTTTAGAGAGTAATTAAGGGCAAAAAGTAACCTGGACTGTTTTTTTTCATTCGTAAGTTTAATTTTTTTGTGGTTTTAGGTTTCTGGTAGTAGCCCTGAAAAGTGCGGCTGTGTATTCAGTTTTGCCATTTTAAAGTACTATTTATTGGGCTATATCTCTATCGAATCGACCTATTGAGCAGGTGTACTTTTAAACTAATGGCGAATGCGTGACAGCTTCAGCTAACGAGGTTTTCGTGCATTTGCTTGATTGGTCGACTCGATAGAGAAAAGGATACGAATGCTGATAAAACTGAAAATTAATTTTAACAGTGGGATTTGCTAAGATCTAAAATAGTACCCCCACAATTCCAAATATTTACACCTGTGGGGGGTACTAAATTTTAAAACCAATTTTCAAAAAACACTTACCCATACAGAAAAGATCCAAATTTATTGATTATTTTGTATTGTTATTGCAAAATACCACTGAAAAACTGCTTTTTTTTTCTCAAAATACACCGTATTTTAGAAGAAAATGCCCTAAAACTAATTTTTTTTGACAGGTTTCAAAATGGCAAATGGCGAATACGCCAAAAATTTGACACTTAATAGCTTCATTATTTGTGTTTGAGGTTATAAAGTTGGTGATTTTTTAGACCACCTCAGGGGGGTGGTTTAAATTTATAGCTGCCAGAAAGGACTGTTTTGTGGCATTTGGTAATAAGTTCGTTTATAATTTCCCTAAATAACTGTTTTTACAAGGATTAATTTACCTTATTTAATATCCCAAGTTGTTCATTACCCTAGAAAATACCTCCTATTTTATCCAGAAAACACCATATTTTGAACCCGTTTTCAGCACACAAAATATATTTATGAGGGCACTACGAGGCAAAACAAACACAAGTGAAGGTCACTGATTATGCACCAAAAATATACCAAACAGAAGAACCCAAAACAACTATATTAACTTATTTACAAACTGAAAGTAAAACATTAAGGTTATCTAAAATCTCAGTCAAAAAACCTTTCCTTACTCAAAGCCCACTCATTTTAAAGCTGTAGCTTTCATCAGTAGAGCTTGGTTCAAGCAGACGTAAAAGATCCGAAATCTAATATTTTTAAACTGACATTTCGACAGTGACAGAAATTTAAAAAAAAAACTTGCATTTAAGTTTTTTAACACATTTCATATAGATAAATAATTACAAAATTAATCTACTTCTTATTTTATTATTACTCATCTAAATCATTTTGTGACATCAAGTATTAATTGGAAAAGTTAATTAACAAGGGTAAGTTTTAATTAGTGTGACATATAACCCCAATGTTAATTTATTCTACAGAGTGTTTACTATTCAAACCCTGCGTGTGTTTAATTTTTT
The DNA here is from genome assembly GCA_963921995.1 of Oxystoma pomonae. Taxonomy (NCBI): domain Eukaryota; kingdom Metazoa; phylum Arthropoda; class Insecta; order Coleoptera; family Brentidae; genus Oxystoma; species Oxystoma pomonae. The sequence continues at coordinate 32,750,014 of OY998167.1, read as the reverse complement.
TTTTCTAAATTAAAAATTTCCTCTTAAATCGAACAAAGGATTGTGTTAAGATGATTATTCAATAAACAAATTTACTAAAATTTTTCTTATAAATCAAACCACGTCCAAAACTCAAGGAGGATTAGTTTAAAATGCTAAAAATCAAAAGTTTCACGTAAACTTAGGACCGTTTTAAAATAGACTAAACCGTTTTAGTAAATCCCACCGTAAGTGTCTAATGTTTCAACGCATCGTTATTGGTATACCTAACGATTCCAAACAAAGCCAAAATAAACTACATTTTTGACGACTTGTTCATACCGTGTTTCGAACGATGCCCGCTTTTTGACGGAAAATATACGTATCGTTAGGGACCCATGAACGTACGCAACGATTTCAATCAGCAGTTCTGTCATCGCACCCTTCAAAAAAGCGGACATCGTTCCAAACATCGAATAAACAAGTCAAAAATGTAGTTTATTTTGGCTTGATTTCGAACGCGTTATGTATACCGATACCGATGCGTTGAAATATTTATTAGACACTTAAAGTAAATATTACAACGCATCGGTTTTGGTATACCTAACGCGTTCGAAATAAAGCGAAAATACATTACGTTTTTGAATTGTTTATGTGATGTTTCGAACTGTGACCGCTTTTTTGAAGGGCGCGATGACCGAACTGCTGATTAAAATCATTACGTACGTTCGTGGGTCTGTAACTTTACGTACATCCGTCCGTACGCAACGAGTGGAATCAGCTGTTCTTTCATCGCACCCGTCAAAAAAGCGAGCATCGTTCGAAATATGGCAAGAACAATTCAAAACTGTAGGGTATTTTGGCTTTGTTTCGAACGCGTTAGGTAATCTATTAGTGATATAATGATTTTGTCAATTTTAATCCTAAATTTAATCTTTATGGTCGCGATTCTTCAAAAACCGTCAGAAAATCTCGCTGTTACAAAAAATCTGTCGATTTTTAAACACAAATTTACATTTAATGCTTTTTTGTCAGGACTATTTGCTAATATTCCTTAAATATTTTTATGTGTAAACAAACCTTTAAAACTTTTAAGATACAAAACCATAGATAGCCAAGGAATATTTAGCTGTCACTGTTCAGAAAAGTCACACAAATTCTGTCTTTCCTTTTACGTGGTGAGAATTTTCGACGTTTATTGGTACGCGTAGTAATAATTTAGCTCCGCTATAAACTAGTCCTGAAGAATATCTTTAAAATATTAAATTTACAAAATGTTAATAAAAAAAATAAGGCAGTTTCTCTTACAACGTTAGAATAAATATGAAGGTTGCAGTGTTTTTATTTTAAATGAGGCGATAAGTAAAAATCGCCACTTTCTAGAATTCTGACGGGTAAGATTTTCTGTCGTTTCTGAAGAAACGCGACCAACGTTTCAATTTAACTATAACTAAATTGGTATTTTAACCGATGTTGTTTTGCAACTAATATGTAAATTTTTGATGACCCAAATGTACGTTTGTATTGATTTTGGCTAAATAAACTATTGTCTATTGTCTATTGTCATAAATCGATACAGATGCGTTGAAATATTTACTTTAAGTGTCTACTACATTTTACCGATTTTTTTTTAGTTTCTTGTTTTTAGTAGCTTTTATAATGTTTGGTATGTCTAGTAGATAGGGTGGTAAGGAGAGTAAGTTTTTCAATAAAACAGGAACAAAATTAAACTCCCCCAAGCCGAATCAGAAAAGAAAGTAGATAAATAGCAAGGTGTTAAAAAAGCCGAAATATTATTTAAATAAAGCTTTATTAACCTAAGAAATTGGACCAATTTAAAGACACGGAAGCTTTCTATATTTAGTAGTAATCTAGGAAGGTAATTTTAAGTCTGGAATATGAGGTGAAATGTAAAATGTATCCCGCGTTCCCCGGGCAAGAAAATAATTATATTAGGTGTGTCTGAAAAGGCACTAAAGCCAACCTGAAAAGACTCGAAGTACAATAAAAGTGCATTCAGGAAAGTTCGAGCTTAATTCCGAATAACGGGCTAACACTTTTATTCGGATAAATTTTCTATGAAGTCTCCATAGATATATAAACGGTCAAAATGCACAAAGATGACTGCGCATTATGCATTCAAAGAGATTATTCATTTTGAAATAAGCCACTGATCAGGCGAGTGGAAGTCCCTCAACTATTGAATATCAATATTTCTTTTGTACAGATAAAAGAAAGACAGAATATTGCGCTATATTCCTCGTTTACGCGTACGTCCTATGACCATCTTAAAGTGTCTAATAACAAGAAACTATACTGAAAAAAAATTAATTGTCATTTTTCTTTTTTCGAGAAAACTGATACACGTTTCATGATTCTTGTGGAGTCAAAATTTTTGACTTGGGTCGTAAAATGTTATATTCTTGCCAGACTCCATTAAAACCTTGTCCTATACCTCTTAAGTAAAATGATACCCATGTTTCTTTTTTTGATACCTTTATTAGATAAAGTAAATCATATAGCGGCAAATATAGAATATCCCCGGTTATGAAAATGTCAGCTGCCCAATAAAATTGGGAATAAAGTCCCAGACAAATGGCGTAAAATTCCCTTTCCCCAAAACGACAGTATCTTTAAATTATATGATCATCTCGAAATATCCAGTGAAAGATTGCGCCACTCACAGCACAAAAACAAGTACGTAGCCTATCAAATCTTGCCCTTTCTTTCATTATGCAAGGTAACCAACGTAAAGAGAGATAATTGTAAATTTAGTACACTTACGTCATATACATTATCCTCAAAGACTCGTTTTACATTTTTATGCCGTAGCTTCGTTAAACGTAACTTAATTTACTATCAAAATCAAAATGGTTTTCATAATTATCATACCAGACAATCACAACAGATTAGAATTGAGTTCACTCACGTAAGTCATTTTCGTTACTCCAAAAACTACTACGAACTATTATTTAACAAATTACCACAACATGTTAGAAAAATAAAAAATAAAACGTTTAGTCAGCATACTAAAAAGCTGGGTCAAGAAGTTTTTTGTCTATTGACTTTAAAAATTGTGACGAAGGTAAGTAACACTTACCTAACGTAATTTCAGAAACTTTCTAAAGTGTCTCATATTGCAACAAAGTATTTAATTATTTAAAAAACAACAAAGTGAAACTTGTGTCCGAAAATAAAAATTAAAGTAACACTCATGGTATATTGGACAAAGCGTTTTTGTTTCTCTCTTCATTACGACCAAGTCTCCAATGTCTAATGGAGAATCCAGACACCTACAGACCTGTTTCATCCTTATTAGGGGTCATAGGATTGTACCTGACAATTGAAGCTACACAGGCAACCATGCACACCTCTCGAATTTAAAACAAAAAGTTTGTAATCCGCGGAGACGTAGTACCTGTGTGCGCCACCTGTCGAATAAACCGAAAAACAAATACGTCAAAATTGAAAAATGTAGAATACTGTAAATACAGAATCCTGTACCCTTCAGCAGGTTATAAAGAAGAAACCTTTAAAAGTATAAGGTCACTCTAACATGACCCTTAAAAGGAGGTGACGTTCGCAGTAGCATCTCCCCCAATTGGAGCTTCATACTACGTGGTCCTTTTTCTGGAGGAGGCTTGTTTCTTCATTATAACCTGCTGAAGGGTACAGGATTCTGTATTTACGGTATCCTGCACTTTTCAATTTTGATGGATTTCTTTCTCGACAGGTGGCGCACACAGGTACTACGTCTGCACTAGAGGTGTGCATGATTGGCCATGTAGCTTCCACTGCCAGGTACAATCCTATGACTCCCTGAAGATTCCGAATAATGATGAATCAGGTCTGTAGGTGTCTGGATTCTCCATTAGACATTGGAGACCTGGTCGTAATGAAGTGAGAAACAAAAACGTTTTGTCCGATATGCCACGAGTAGTGTTACTTTAATATTTAATTATTGTTAGTTAAGTACTACGATTTATGTTTATATTTATTTTTTTCTAATTATGTTTTTGTTTCTGTATGACAAAGCCATAAAATAAAATTGTATTTTTCTGGTGAATAAACGATATAGTGTAGTATAGTGTATTCATCCCTGTTCTCCCCCTCCCCCTACCGTTGACTTAAATTAAAAAAAAAACTTTAACCATTGAATTTTGTTACCCTCTATTATTTGAAAGATTACTTAACCCCCTCAACAAAGAACAACAAAAAATAAGCGTAGATTAGCTAAACTTCTATAAAAAATGCCCACACTCCAACTCCACCTAAGAATAAGAATGTCTTGCGAATTGCCAGAATTCCAAACCGATGCACTAACCTCATAGTGCGCTCTCTTTCCCACTTGAACTGCTACCATAGCGCTCTTTACTCGAATAGTTCTGTGGGGCGGAGCGCGCCATTAGAGTGATATAGAATAAAAAAAAACCTCTAGAAATATAACTTAATCTTTCGGGATTCGATCAAAGATAGAAATAGATAAAACATGACTAAATTAAAAGATCCAGTGTAATCTAGGACATGTAGATTTTCAAGTATGGTTGCCCAAAATCCTGAAACTCTACTGGCCAATTCCGCACGGTTGGTCGGCCCGTTTACTGCGGTCTTTTCTTTTACACGGTCAACATTCTTTAAAAACGACAGAAAATCTCACCCACAATTCTGGAAATTGGCGATTTTTACTTATTTCTTCATTTAAAATAAAATTATAGTGTCGTCAATATTTATTCTAAAGTTGTAAGAGAAACTGCGTACTTTTTTTCATAACCTTTTTAAATTTAATATTTTTAAAAAAATCTGCAGGACTAGTTTCACGGCCGTGCAAAATTGCTACTACGCCTACTAATAAACGTCAAAAAGGGTCGACAAAATTTGTGTGCCTTTTCTGAATAGTGACATCGTCATATTCCATGGTTATTTATGGTTTTCTGTATTAAAAGTTTTGAAGGTTTGCACACAAAAATAAGCTCAATAAAACACATTTTTAAATAATAAAAGCGTTTTTCACAAAAACTGCCTACAAATTAAGATATTTTTATTTACTGGAACATTATTAGGAAACTAAACTAAGGAATATAGATAAAAAAGCAGTTAGTGTAAAGTTGTGTTTAAAAACCATCAGATTTTTTGTAAGGCGAAGATTTTCTGGCGGTTTTTAAAGAATTGCGACTTTTTTTTAGCTATACCTAATCGGTTATTTTATTAAATATACATGTCTTATCTAAGCTATTAAAAAAATATGAATTTTTATGAAATTTAAAATCGGAAATATGGGTGCCACATCGCGCGTTGTCCGCAGCGCCACCTTTCCAAAAATGTTTTAGAATATCAGTTGACTTTGACAATTGTAATAATAGTGCCGTGTTTGACATTTTTCCCTCAAAAACTAAAAAAGATACGGATGATAATGTAGCTTTTTTTAAAAATCTTACTTTGACTGGCCTGGTATAACTAAACCAATCACGCTGTAATCAAAAAGTCAATTAGAAAAGTTATTTTGATGTTCTTTTTAAATTATAAAATCACAAGAAAAGACTTGTCGCGACTTACTAAATTATGAGAAATTATTTAAAAAAAATCTCAAAATGCATTTTTTTAAAATAAAATTTACTTTTCAAGGACGATAAAGGTCCATATTTTTTTCAATTTCTCTCTATAGAATTATATAGATGCTTGTTTTGATGGCGAACCTACAATTTTGTAAAAAAATAGACGTCCATTTTTAAAACATCGCAGCCATCTTGGCTCCTATACATCCAATCATCGATTTCCTCGATCATAATTTTAAAGAATTGTTTAAAAAATAAGTGTGCCAAATTTCATGCTTTCTGTACAAAATGAATAATTGGGAACCTAAGCCGGACGACTACTACTATGTCTTAACAAAAAAATACTACACACCACAGCAACTCTTACACCCGGTTCCCACCTACGACTTTTTCGTGCGAGCCCGGGCATGCGTCACATAACATTTCATATTGACATCATGTGCCGCATGAGTGGACACTTACGAAAAATTCGTAGTGGTTACCGGGTGTTAGAAAAAATATGGACAAAATGGCGTATATGGGTAAGATGACATAGTCCATACTTTTTAGTAAGTACCTTACACTAACGATTGAGGGATTGTTTGGTGATCTATAGGGTTATGCTGCCAAAAATTTGGTATGCTTCATGCATTAAATTGCACAGTGTGTTTTTGCACTTAACTTTATTTCGTTGACTTTGTGTGTCCATTAGTAATTAGGCAATATTTATTATGTAGCCCTTCTCTTTTATATTTAGTTTACAATTGGATACATACGTTATGGATATCATTATCATTAGTTCTGTAAATTTTGAAGCTTGTGCCTTTCAAAAAGTTTAAACTTATTTAAAATGATTCATTTTTATTGCTATTTAAACAAGTAGATTTTTTCTTATTAAACTTGATTCTGCAGGTAAACTCTGGTTTATTTAAAAATTGCAAACTTCCTTATTTCTTGTTCCAATACTTAAAATGATATATCGATGTACTTCAAAAGAATGCGGCTTCGTAACCGATGTTTCAGATTTATTACAGTGTCGCGCACAAAAAAATATCTATCATATTTTTGAAATATGTACGCCATCTTGGATTATAAATTTTAAAGCTTGGCTTTCTAAAAAGATTAATATTATTAAAATCTAATGATTTTCCGCTAAGTTATAATCATTTAAAGAAGTGTGTTTTTTTTGGCACACCCCATATAAAAGAAATAATACAAATTAAAAAGCGATAAACAATCAATAAACCGCGCTTCAACCTCACATTTTTTAAGAACCACATCCCCTAGGCTGCTAACCTAGTCGGATAATCTGGTAGATTATAGTTAATTCGAGGAAAAATCTCTTGTGTTGCCGCTCTGTGAGGTGATATATACAGGGTGGATTCTTTAAACGGAACGGTGCTTCTAGCGGGTTAGAATTTGGTTTTATAAAAAAATCCAAAAACACGTCAACTGAGATTTTTAATTTTCTTTAATCGTGCTATCTTAGACATTTTGTATGTCGTTTTGTTTACGAGATATAACAAAAAAATATTGTTTTTTTTTTAAATAGGGCACCTTATATAGTTTGACATTTTTGAATTCCAAAAAAAAAATTATTTTTGACAATACCACACACTAATACTCTATCTCTTATGGTTTCCAAGATAAAGGCATTTAAACTTGCATAGAATTGTTGTCTATGCCCTGTTTTACGGGGGATATTTGAATTAACATCGAAGTTTTCCATACAGATTTAGATAAAAATATCTGGATTGTCGTAAAAGATAGATCCTACCGTGTGGTACTGCTGAAGAGAGAATTTTTTGCAGATTTCAAAAACTGCAAAATATACAGGGTGTCCTATTTAAAAAAAATATTTTTTTGCCATACCTCGTAAACGAAATGAAATAAAAAAAATCCAAAATAGCGCGATTAAAGCAAATTAAAAATCTCAGTTGACGTGTTTTTGGATTTTTTTATTCAATCAAATTCTGACCCGCTAGAAGCACTGTTCCGTTTAAAGTATCCACGCTGTATATATATCATTTTGGGTTAAGTTGTGTACAGGGTGGTTCAAATTCGAGGGGCCTCTATAGCTTTGGGCTTTTGCAGCATAGTTAGCCCAAAACTAATATACATGTTATGGGCTCGATTTTCAAGAGAAGTCGAAAACTAAAAACCGAATTGCGATATGTCAAAGTGTTTCTGAGCTACAGGGTGATTCTCAAAAATGTGCATTTCTAAAAACCCTCTACAACTTTTTTATTTGTAAAGATAGAGATTTTCATTAAAATCATTTTTTGAAAATTTTTTGCAGACAAATCTACCTGTTTCACCGATTTTCTCTTAAAGCCTTTAGTTCCTGAGATATCACACAAAGTTATATTTCTTTAAATGAGATACCCCCAATTTTTCTAAAAAAATCAGTTTTCTCATAAAATTTCCTGTCGAACGATGTGCCATACACCTATTTTTATTAAATAGTTTAAAAGATATTTGCATATTTTCATATTTACCATAGTAGGCGATGTGCGCGCCCTAAATGTGTAAGTAAAATTTTATTGTTTTTTTTTTTCATACAAAATCAAGTTGTCTACGAACCGAGGGGACACAGCAACCTCGAACTTTAACTTCTAGTTTACTATAATTACCAACCCTAGAATAATAAAGAAAAATAAAATTATTAAAAGTATTTATTTAAAATTTTTATTAATTAAACTATGTAACACCTAAAATCTACATGTAACAATTTTCTTTAATTCTAAAACAAATGCTCAAATTGACGGCCTGAATGCAGTACGAAGTGCCTCTTCCAATTCTCTTCTAGTAGTTGAGCTATTTCGAAATACAAGGTCTTTGACTCTCCCCCACAAAAAGAAGTCGCAAGGGCTCAGGTCTGAAGACCTGGGGGGCAAATATATAGGACTTTTATTTCCGATCCAGTTTTCGGCAAACACAATATTTAGCAAATTAGTAATGTCTTGTGCATTGTCAGGAGGTTCACCGTCATGTTGAAAATTTTGCTCATTATTTTGCTGAAGTGGAAAATTGTAAATAAACGAAATCACCTGGTATTCTAAAATTTATTGGTATCTTTCGGCATTTAAAATTCCATCAAAAATATATGGCCCAATAATTTGTCCTCTGTAGATGCCTACCCATACCTTAAAACTGAACCTTCCTTGATTCGCTTGTTCCGCCATAATATGGGGATTTTGCTGGTTCCAGTAGTAGCAGTTATATCTGTTGAATATTCCATCACTAGAAATCGTTGCCTCATCCGTCTAAATAACGTTTCTGGCAAAATCGAGGTCTTCTTGGCTTTTATTTAGGTACCACCTGCAAAATGCACGTCTTGGAGCAAAATCTCGTTGCCGTAATTGGTGCACCCGTCGGCGTCGATAGGGCCTCAACTTGTGTTTTTTAAGCACCCGAACGGCATTCCTGCGTGGAATTCCAATGTTTCTCTCCATAGCCCTGGTGGAAGTATTCGGGTTAATTTCTATTTCTCCTAGAACCGTTAGTTCTTCCAACTCTCTATCTCTGGCTAGGCTTCTATACGTCCTGGGCCTTTATTAAATAGTTTAAAAGATATTTGCATATTTTCATATTTACCATAGTAGGCGATGTGCGCGCCCTAAATGTGTAAGTAAAATTTTATTGTTTTTTTTTCATACAAAATCAAGTTGTCTACGAACCGAGGGAACACAGCAACCTCGAACTTTAACTTCTAGTTTACTATAATTACCAACCCTAGAATAATAAACAAAAATAAAATTATGAAAAGTATTTATTTAAAATTTTTATTAATTAAACTATGTAACACCTAAAATCTAACTCTGTGTTTCGGACTTCCATTGTCTATATTTTATTTATACACGACGTTTCGATCAGTACAATCTCTGATCGTCTTCAGGTGCAAACTACGGTAGGTAGGTAGTTTGCACCTGAAGACGATCAGAGATTGTACTGATCGAAACGTCGTGTATAAATAAAATATAGACAATGGAAGTCCGAAACACAGAGTTAATTTCAAACACATCATTGTCTCAAACTTTCACCTAAAATCTACATGTAACAATTTTCTTTTATTCTAAAACAAATGCTCAAATTGACGGCCGTTTTCTTGTAAACATATCCTATATCTTCTCTTGACGCTATTTTCTGCATTAAGAAGTTCTACCGCACGAAGCTGCCTGAATGCAGTACGAAGTACCTCTTCCAATTCTCTTCTAGTAGATGGGCTATTTCGAAATACAAGGTCTTTGACTCTCCCCCACAAAAAGAAGTCGCAAGGGCTCAGGTCTGGAGACCTGGTGGGCAAATATATAGGACCTTTATTTCCGATCCAGTTTTCGGCAAACACAATATTTAGCAAATTAGTAATGTCTCGTGCATTGTCAGGAGGTTCACCGTCATGTTGAAAGTATTGCTCATTATTTTGCTGAAGTGGCAAATTGTAGATAAACGGAATTACCTGCTCTTCTAAAATTTGTTGGCATCTTTCGGCATTTAAATTTCCATCACAATATATGGCCCAATAATTTGTCCTCTGTAGACGCCTACCCATACCTTAAAACTGAACCTTCCCTGATTCGCTTGTTCCACCATAATATGAGAATTTTGCTGTTTCCAGTAATAGCAGTTATATTTGGTAAATATTCCATCACTAGAAATCGTTGCCTCATCCGTCCATATAACTTTTCTGGCAAAATCGGGGTCTTCATGGCTTTTATTTAGGTACCACCCGCAAAATGCACGTCATGGAGCAAAATTTCGTTGCCGTAATTGATGCTCCCGTCGGGGTCGATAGGGCCTCAACTTGTGTTTTTTAAGCACCCGAACGGCATTCCTGCGTGAAATTCCAATGTTTCCCTCCATAGCCCTGGTGGAAGTATTCGGGTTAATTTCTAATTCTCCTAGAACCGTTAGTTCTTCCAACTCTCTATCTCTGGCTAGGCTTCTATACGTCCTAGGCCGCGGTTTTGTAAAGGATCCGTATTCTTGTAGTTGACGTTTTAACTTCAAAAATATTTTTGAGCTAGGTTGCCTTCTTTTCGGATACCTCTGGAAATATAGATTTAACGCCGTCTGTCCATTTTCGTTACTTTCAATATAACATTTTATCATGTCGTAGTTTTCAAACATTTTTATATCTTGACAAAGACGCCACTTTTGACACTTGGGCTCGTTTATCATGGCAATTGTTTTTATTTGATAATAGTTACCTAGATAGATACCCTAAAACTGCATAGGTCAGAGCTAAACATAGCCTACTATGGTAATTATTAAAAATTGCAGATATCTGTTCAACTACTTAATAAAAATAGGTGTATGACACATCGTTTAAAAGGAAATTTTATTACACAACTATTTTTTTTTAAATTGGGGTATTCCATTTAAAAAAAATGCAAGTTTGTGTTATATCTCATGAACTAAAGGCTTTAAGACAAAATCGGTGAAACAGGTAGATTTGTCCTTAAAAAATCTTCAAAAAATGTTTTTAATGAAAATCTCTGGGTTTTTAGAAACACACATTTTTGAGAATCACCCTGTAGCTCAGAAACGCTTTGACATATCGCAATGCGGTTTTTAGTTTTCGACTTCTCTTGAAAATCGAGCCCGTAACATTTATATTAGTTTGGGGCTAATTATGCTGCAAAAGCCCAAAGCTACACGAATTTGGACCACTCTGTACATGTTTTAAGCCGCGGTTACCTTGAAAATGACATCTTAAAACAGAATTTATAGAAGATGAAGTATTTTGCCCAACAAAAAGGAATTTCCGCATGACGACGGGAAGGCTATATGAAAAGAAACTCAAATAAATCTGGACACAAAACAAACAATTTGTTAAGGAAATGTATGCAAGGGGACTTTCTAATACAATAAAATATTTTAAATTGTGTGAGTGGTTGCGTGCACATACAGACCGCTTCAAGCTACTGCGAACATAGGGGGAATCAAGTCCAATTTACTCTCCGTGCCGTACGACCGAGGTGGATTCGAAGCACGCTGCAGTGTTATCTTTTGGAAATTCATTTTGTTTTTATTATTTTGTTTTATTTCTGCCTTGCTCGAGAAACAGATGGGTAAGTTCTTAATTGAAATAATACATTTTTAAAACCAAAAATGGATGTCTACGAAGTTGCCGAAAAAGTTCAGATGGTCAAATGGTCAAATCGTCATAACCCAACACACGTTCGATATTGGTCGAGGGAAAATTTGCATTTGTATTTTGACGTAAGAACACAGTATCCCCAAAAACTAAATGTTTGGGGGGGGGGAATTATAGGGGAACACGTAATTGGGCCATTTTTTATTAACGGCAATTGTAATTTGAATGGTCCTAGATACTTGGATCTACTGCAGCAGCACATTATTCCAACTGCTAGGCAGTTGTTAGGTGTAAGATTTGGTGAAACATGGTTTCAACAAGATGATTGTTCCGCTCACAATGTTGGCCTTGTTAGGAAATATCTTGATAATGTATTTCCTAATCGGGTTATAAGTACACGGGGAACTATTTTATGGCCAGCTCGATCTCCCGATCTTGCTCCTAATGACTTCTATCTGTTTTTGAAGAAGCTTTTGAAATTATCACCCCTAACATGCTTGGAAACGTTAGAAGGGGTTTTTATAGTAGGCTCGGATATTGTCTAGCCGAGCAAGGAGGACTTTTCGAACATTTGCTTTAATTTTTTTTGACTGGGAGAATCTTTTTGGTTTTTAGAATGTATTATTTTATTTTGAGAACTTGCTTTTATTTTGTTTCTCCTTATTATTTTCTGATAAATCTGAGCAGTTGACAATAAAACGCTCTTATTTATCAGTGGCAAAAAATAAGAAAATTACGTTATAAAAATTTGCGTATTTATTGACCAAATTCCGGTTTCATTGACTACGCTCCACACAGCACCATTGTTAGAGGCGTACTAAATACCAAAGGAAAGTCATGCAAGTGGTGATCGCAAGCCTGAGTATTGGTTGCTTCACTGATAGGCGTGCGGTGTCTCTGCATGTACGTACACTGGCAAATTAGACTTCTTCCGCCCTATGTTCGCAGTAGCTTGAAGCGGTCTGTATATACAAATATATGAAAATTTTTTGTATTATTTTGTTCCTATATTTAATACAATATTTGTTTATAAAAAATGTATAATAACATTAAATTGCCATCTTTAAAATAATAAAGTTATATATATTTTAAACTTCAAAAATACAATTTTTCGATTTAATTCCGTATTTTATGCTGGCTGTGATAAAACGGCCCAAGTATTAGCTAATAAAATATGATATGTTTTATGAAATGTTTCTCTTTGAGAGGAACTTTTATTAAAACATAAAAACTTTTGTTATACGAACGAGGATAAGAAATTGGCAAGCTGTGAAACTGAAAAAGTTAAAACCATATCTGGGCAAAAATACATTATTTATTATCGTCGAAAATGAAAAATGTATGACCCTTTATCTATATGATATTATTTTCGATCTGCTGAAGATTACCAGGATATTCGTCCATCTATATCCATTTATATTTCATTTATGAGTTGCACATTACATGTTGAATTTGTTTTTGTCTGTCCCAGAGAAAAATTTACAATCAACATTTTTAAAGAGATTGAGAGTTTTTTGAAAACAGTATAGTTGGGAACTACTTAAAATAAATCGAGTAAAGATTTACTCCAAAACTTCCCTCGCTCAAGAAAATACTTTTCGTTTACATATGGGTCCTTAAATATTTATGATAAATTGGGCGTTGGGTTCGGTTGGGTCGTATTTATACTTTTTTGGGTATATCCAGACTTTTTCAGAGTGTATCCATACTTTTACACGATACATCCAGTTACTAGGGTGTATCTGGACTGGTTTCAAAAACTAAGAAAACAAAAATTGTTTAGGGATGAAGTTTTTTGGGTGTAGCTTTAAAAGGTGTTATGGGGGAAAGATAAAAAATCAGGTATCGTTATGCAAAATTTCGTCAATATTGGTGCAAAGGTTTTTGAGTTACGGTGACTACACAGTCGGCAGACAGACCGAGAGACAGACAGACAGATCGACGGCGTTTGGAAACGTTTTTATCTGGATTCGAAACCATTAAATTTGTGAAGATTCATCAAAATATAGAAGTGCGATTTGTAGATGAATAACCCCTATTCAGAAAATTCAAAATATTTAATTTGTACTCTGAAGGTTGTGGGCTAACTTGACCATCATTTGGGCTTAGCTCTACTTACTTTTTCTGGCCACGTATTCAAGTCATAAGTGAATCCCTTTGGACAACACTCTAAAGATCATATTTTTTTCTTTATAAAACAGTATTTTATCTTAAAAAGACGAAGCAACAATGCCCAACGGAAGTTTATTTAGGGGCCCCAAGTTTCAAGCAAAAAAAAAACTTTCGACTGAATTAAGTGAACCGACCAGCAAAATTAGTAAAACTAATTATTGAGTTTTAATGAGTTCCAGAATTTATTAAAACCACGTCGTTAAAGTAATGTTTCGAAGTACGAACGATTTTATTTATTTTTGTAGAGCAGAGATTGTTTTTTTTTTCTCTCAGTGACCTTAGCTCAGGAAATGTCGAGGTGATGTTCAAGACGGGTCATGTGATATCCATACTTAACGAAGTTAAGTAAACGTTAGAATTGGCTGAAATTTGAATGAAAGGAGCATTTCGTAAAAACTAACAGTGGGATTTACTAGGATCTAAAATAGTACCCCCCACAGTTCTAAATATTTACACATGTAAGAGGTACTACACTTACCCATACAAAAAAGACACAAAGTTATTCATTATTTTGTATTGTTATTGCAAAATACCAGTGTAAAACTGTTTTTTTTTTCGCAAAATATACCACATTTTAGGAGAAAATGCCCTAAAACTAATTTTTTTTGACAGGTTTCAAAATGGCAAATGGTGAATACGCCAAAAATTTGACACATAAAAGCTTCATTATCTGTGTTTGAGGTTATAAAGTTGGTGATTTTTTAGACCACCTCTGGGGGTGGTTTAAATTTATAGTAAGTAAGTAACCGTTTTACAAGGATTAATTTACCTTATTTAATATCTTAAGTTGTTTATTAACCAATAAAACACCTCCAATTTTGTCCAGAAAAACGCCATATTTTGAACCCGTTTTTAGCACAAAAAATATATTTATGAGGGCACTACGAGGCAAAACGAACATAAGTGAAGGTCACTGATTATGCACGAAAAATATACCAAACAAAAAACCCAAAACAGCTGTATTAATTTATTTACAAACTGAAATAAAAACATTAAGGTTATCTAAAAGCTCAGTCAAGAGAACTTTCCTTACTCAAAGCCCACTCATTTCAAAGCTGTAGCTTTTATCAGTAGAGGTTGGTATAAGCCAAGGTTGAAGCAGAGGTAAGAGATGCGAACTCGCTGTTTGTGATTTGAACGCAGCTAATATTTTTTTAAATCTGACATCTCGACAGTGACAAAAATGTAAACAAAACTTGCATTTAGGTTTTTTAATATATTTCATAAATAAAAACAACCTTTAAATAAATAAAAAATTAGTCTACTACTTATTTTATTATTACCCATCTAAATCGTTGTGTGACATTAAGTATTAATTGGAAAAATTAATTAACAAGGGTGTGCTTTAATTAGAGTTACATATAATCCCAATTCTAATTTGTTCTACAGAGTTTTTACTGTTTAAACTTCGTGTGAGTTTAAATATTTTAATTTTCTTTTTTTCTAAATTGAAACTTTCTTCTTAAATCCAACAAAACATTATGTTAAGATGATTATTTAATAAATAAATTTATTAAAATTCTTGTTATAAATCAAACTATCCAAAACTCGAGGGTTGGTTGGTTTAAAATGCTAAAATTAATGAAAAGTTTTCAGCTAACTTCTTTCTCATTTCGAAATTATGTAATGCTTAAACAAAGGTAAAGTTTAACTAGAACTTTAAAGGAATAATAACAACCCTGATGTAAACTTTGTAACATTAAGGGTGTATGGGCTTAACTTTAATCGTATTAGTAAACTACTATCGATTTAAAATCAAACTCGCAAGCCTGTCCTGAACTTTTCGAAAAGTAATTTCAAACTACTAACTAAAGCCAAACCAGAGTCCAAGGAAAATTTTAGTGTAACTGTCGAGTTATACCAAAAATAGCACACTACAAAGAATTTATCCAAAACCGATCCTACTAAAGGACAGAAAATTTTACCACTAACATTTCTAGCAAAAATGTTAGTTAGTTAGGTCTCACGGCATTTTTAGGCAAATAAGTGGAGCCTCAGACTTAAGTGGACAGTGGCGCACGCAGATATTGGCCTTGGGCGCTATTTCTATAGTATACAAAGGCGGTCACAGCTTTTATTGGTATTGAGTTAGGCTAGTGCATGTACGAGAAAAAATACCTATTATATTCATCACCATGGCTTATCCTTTCGCCGATCTAGTCTTAATTCTAGATATGCTTTCAAAATCGTAATTTATAGTAAAATTGATATAATCAATGGTGCTGTAGCACCGCGGCAGGCAAAAATTTGTGGAATTTAAACAAATTTTTTTTTAAATTTAATTGCTTTCACGTTTTTAATAAAATATTTTTCTAAAAGTGGGTTGGCCTAGATGCCAAGGAAGGGTGTGATAACTTAAATCTAGGCTTTTTGCCAAAATCATATCATAAATGCGCCGCAGGAAAAAAAAAGAGAAACAACGAACAGTTTTTTACATACGTTTTGAACGATGATAAAAAAATTGCCTAAAATTTAACTCAAATTGTAACAGTCGATGAGGTTATAGTGACGCAGACAAAACTTTTAAATCTTAAGACAATTTTTTTTACAAATCTTTTTGGTAAAATCATTTAAAAAAAAACGTGGCTTGGGTAAGCTGCAATGGGATCCATGGTCTATGAGGATGCTTTTTTCGCATACGCCAATGTAATTGGAGGTGAGAAACCTGGTTTAACTAGGGTAGATTTAAACCAGGTTCATAAGTAGGAAATCCATCTCTTAAAGTCAAAGAACAATCCTCCCGAGTACGGATCTGCCCGTTGCCTAGGCAAAATTTGGACCGGAAGTGCGGTACCCAAGATGGCGGCCACCAACTGTTGCCATATATCTTCGTTGTCCGTTGGCTTAACAAAATGAGGCGAAGGTCTACTTAAGATCGGATGTCAAATCCATTGTAAAAAAAATAAAAAAAAAAATCAAAGCCACCATTTTAATAAAATCTGAAATTTTGTTTTTTTTTGCGATAAACTTCTGAACTAGTGAAAATTTAAACATACACTGACAAATAGGTATGAAAACTTACGATTGCTTTTTACATATCATATCAGATTCATTTTTTTATTACATTTGTGTAATTTCTTTCTCAATTGTATCAGATATTATATTTTTTTCTTTTTAAATGTAACATACTGTGACAATTTCACAATGTAAAGGATAAAATACCTAAGGCAAGCCTTCCATTAGCAGATTTTCCGCGCGGATTTCAAGTTATGATGAAGGTGCCAATCGTGCTGTTACTGTTTCACTCACTGTCATACAAAGACAAATTTCAAAATCCGCGCGGAAAAAAATCTTATGGAAGTCCAGCTTAATACGTGTTGAATTTTACTTACGCTAAATTAAATTTTATACAAAGTAGCAATAGACTTAACATTGTGAATCTAGACAAATAAATGTGAATATGCACTGTCACATATGTAAATTGTAAGGTAAATTCACAGTATTTTTATAAAATTACACGCTGCAAATAATTTTACAGTTTGTACTATGGCCACACTGTAACCAATGATTAATTGTGTAAAATAACTAATCATTTTTATCAGTGTGGAGATTGAGGCAAGAATTACATTACGAACATTATTTAGTAATTTTTTGTAATACCTGTTAGCTTTTCGGCCAACGGGGCTCTTTTGGTCACATAGGTAAAAAGAACAACGACGCAGAAAGAACTCTTTTAATTTACAACTCAGGGTTTCTCAACGACTTTAAACATTTTCTAATGACTACATTATAAATAAACGACACTACGACTCATAACTCAGGTCTTAAACGGCTCAAAACGTCGCCATCTTTTTCCTTCTCCCCCTGTCTAACTTTACGCGGGAAAAACTTAAACAATACTGGTTGCCTACCTATGCAATGTATAACATTTGAGTCCAATCGTTTTTGGGATATTAACAAATACCGCTTCAAAACCAACCTTACTTTTTCAGTTTGTAGCCTTTAGCTCCTGGATTATTAAGTCTGCTAAGCCTAATATTTTACAGAATCGGATAACGCATGACATAAAGCAAATTTTAATATTAGGGAGATTTTGGACCACTTAAAATAACATTTTTTGTGGTTATCGTTATTTGTGCGGCTGCGCAGTAAGGGAAAAAAGGGGAGGCTAAGCGAATAAGTATAACGACGGACTCTATTTACGCCAAATAGGAATCAAGATTTTTGTGGTTATCTTTATGAAAGACTAATAAATGGTTGGTTAATTCATATTTCTCTTTTCGTAAGGATGGTAATTTTTTATCATATTCTAATTACTAATTGTAATTTTCTATCTATATATATATATATACCAATTATTAAATTAAATCCACAAAATTCACACCAGGCACTCACCTCACAAAAGTTAGCTTATGTTTCATTTACAGAAATTTTATAACGTTTCTTATAACCACAAAAGTAGTTATTTTTGCTGTTATTTTAGATGGTCCAAAATTTCACTATTGTGAGTCAGACAGTTTTTAAGTTATTTTAAATAGCTTTAAACAAAAACCCCTGATTTTATATTTTCTGCCTTATAATTCGAGAACTATGAAAATCTTAAATGTAACTACAGTTTAAAATATTTTTAATAGTCAAGCGGTTTTTGAGGTATTTGCAAATACCTCTAAAGAACATACTTTTAGTGTTTTGCCTGGTAACTTATGATCTACTGAAATTTTAATTATACGGTTTAGCAGATATTTTAAAGAATTAGATAACCAACATGATTCGGTATATTTTTATTTCCGACCAACCGTTTTTGAGATGTTTGCAAAAAAACTCGTCAAATTTAACCAATTTTGATGTTTCTTATTGTGTTTCTCTCCCCGACCTTGAACAGTTCATTTCCGGCCCAAAATTCTCCTTATTTGAGTGTTTTCCCAACTGTTTTGTCTGGTCTGTTTTTAATGTAGTTTAAAATAAGATACGTTATTGTTCAAAACATTGGCGCAATGCATTTTTTTTGGTCAAATCCCCACAAGCTCATATTAAAAACTTCGAGAGCGCAAAATAACTGATAATAATTATAAGTGTTGTTTTAAGTTACGGTTTTTTTACGAGGTCTATAATGTGTCCCTTGCCACTGGTAACTCTCTATTATTCCTCATCATTGAACAAGAATTTTCTCTAACTTTAAAGTTTAGGGTTCATCTTAAAAACCAAGCAACCCTAGGATTTAGTAAGCCATGAAGCTTATAATTCCAATGTATTTAACTTAAAGTTTTAATTACTCCCGAAGCAAAAGCGTTTAGAATTAAATTTTAGTACGGGGATTTTCCGCGCACTTTGCGTCAAAAATAATAATATTTTTAACTGAAAAACGTTACATCGTGCTTAGTCGACTGTTACAATTAAATTAAAATTGTTTTGCCGAAAAACAAAACGAGTTTTGTAATATATTTTGCTTTGAACGTATAATTTACAATTTTGTGATATGAAAAAACATAATCAAATCTAACAAAGAAACAGTAAAAATTAAAATTTTTTGGTGTTGTGCACACAATCTAAAGTGGCTCAAGGCTAACTAGAGGCAACAGTTGGGATGCCGCTCCACTTTACATAGTAACCAAATGTACAATAATATAGGTTAAAAAATGTTATAGAAATGTTGGATTTTTTACAAATTATGAAGCTACTAAATGCATTAATATGTTTACAAGTCTTGTTTACAATTTAAGCAATACGAAAACGCTGTTCTTGTGTATGTGTAAAAGCTACCTCACCGAAAAATGTTCAGTCACCACTGAAAGCCTGCTTTTGTTATGTGGGTTTCACTTTTTCTTGAGAGTGCTTGAATGGCGTATTTTTTTAACTCTGGAAAATAGGGGGGCCCACCAAACAAAAAACTGCGGCCAACTTCCCACGGGAAAAAGAATATTAATTTTAGAAAAAACTAAGGGGTACTAAACGTTGTGAAAGGAGTAGCAATATCATACGACCACCAAACGATTGCGATGAGTTTCTTTGAGAAATTTTACCGAACTGCGGCCATCTTCCCGGAGGTAGCAATAGGTCCGTTTCTGCCAGCTTAACATAGTTACTATTACAAAAAAAGAAGTTAAAAAACCTCCAAATCAGTTATTTCAACCGAAAAGAAACCAAAAAACAAAAGATCAAAAGATCTTGGGTGGAAATAACGAAAATTTAAACTTGGATGAGCATCCCACAAGGAACACACAAAAGATCAAAGCGTGACCAGTGAAACTACTGATGAGCCCACGCTGGTTACCCAGGACGAAAGATCGTTTGATCGTTTCTCTTTTCGCTTTGATCTGTTGTGTGTTTCTTGTGGGATGCTCATCTAAGTTTGAATTTTCGTTATTTCCACCCAAGATCTTATGATTTTGTGGTTTTTGGTTTATTTTCGGTTGAAGTAACTGATTTGGAGGTTTTTTAACTTCTTTTTTTGTTTTAATTGCCTTAGGAGCATAATCCTACTGGAAATATTAACACGCCAGGACGAATTCGTATCAGGTAACTTGGATAAGTACCAGTGCGGAACGATGCCTATTTGTGAGTGGTTCAAGGTCAGAAATCAAAATGTATGATGGTTTTTAATGATGTATAGTGGAGGGTGACCAGTAAAACTACTGATGAGGCCACGCTGGTTACCCAGGACGAATTACTCAGGACGAAACATCGTTTGATCATTTCTCTTTTCGCTTTGATTTTTTGTGTGTTCCTTGTGGGATGCTCATCCAAGTTTGAATTTTCTTTATTTCCACCCAAGATCGTTTGATCTTTTTTTTATAGTTACTATTAATCTCTTTTTGTAAATGTATTCATCTGAGAGAGACCCGCCGGTACACCTTTTGACCCCGCATTCTAACTTTTTTTGGCAAAACAAAACGAGTTTTATTTTATTTTGCTTTGATCTTATAATTTACAATTTTGTAATATGAAATATCATAAACGAATTTTACAAATACATAGTAAAAATTAAAATTTTTTGGTGTACACTCTGTAAACTAGACTACTTCTTCAGTGAAAACAATCTTAAGTGGCTTATGGCTAACTAGAGGCAGCAGTTGGAATGCCGCTCCACTTTATATAGTAACCAAATATACAATAATAGGGGTAAAAATGTTTTAAAAATGTTGAATTTTTTACAAATTATAGAGCTACTAACAAAAAGTATTTACTTTCAATAAAACTGTAATATGCGCCTGCTATATAGACGAAACTGGGAGAACAAAAACCCCAAAATAAAATTTTTCTTAATTATTTTTTTAAATGTTGATCAACCAATATATTACTATTCTCATAGTAGGTCATGACGACACGAAAAAGAAGCGGAAACTGGCACTTTCTTATGGATTTCCAGTACAAAAATTAAGTGTAATAATATGGTCATAACATATTATTTTTTTTTCAATTAACTCATTTTTTGGGACTTTTAAAAAATGCTACAAAATAAGAAGTCATTTTTTATATTTGCTACGTTTTCATGGGAATTGAGTTCGTTCTGAAAACGATTTCAATCCGATACCGTCCATGAAAACGCCTGTTTTTCCAGTATTCAAATCAATTTCAATCTACATCCGACCCTGAACATTTTTGGGGTTGGATCAAGATCGTATTGAGATCGAAATACCGATTTTCCATGAAAACGGGGATTGAGTTTACACATGCGTATTGCGTCAGATTACCAGACAGCCGCCAAATTATATTTTAATGCTCTCATTTTTTTTTGAGAGAGAGAGAGAAATAGAAGTGAAACTGTGGAACCGGCATTCTAAAATTTGGTGGAGTGTATAGAAAAAAGAAAATTAATAACATAACCTTACTTAAATAACTAAAGATTTGTTTTTTAAAGACTTTAAAAAAATTAGTTATGGAAAATAAAAGAAATATTTGGCTCGAAAGTGTATGTGCTATGCACATATGCCAGTCCTGCATTTCTTTCTTCACTTCCACTTGCAAACAGAGTAGTAATTAAAATTTAAAAAAAAATGTGTGGCAAGGGCCAAATATCAAAATTTGAAAACTGTTTTCAAATCGTTTCAAAATCGATATAAAAACCTGTCATGAAAACTCATGAAAAAAAAGTTTTCAAAACATATTGAAAACAAAGAAATTGTCAAACTTTAGAAGGCATTTAAAAAAAAGGTAAAAAAAGGTGTTTTTAATTTTTTGTAAAATCAAAACCGACATTCTCTTCTTTAATGCAGCAAAATATAGTTTGCGTCTATTTGCGACTTTCGAAGTTATATAACTATTTTTGGCACCATGTTACATAGTTATATATTGGAGTAGAAAATTTAAGAAGTAAAAAAATCATTTTTTTTACAATTTCTATCAAATTTCACTTAAATTTTTCCAGCTCATTTATAAAAGATTTGTTCATAATTTCATAATAAATTGGAAGCTATAAAAGTTTATACAAGGTACAACTTTGTTGTTTGTTGTTTGTAGCTTTATTATTCACCCTTGTTCAAAAAACCAAAAACAAAGTTCCTAGGCGAAAAATTAGCGCCTATTTTCGTCTTCTTAAAATTTTACGTACAGAGTAACTTTTTATAAACCTTCCCCGTGGCAAACTTTTTATTATTGGTTCTAGAAAGCTGAGATAAATGAATTTGATATAAGAGTACTTTGTCCATGGCAAATTATATTTCTAAAAACATATTTTTTTAGAAAAATAAAAATTTGGAAATGCACAGGGTGTTCAATTTAAAAAATCATGTAAATCGGCTTTTTTTATAAACTAATCACATCATTTTTGTCGGACGTTAAGGGACATGGAAAAAGTGCTCTTATATCGAATGCTTTTATTTCAGCTTCCTAAACCCAAAAATACAAAACTTTACCACAAACAAGATTTATAAATATTCAGTTAATTTTTATTAAATATCACCATAAAAATAAGATTATTTTTAAAAATATTTTTGACGTATACTTAATTGATGGCTAAAGCAAGTATTACACCATTACTAGAAACAGTGCAAAACCATTCAACTAACTGTGTTTAATTTATGGTGTAACTAGCTAAATACCCGCTTTTTTACTGCTACCAACTTAATCCAACCCCTACCACTCGCCTCTTTCCCACTTTCGTTCTTTACACCTTCACCCACCTCCCTTTCTTCCCTTACCTTCCACCTAGTTAAGATATCTTCATAATATACAGATGTTTAATTTAAATGTCCAAAAACAATTTCACTTGTAAATAAAAAGTAACCTGTAAGTCAATCCAGCAGGTCACACCCTATCTTCTTATAAAATTTTTCTCCAAATCGGTTTAGCCATTTTTGCGTGAACTTTTGTATTTATAACATAAGTAGGATAGTAGCATTAGTTTTTTTTTTAATTTATATTAGAACTTGTTTACTGAAATTGAAAATAACAATATAACGCCATAAAATCTGAACATAAACTTCAGAATATTTTTGTCCTCCAACCCAAATTTTGATAAGTACTTTATGGTGACATTTCAAATGGCTTTGCATACCTATCAAACCCGCATATCTGTCAGTTACAACTATCTCAAGAAGATAGTTAGAATGCGGAGTCGAAGGGTGTACAAACGGGTATTCACATGGTATGCTGGATCTCTCTCAGACGAATGCATTTAGAAAAGAGAACACTAGTAACTTTGTTAAGCTTGCAGAAACGGACCTATTGCTACCTCCGGAAGATGGCCGCAGTTTGGTAAAACTTCTCAAAGAAACTCATCGCAATCGTTTGGTTATTGTATGATAGTAATTGCTACCCTTTTTACAATGTTTGGTACCCTTTCATTTTTCTAAAATTAATTATTAAAAACAAAGCTTTTTGGATTAGAAATATGCTCTGGAAGTTTGGTATCCAGTTTTTTTCGTTTAGTGGGCTCCCTATTCTCCAGAGTTAAAAAAAATAGGCCATTCACGCACTCTTAACCAAAAGTGACACCCACATATTAAAAGCAGGCTTTCAGTGGTGATTGAAAAATTTTTGGTGAGATAGCTTTGACAAAAGAGATCAGCGTTTTTGTATTGTTTCTATTGTAAACAAGACTTTTTTATATCCTTTTTTTACCCATGTATTTGTCACATATAAGAGCATTCCCATAAAAAAAACCCTCAAAAATGTACAAGGATTCCCAGCAGTGACCTACTACTACCATGTTAAACAAACTTTGCAAAAAATTGGACGCAGTTTAAAGGCTTCACCTTGTAAGTTGTCTTATTGTATGGTACACTATTAAAATCATGAACATTTGGAACACCCATGGTTTATCAAAATGTGCTAAATCAATCCTGTTAAATAAAAGAAAGTTCAAACATAAAATCATTTACTATAGAACTTACAATTTGTCAAACCAAATTTAACAGACCCGTTTTTAATCCAACCCTTGTTCATAAAACTCACTTAATATCAAACTCGTAATTTGTAAAACCCATTTTTTATAAAACCCGCAATTTGTCAAACCATCATTTAACAAAACCGGATTTCATCAAACTCGTTGTTTATCAGAAAATATTTGCCAAATTTATAGCGCATTCGTCAATAATACTTACTTACATGAACATACACGCAGGTGGCGACATCTATACACAAAGTATTGAACACTACCTGTGAATAATTTTATAGAACGACAAATGCATCAAAACGCCCCGCCGTGACGCCGCGCCACCCTCGTGTGCGCCTCCAGTTCATGTAAGTATTATTGGCGGATGCGCTATCAATTTAGCAAATATTTTCTGATAAATAACGAGTTTGTCGAAATCCAGTTTTGATAAATAATGAATGAATGGTTTGACAAATTGCAGTTTCTATGCTGAATCATTCCAAGGCCGGCGCTAGACTCTTGGCCGCCTGGCGCAAGACAGAAAAATTGCCGTCCCCCACCTCCATATGAGTCATGACTTTTTTATAACGAAATACTTAAGACAAAAATGAGTACATATATATGTATATTGTTACGTCTCCACATTCTTTACCCATAAGTAGATAATTACACATTCACTGATATGTTTTTGAAAGTAAACGTTCTAATCATTATTTTAACATTAAGCATTAACCTTTCTAATGTAAACATCTTAATATAAAAACAAACGCACTTTTTCTTTCAGGATAGTCGTATAGATATACCAGTCAGTCTGTTCTTAGGTTTAGAAGTAGCAAGAGCTACATAGTTGTAAGCCGTAGTAATAAATAAAGTTTTTTAAAAAAGTGATTTTCTGGTGGTGATCATTTAACTGGCGCTGCGAACAGGATAGCTACAGCTCTTCTTTATTGGGATACCATTGCAAGAGTGTGGTTCTCAAGCCTTTAGTAGCTATCCTACGGGAACTGGTTCATCAAGAGACCGCAGTAGTGAAAACGATCCTCCTTTATTGGGCAACCATTGTGACGGATCCCACGCTGTTTCCCATTTTCCAGAGGAAAAATAGGCCAATTTTCCTCAACGAACCCGACGCACCAGAAGACACGAAGAATACAGCCTACGCTTACCTTTTGCGGAGAAAACCACATGAAGATCTTTATCGGAAGCCCGTTGCTCTTCCTGTAAGTTTTTTGCTGATTATTCGTTAAAAAACTTCTTAGATTAGGTAGTTATTAAGAAAACAATTTTTCATGACTGATGAAAATATTGAAAATTTAGCAAGTTTTCTAACTCAATTAAAACTAGAAACCCCTTCAAATAATAATCAAGTAGTTTGTAAGAGTACAAAAATGGAAGAATTTAAATTATTAGCCTCATACCTCCCAACATTTGACGGAAAACCGGAACATTTAGAGTCTTTTATTTTAAAAATAGATAGGTTTTATAATAAGTTTAAAGTACAACACTCAGAATTAACAGAATATTGCATAGGCTCGCGAATTGTAAAAGATGCGCAAGACTTTTTACTTTCACGACCAGACCTGACCACCTGGCCAACAATTAAAACTGCTCTCAGAGAAAAATACGGAGATCCCATCTCTTATCAAGTTCTCATGCAGGAAATAAATTATTTTTCTAAACTTAAAAACGAAAATAACATGGACTTTTTCGGTAGACTAAAATCATTTTTAAACCGAGTTCATTTAAAAATCCATGCTGAAGTTAGCGACGAAAACATTAAAACAGCTTTTATTTCTCAAACAAGTTATCAAGCAGTAATAACTTTTATGGCAAATGTACCACCAAATTTACAAAATATTCTTATTCAACAAAAACCAACTACTCTCGATTCGGTGTACACACTCTTAACCGAATTTAATTTACTCGAATCACAACTTAGATTTACAACTCAACACACCCCATTAATTAAAAACCACAATCAAAACGTTATACAACCTGCAAAACTTAATGTACCACACAGATTTCAGCAAAACCAACCATCATTTTTCCAGCAACCATCATTTTCACAATTCTTACCCAGACCTACATTTGCACAACAACTAAACCCAAATGTTAGACCCCAACAGTTTCCGCAACAAAATAATAACAATAATGTATGGAAATCTCAACCAATACCAATTCAACCCCGACAATTACCTCCCAGACAATTCCCTACTAATGCACAAGTTTTCGGCAAACCCCAAAATGTTTTTCACCCCAGAAATGCAATTCCAGCGAGAGACACCCCACAACCTATGTCCACATCCACTATTCTAACAAATCGACAACGTCAAATGCATAATATTGAAGTACAAGATAATAATCTTTCCTTCCCTACATGTGAAAATTTTGAAAATTACCAGTACGAAAACCAAAACTTTTCACAAGAAAATTTAGAAGACAGTTTCTCAACACAAAATGAATTATACCCAAATTTTTACGAAATCCAAAACGAACCTCAATCAGACGAAATACAAAATTTTTCCAACCTGCCTCACGATCCACCATTGACTTAAATAACATTTGTTTAAAAACAGAACTTCCTTATCTTTATTTACCGCAAAAACAAATTACAGTTTTAATAGACTCTGGAGCATCCGACTCAATAATAACTCCAAAAATTGCAAGCCTTTATCAAAATCAAATTTTTGAAGAACCCTTTCAAGTAATAGCATGCCAACAAAAATTCGAAGCAAACAAAAATCTAAATTTGCAACTCTTATCTGACTTTGGAATAAAGAAAAATTTTAAAATGAGAATCTTGGATTGGCATAAACATTTTGACGCCCTTATAGGAACTAGCGATTTAGAAGACTTAAAAGCCATAGTAAATTACCAAGAAAAAAACTTAATAATAAATAATATAAAAATCCCCTTTGCTAATATGTATAATCAACCCCTTGAAAAATCTATAAGAAACTACAATAATTTATTAACTATTCCTGTTGACTATTATAATGGCGATGCAATTCTCCCATCTTTTCAAATCGGAGATTATATAATTCCCGACACTCTAATCAAAGTGCAAAATGGCCTTTGCCATTTACCAAAACCCCATTCAGAAATTGAAGTAAATTTTCTTGAACGAATGCATGTAATTCCCCAAGAACATTTTGAACTTAAAAATCCGCCAAAATCTTTCCAAAAAAATGAAGTAATCCAACAGTTAAGATTAAATCATTTGTCAGAACTAGAAAAAATCCATATCACCAAATTGTGCAAAGAATTTTATGATGTCATGTATTCAGAAAATTCTGATCTAACATTTACAAATCAGATTAAACATTTTATTAGGACCACCAACGATCGCCCTATTTACGTAAAATCTTTTAGACACCCACCTACAATGAATATAGAAATACAGAAACAAATACAAAAATTACTCGATAATAAAATAATACGACCCTCTATTTCCCCTTATTCAGCCCCTGTATGGATTGTACCAAAAAAAACTGACGCATCTGGCATAAAAAAATATCGAATGGTCATAGACTATCGACAATTAAATACACAAACAGTTGAAGACAAATATCCTTTACCCCGAATTGACGAAATCTTGGATAATTTAGGCAAATGCAGATATTTTACAACCCTTGATTTAGCCCAAGGATTCCATCAAATTGAAGTTGATCCCCAATCAATAGAAAAAACTGCTTTTACTGTTAATCATGGTCATTTTGAATACTTAAGAATGCCTTTTGGTTTAAAAAATGCCCCGGCTACATTTCAACGCATGATGGATGAGATTTTACGCGATTACCTTTACAAATTTTGTTTTGTTTACATGGATGACGTCGTTATATTTTCAAAATCCCTTGAAGAACATTTAGTTCACTTAAGAAAAATATTTCAAAAATTCCGTGACGTAAATCTTAAGGTACAACTTGATAAATCTGAATTTTTGCAACAAGAAGTTCAATTTTTAGGACACATAATCACACCCGAAGGAATTAAACCAAACCCCAATAAAATCGAAGCTATAACCAAATATCCATTGCCCAAAACAAGAACCGAAATTAAATCTTTTCTCGGATTAATTGGTTATTACCGAAAATTTATTAGAAATTTTGCAAAAATAACAATACCATTTACAAAATGTCTACGAAAAGATACGAAAATAAACCTTAATGATCCCCAATACCTAGAAGCTTTCGAAAAATGCAAAGAACTAATTACGAACTCTCCCGTACTCCAGTACCCTGACTATTCAAAACCTTTTAAATTAACGACCGATGCTTCCAACGTTGCCATAGGTAGCGTCTTATCTCAAAATGAAAAACCGATTGCTTACTATTCTCGAACACTTAACACCGCCGAACGCAATTATTCCACAATTGAAAAAGAGCTCTTAGCCATTATCGATTCAACCAAACATTTTAGACCCTATCTCTACGGACAAAAATTTATTGTTGAAACTGATCATAGCCCCCTTGTTTGGCTCTCGAAAATAAAAAAACCAAATTCGCGTTTAATTAGATGGAAATTAAAATTAGAAGAATTTAATTTTGAAATAAAATATAAAAAGGGAAAAGAAAATCTTGTTGCTGACGCGCTTTCTAGAATCGAAATAAACAATGACGAAACCGAATCAATTGCTCCCAACATAGGTGACGATGTTGCCAATCCCGATGATTTTATACTTCCTGAATTAAACGAAGATAACCAATCAGACATAACTGTCCATTCAAATCAAGACAACACCGGAAAATATTTACCGATTTCTGAAAGTCCTTTAAATTTTGCACAAAATCGCTTAGTTATCGATTATGGAAAAAATTATTATTGTTACCACTCTAAACCCTTTAATAAAAATCATTATTCTTGTCGTGTCCAAAAAGAAAGGGAACTAGAGCACTTAAACAAAATTTTATTAGAAATTATACGACCCGACACTACCTTCGTAGTATTTATCCCCAAAGAAGATCTAAAACAAAAGTTTCAAGATATCGTAAATTGTCAGTTAAACCCTACAGCTAAATTAATTTTTGCCACTAAATACCTTGAAGACATCATTAACACAGAACAACAAAAACAAAAAATTGAAAATTATCACACTAAAAATCATAATGGCATAAATGAAACTTATCAAACACTTAAAGAAAAATATTACTGGCCAAAAATGCGAGATACTATTCAGGAATACATAAATCAATGTGATATTTGTTTACAATCAAAATACGAAAGAAATCCCTACCACATATCTTACCAAGGACCCCTACTAAGCGAAAAACCATTTAAAACTATTTTCCTAGATACCTTTTCCACTCAAAGCTGCAACTTTTTAACAATAATTGACTCATTTTCAAAATATGCTCAGGCTTATCACATTCAAGACAAAAATGGAATTTCTGTCTTAAATAAACTTAGACATTATTTTTCGCACCATAATACTCCAGAAAAAATAGTAGCTGATTCTGGTTTAGAATTCAAAAATAAGACAGTACAAGAATATTGTAAACTTTTTAACATTGAGATACATTTTACTACCCCCTACAACCCTACCTCAAACAGCTTAGTTGAAAGACTACATTCTACTCTTGTTGAAAAATTAAGAATATTAAAATTGCAAAACCCTCACGAACCAATACCAAACTTAATGACATCAGCCATCTTGATATACAATCAAAGCAAACATTCAACCACTGGTTTTACACCTTTTAATCTAATTTATGGACCCTACATGAATGAACCCATAATTAACCATGACTTAACTCTTTACGAGCAATATAATGAAAAACGGAAAAACGAAGTTTTACCCTTTATAAACGAAGTGTACCAAAATACCCTTCGAAAACAACAAGAAAATACAGAGAAAAGAAATAATAAACCTAATGAGACATTAGAATTGGCTCAAGAACAAATTGTTTATAAAAAACAAACGAAACCAAGTAAAATTAACCCCAAATACATTCCCTTAAAAATTACTAAAATAAAAAATAACACTTTAACTGGAAAAACACCAAACAGGCAAAAAGCGAAAATTCATGTCAGAAATATTAAAAGAATAAGAAAGAAACCTAAAAAAGATGTTTCATTACAGGAGCCTCCTGACCCTTCTGACAACCCTCAACCAGGCCCTTCAAGTACATGAAGTTCCTACTACAGGGTATTACAATGAAAAAATCGATCAAGCCTTAGTTTTTGATCATAATCATAAGACATTTATTTATTTTAATCTTACACAAATTAAGTTTACTATAGCCCAACTAACAGTTACAAACGAAGTAATATTAAAATCAATCATATCTCAAAAATTAAACAATACTATTTTTCATAACAAACTAAATCATCTTAACAACCTTTTATATGACAGCTATGACATATACTCGCGTATTACGTCAGTTAACAAAAACGAAAGATACAAAAGAGGACTTTTTAACTTTCTTGGTTCAGGCGTAAAATTTATCACAGGCAACTTAGATAACGAAGATCTAGAACTAATAAACAAAAACATGAACATTTTAAAAAGCAACGAATACAAAATAATTCAAAAAATTAATGATTTCTCTTCATATGCAGGAAATATTACTCACACACTTAGCCGTGCTATTCAATCAATTAATGTTAACACCTTACAAATACACAACGAATTTGAGATAGTGAACACAGAGATTCAACTATTATTTAGCCTTCTTAATCAACAAACACAATTGGAAAATTTGCATAATTATTTGGAAAAAATATTGCGAACTATTTCTTTTGCCCATTTAGAAACTGTTAATCTCGAATTATTTTCAACTCAACAAATTACTGAACTTTGGTCATTTTTGCAACACCATTATGACGATAAAACCTTATGGTCCTTGCAGCATCTTTCGGAACTAACCTTAGTATGTAAGTCAGGAATTGTATTTTACGACGATATGATTGTATTAGTTCTTAAGATACCTATATTCACTAACCAAAAATGTAATCTAGAATTTATTTATCCTCTGCCAAACGAGCAAAATCAATTGTTAATTATACCTAGCAAATACTATTGTTCCTCTTGGTATTCAAATTGTATTGAAATTTCAAGAAAATGGATTTGCTATTCAAATATACAGTCAAACTGCACACTTAAAAATTGCACATCAGTACAAGTTCAAAACAATTTTGAAATTTCTCTTTTAACTTTCCAAAATAATCTTTTATTATGCTCTAAACAAACTCATGAAGTTTTTGAGAATTGTCAACAATTTAAGAAATTCAAAATTCCCAAATGCGCTTTACTAAATAGCAATTGCGAAATTATCTATAAAAATCAAAAATTTCTTACAAAAGATAATTTAATTGATTTTAGCACAACACTTAATACTAGCATTTTGCCAATCAACTCTACAATTAATTTAAAACTTGAACACATAAAAAGCCCAGAACTTATTTCACGGGATCTAAGTG
Source organism: Oxystoma pomonae (assembly GCA_963921995.1). NCBI lineage: Eukaryota > Metazoa > Arthropoda > Insecta > Coleoptera > Brentidae > Oxystoma > Oxystoma pomonae. The sequence continues at coordinate 32,718,582 of OY998167.1, read as the reverse complement.
AACCCATTTTTCTTGAAAATAGGTTTGCACATCATTCCTCCTATTTGGTTACAGTTATTATTTTAAGCATAATAAGCCTTTGTATAATATGTGCTATTTTTCTAATTAGGAAAAGAATTTATACAAAACTTTCACAACATGTAGAAAATTTTGTAACTTTTGAAAAAGTTAAGAAATATGTTCATGAGGACATGAACTTTTCTAAGGAGGGAGATGTTACGTCTCCACATTCTTTACCCATAAGTAGATAATTACACATTCACTGATATGTTTTTGAAAGTAAACGTTCTAATCATTATTTTAACATTAAGCATTAACCTTTCTAATGTAAACATCTTAATATAAAAACAAACGCACTTTTTCTTTCAGGATAGTCGTATAGATATACCAGTCAGTCTGTTCTTAGGTTTAGAAGTAGCAAGAGCTACATAGTTGTAAGCCGTAGTAATAAATAAAGTTTTTTAAAAAAGTGATTTTCTGGTGGTGATCATTTAACTATATACAGATATCTTTTATTGCATAACTTTGTAAATTTATTTTTAAAATTCTGTAAAATCTAACCAATTACCTATAAAACCACATTTTTAACATCTTAACTAAAAGTACGCGCTTTTTTCTCTGCAAATCACTCAATTAATTCTTCCATGTTAATAGCATCAGCTATTTGATGCTCAATCGATATTAACGATAATGCGGTGAGTCACTCTTGCGACATACTTGGCCTTAAAAAGTTCTCAATTATTTTGAGTTTTGAGAAACTCCGTTCCCCCGTTGCGACCGAAACAGGTAATGTTAAATTCTTAGAGCAATGTAGATATTTGGAAAATTATCTATTAAATTTTGATATTTGAAATAATTTAGGAAGTTTTTAGGGCAATTAAAATTCTCCATGGTATTCGTCATTAAAACAGTGAGGGCTAGAATTTCGTCCCTAAGTTCTAAACCATCTATATCGTGTTTATCGCCATCTTTTAGGTATATATGTAAGTCCAAACAATGTTTTGTGATCTTCTGTTGATCCCAATTTAAAAGAGTTGTTATAGGTCGTAAAAGAATGCAAAATAATCCGAATGGATTTTCAATAAATGGAATCTTTCCTCAATAGCCTCATGAATTTTATCGAGGACAACAAAGAAAACTCCTATTTTAAACTTTTTTGTTGGGTCCAAAATCGGTTCATCGACTGATTCATATGAGAACTGCCTTGTTTTTTTTTCTTGGTCGAGCTCTAGCATCGCTCAAGAAAACGGCATCTATCTCAAGTTCCTCCGCCATCTCGGCAGCATCAACCAAAACCTTTTGAAAAATATTGTCGGTTCTGATTTTCACAAAATGATCATCGATGGTTTTAAGTGCTTTTGTTGACTCAATTATATCAAGCTTTTCATTTTGCAGTAATTTTCTGGTTGCATTTATATTATTTAAAATTTCATGCCAGGAGCCTATGCACACTAGAAACTTAAAATTCTTTATTTTTAAGACTATACCATTGGCCTAATTTTTAATGTCATTATTAAATGAATCTCTTTCGGTTACCGAGACTAGAGCATCGTAAATATCGGCAATTCGATACCTTACAACTTTGATAGAATCGATACGGCATTCCCACCGTGTTTCACTAAGTGGCTTAAGTGTGAGACCCTTCACATTTTCTTAGAAAAGAGCCCATCTTTGCGTCGAGGCGGCAATAAAAATGTATATATAGTGCAAAGTAGAAAAGAAATCAACGGAATCAAATGCAGATTTGTCTGAATCGTTTACTACTAGGTTGAGATTATGGGCAGCACATGGTACAAACACGGCTCTGCTGTTAATATCAAGGATTCTTTTCTGAACACCAACGTTCTTGCCTCTCATGTTTGCTCCATTGTCATAGCTCTGACCCCTTAAATTGTCTATATCCAATCCCAAAGCTTTAATCTTTTCTACAGTTACCTCAGTTAAGCTGAATCCTGTAATATCGTTGACTGAAGTAAACTCAATGAAACTCTCTTCGACTTCAATATAATTTGTATTGACGTATCTCAATATGATTGTCATTTGTTCTTTTTTCTGTTTATCGGGGGTACAGTCCAAAATTACTGCAAACTATTTGGAATCTTTTATTTTATTTATGATTGTGATCCGGATATTTTCTGCTAGTCCTTCTTTGATTTCATTTTGAATTTGGTGTCCCAAATAGTGAACCTTTTTGAATATAATGTTCTTTGAAATTTATTCAAGGGTTCTTTCATGACTGGGTCATACTGAGCTAGCAATTCAACTGTTTTCAAAAAATGTCCATTATTACAGCTGTTCTAAAGATCCCCGTAGTGCCAGGTTTTGTTTAGCCAAAAACAAAATGATGGAGACTATTTGCTTTAATACATTTTGCCAGTATTCTTTCATCAGCTGAAATTGTCAGTGTTCGACAGCACCTATTGTTCTTAGTAAGACGACAAGAAAAAGTCCTATTAATTCTTCACATATTTTATTTGAAATCCCCGACCGGTTTCGACTAAAACGTCATTGTCAAGGGGGGAGTTGGATCAAAAATCTAACACATTTACAAAGGGCGGTATATAACACAGTGACATACTCACAGTTTAAAAAGAGAAATTTCTTAACATTACAGGACTATTAAAATCAAAATATTTACGTGTTAAAAACAAAACAAAACTGAATCATGTAAATTAATAGGAGGAAAGTCATTTATTTATCGTTGATGTAAAATCAATGGTGAAAAAAAAATGTTGAGATAGTTAAAGTTTTTGCAAAGAATTAAATTTATTTGCTAAAAAATTGAATGCGGCCTTCGGCCGCTCCCCAAATTTGGCCGCCTGGCGCGGGTGCGCCTCCGCGCCACCCCTCACGCCGGCCCTGATAGTTCTTACGATGAATTTTTTTATTAGATACGGTCTCAAAAATTCCTGGTTTGATAAACCAGGGATTTTGTCAAACGAGGTGTCAAAAATGGGCCTTAAAGCGATTTTTATACTAGTTTTATACAGCAGATAAAATAAGAAATAAGAACACCCAATAAAAAACCATTATTGAATGTTATTACCTAGGTTGGGAGATCAGGTGTGTCTCCACAAAAAGCCTGTTTTTACTATGCGGATGTCGCTTTCTGATTATGATTCTGAAAAACAGGGGGGCCACCAAACGAAAAAAAGTGGATCCCCAACCTCCAGAGCATATTCCTGATCCAGAAAGCTTTTTCTTTTTTTAAATTCAGAGAGGCAAAGCGGCATCTGTTTTGGGAACACTGCCGGATTTACAGCCTTTGGACGGGGTATTCTCTGTCTAGTTTGGTGCATGAAGCATGTGCTTGGCTTTATTATATTATTTTTGTTTATTTACCAACTTTCCTTTTATAGTTTTAGTTATTGTAGTAGTAAAGTGTTAATAACACAATTTTAAATAAACATAAGAAATTTTTTTTGAAGTTTATATTACTTTTAAGAAGAAGATTTTAAATTATCGACATTTAAAACCTCGTTACGATTCGAAGTAAGATCATTTTTCAGCGGCATTTTCCACTCGAGAAGCTCCCTCTGAAAACAACTAAAATTAAGTAGATGCTCCGTTTCAATTCAGGGGAGCAAATATTATTTGTAGAGGATTTTATCAAACAATATGCATTAAATTAAGCTTATAATATTCATATAATTATGAGATAATATAAGGGCCCTGCCCTTGAATTTTTCTAAAAATAAGCTACAGCGATAGTAACTCTCCCAAGCCTGGAAAAAATGCAGAGCCAAAAACCCTTCTCGGCATGAGTAGACTACGTCAGGCGTGGGCAGTAGGCGCCTTTGGCCTTGCCGAAAACCAACGGTTTTTCAAAGATTTTAGAGACTTTTTGCGCCACCTAAAATAACATTTTCTGTGCTTATGCGTATTTGTGCGGCTGCGCACTTAGCAAAGAGAAGGGAGGTTATTAAAATAGGCATAGAGAAAAACTTTATTAGAAACGGCCTTTGTGCTTACTTCTAACTTTAAATTTTTATACACTGAGAAAAATATCCATTAATCCTAAGAAAGAATTCATTAGCCCCAAGCAGAAACTTCATTTAAATATGAGACAAGTGAACTGTCTACTTACCATAAGATTTCTCACCTACTTAAGGTTATAAAATAACATATTAACCATAAGTAAAAACTTCACTTACCGCAAGTGAAGCATCTACTAACCCTTTGTAAATCTATAGTTGCGCAAAACCAGTATAACTCCTAAAATATGACTTTAAAAAAATAAAAAAACATATTTTTGAGCTCTAAACACCATGTCCTATCACAATACACGTAAGAAAAAAAAATTAAAAAAATAATAAAAAAAAAGTTCGCCGAATCGACAACCTACGGGTTGATAGACCAATGCTTGTACCATGCGCTTATAAGGAAATAGGTTGAACCCGCGGAGTATAAACATTGTGGCCAAGTTTTATTGGTCGACTGAAGTGTTATTCGTTATTAAAGTCTAATCAGAGAATCACTGAATCAAGGGTTACCGGGTTCGTTTCCGGTCATCGATTTTTTTCAATTTTTTTTTAACTTATTTTCATCATGATTTCCCTATAAATAAAACAATGATCATTGCAAATGAAATTACCGAATTCTTATGACGGCATGCATTATTATTAGGATGAATATATTTATTATATATATTTTGATTTTTCATTATATGATGCCTTCACTTATCCTTAGTAGAAAAATTGACGAAACGTAAGTGAATTGTCACATATTGGTAAGTAAATAAATTACTAAGGGTTAACAAACTAGTAGAAAAATTCACTAATCCTAATTAAAGGGAAAGTTAAGTAACTTGTCGCATATTGGTAAATAGATAAATCACTGAGAGATAACAAACTAGTAGAGAAATTCACTAACCCTAAGTGAAGGGAAAGTAAGGTGACTTGTCGTATATTGGTAAGTAGATAAATCATTTAGGGTAAACAAACTCGAGTCTAACTAAGTCGTTTTACTTGCAGTCAATAGCTGCAAGTAAAACTTGGGGCTAATAGAAACCTCACTTACCACTAACAAAAAAAGTTTTCTGAGTGTCATATTTTTAAAATGTTTTTGGAAATATGCGAAAACATTTTGTAATTTGTGTTACAAAAGAAGAAATAAAGTAGGCTATGAGCATTTAAATGAATTCCATTTGACAGGTGGCAGGGCATTATTTTTAACTGCATAAAAATCTCTTCAAAATGTGTCTAATATTATTCTTATTTTTAATAAAAATAAGCATAACTAATGTCATTGTTACATATTTTGCGATCCTTGGCCCATTACAGTATCTTATAGTAATATAACCTAAACCGATATAATTTATTTAAGATTTTTTTGTTTACTTTCTTCTTCCATTGAAAATTTTAGTTCCAATAACAACATCAATAAACATTTTTATTGAGAGATTGACATTAGATTATATTTTTCATCCCAAGTTGAATGACGAAACCAACTAAATCGAGAATAAGATGAAAATATTTACTTAAGCATCATGGCTTAATATACTCGTAAATAGAGAATACTTTCTGGGATAGCTATACTTAACGTTGCTATAAGCAAAAAACACTGGTCACCAAAATTTCAGTTTTTTTTTGTCCCATAAATTAAGGTAGTTCAACTTAGTAGTACTCTTCACACTTACTTCAACTCCGCTTTCAGAATAGCTATACTTAACGTTGCTATAAGCAAAAAACACTGGTCACCAAAATTTCAGTTTTTTTTGTCCCATCAATTAAAGTAGCTCAACTTAGTAGTACTCTTTACACTTACTTCAAATCCGCTTTCAGAATCTTTTTAATAGGCTGGGCTTCAAAGTAAAAAAGCAATGAAATTTTACGGAATTAGGAGTTATAATACGTGCATAAAATCAGTAGCGAATCGACGAGGAGTTTTGGGGATAAAACCTGCCCCAAAGGAATAAAACATCTATTTAGAAAATTTCGTAAATACGTTAAAAGTCATAAATAATATACAACTTGGTATTTTTTAAAAGTTATCCCTCACAAAGGCAAAAAATATAGAATTACGCATATTACAGTTAGACAAAAAAAAGTAAGGGTGATGAAGAAATTCTGAAAACATAATTGACTTCAAGATGCCAAAACATATGGGAATCAGGAATTTTTGTGTTTGCGACAAAAATCTTATTGACCAGTAAAATTTAAGAGCAATCTTTCCCTCCTTTTCTGAATTAAAAAAAAAAATAATGGATTTACTACGAAAACAACAATAATGAGAATTGATTATTTTATGTTTAAAAAATTAAAAAATTAGAGTTTTATATAAAACTTGGGTGTTTGAGACGAGAAACCCGAAGCTTTTTATTTCTAGTGTAGCTCTTCTTGAAACGCACATATTCTATTGGTCGACGCCACCAATAACCCGTAAACGATACAAACGCACATATCCCATTGGTCGATGCCATCTTAATAACTCTAAACTAAAACAGGGAATATTTGTGGGAACCAAACAAGGCAACTTTTTGGAGATGCGTAACTAGATTCCATACTTTAAGGCAAGGAAAAAGACGCTTGAAATGTATTAAATAAATGTTACCACTTTTTGGGAAACACTAGAGGAGCAAACTATAAAGATCTAATTGTTTAACTTTTTTTGTGTTACCAAAACCTAGGATGTAACATGTCTTGTCATCGATTCTCATTTGGATTACTTTCCGGAAAAAAAACGACCCTTTGCATACGATTGAGACAATTTGGTGGACCGAGCCGAAGGGGGGGGAGTGTGCAAAGAGGTTTTCAAACGAGTTTTTTGAGATACTTTTTATACGACTGCAAATAAACAGAGACTAGAAAAATCAAATTTCAATTTAACTCGTTTTTAATAACAAAATGTATATTATTCTATTTGAAATATCTAATCAACAAAACAAGCCTTGATGGTTGCTATGGAACTCAGCCAACTTATATTGTTCGGTGACAACAACAAAAATCACAATGACGGGAGACCCGTGTGCAAAAATGACGTAATCGTTCGCAAAAATGACGTAAGCGTGTGCTAAATGCCGTTTTCAGATCGTGTTCTCCGTGCCCAAAACCCCCTTTTTCTAGACAGTAGTATAAAAAATATTTTAAAACCTGGAAAGAAGGTATCAGGGAAGATGAAACTGTGAGATGTTAGCCGGCTACTGCTGGACTATTACGAGAGATGCTCTAGAGTCTACTTTTAAAGGCAGGCCCTAAAGTGCAAAATTATTGTCAAAACTCTAGATTCAATAATAATGTGCTATTATCTAATTGCTTTTGTTAAATAAAAAATATATAACAAAATCAATGAATAGCGAGCCTCCCTCAAAAAAGGTAATAGTGACCGTATAGATCCGGATATCGCACTTGTGGTGCTCATCAGTACGGTGCTAGAAATTTGGAGATGAAATGATGATGAAAAAATCTGACACAGGATTCATGTAAAAGACAACCATCTCACAAATTGCAGAAACGGCAGATGTACCTTTAATTTGAAGAAAAATTACAGATATAATTATCTTTAATATAAGGAAGGATTTCCTTCTCACTGCCGCATCATTTTGAAACTATGACGTCGTAAACTTTTTTAGTGAAATTTAAAGTAATTTCCTAGTTGTGGCGTTCAATGTCGGCTACCTCAATGAGACTTAAATTTACTGAGACAAATAAGTAACGAATAGCCGGTCTCAGGTCCGGATAAAAGAGGAGCGTTACAAGTGAGGCCAGCGACCGAATTGTGTAAAAACCCAAGTGCTCCTAGAACCAATGGTTTAGCCTCGGAATTGACTGGATTAAATAATGACAACCTGGCAAGAACAAGGAATAAGCACATAAGAAAAGCGACTTCACTTAGCATTGGATGTTGGAATGTAACATCATTTAATAATAAAGACCAAGAGATTATACTTGAAATGGAAAAACACAAATAAGACATATGTGCACCGACGGAGACTAAAAAGAAGGTAAGGATAAAAATGAAAGAGCAACATCAGGGGTTGGCATACTGCTATATGAAAGGTACGAAAACCAAGTCAGCAATACAAGGTACATTAACGGCAGAATACTACAAATGACGATCGAATTACAAAAATTAAGACGCATATAATAAGTATCTATGATACTCCGAATGAAGATGAAGTAATAATATTACATGATTTTAGTGCAGGCGATGGAGGTTGTACCTGTTACCAAGAATCGATTTACCAAAGAAACAATTAATGGTGAACAAATGATACAACTATGCATAAAAAATGAACTCACAATCAATAATACCTTCTACCCACATAAAGTACAACATAAATATACCTTCGAAAATACACGAGGACAAAAATATACAATATACTACGTAATCACAAACAAACACATTTATCCGACAAGGGTGCAAGCCGTAAGATCTTTAGCCTCCGCAAATGCAGGAACAAACCACCATCTCATAATGGCAACAATGCGAGCAAACATGCAACGATTTCATAAGAAACCCACAGAGGAGATACGTAATCTGAATATAAAATCCCTATCAAACGACTCGAGTAAATACCTATATCAACAAAGGCTTAGAGAAAAAATAGCTGCCAATAATATCGTAGAGTTCGATGACATTGAAACGGCATGAACAAAATTAAGAACTAACATACTAGACGCAGCGGAAGAAGCTCTCGGAAAAAGGTCTATAAGGAAAGAGGGGAAGACCAAACACTAAGCCTTGGTTCAAACAGGAAGTCAAGATTTTGGCCGAAGAGAAAAGGAAATCTTACCTGCAATACAGATCCAATGCATATAATGAATATATGATATATGATATGACCTATATGGAGAACAAAAGAAAATATGGAATCTACTGAGAAATAGAGGAAAACCAATACTGAATACAAAATACAAAGATTACGGCAGAGGAATGGGAACGATATTTTGAAAAACTTTATAGCTCAACAGAAACCAACACATTGGAACAGAAATCACACCATGAGGATGAAAACGTTAATCAAATCCAAAATAGGATATTTTCTTTGAACAAAATAAAACAAATGGTAGCCAAAATAAAGAACAGAAAAGCTCCAGGCATTGACAAAATAACGAACGTAACGATTAAATATAGAGGTGATATATTGCATGATGAACAATCTCTCTTCTCTGCTATAGACGCCATATTTATAATACACCAAATAACTGAGAAGGCCATAGATTTTAACAAGACAGCTTATATGTGCTTCATTGACCTTGCTCAGGCATTCGATAGGGTAGGCTTAACTGATGTTTTACCTCTACTAAAAAAAAGGAATATTGACCCCAATATAATAAAAGTTATCGAAAAGCTGAATACCGAGATATACATATGTCAGAACGTCAAATAAATTAGGTAATAAAATACCTGTGGCAACTGGAATCAGACAAGGAGACAGTCTAAGGCCAATCTTATTTAACATCGTAATGGATGAAATTATTGATGAAGTAAAGCAAGCTGGAAGAGGATATCGAATGGGAGATAAAGAAATTAGAATATTATGCTATGCTATTAATGCAGTAATCATTTTGGAAGACGAAGATAACCTACAGAGACTCCTGTATAAATTCCATTAAATAGCAGAAACGTTAAAAATGTAATTATCCACAAAGAAAACAAAATCACTTGCAGTATCTAGAGAACCGATGTAAACTAGCGACTTACGACCAGAGTGTAGAACAAGTGATATCTTTCAAATATCTAGGGGTAAACATAACAAGTAATAGGAATCCAAAGGATGAAGTGAAAGCCCAAACAACAAAGGCATCATTAATATTAGGATACCTAAAAGATTTAATCTGGCGTAATAAACATATGAGCACTAGGAGTACATTCAGGATATATAAAACCTCCGTAAGACTGGTCATGACATACGCTATAGAAACTAGAGCGGAGAACACAACAACTAAACGACTTTTAAGAACAACAGAAATGCGAACACTAAGATCAATAACAGGACATTCGATTTTGAGAAATGAAGAAATAAGGGAAATATATGAGATCCAAGATGTAGTAAGGTGGGTAAGAAACCAAAGAAGATAATGGAGAGACCATGTGGACAGAATGCCAAATGACCGGCTGACAAAAATTGCGAAAGAGAAAAAACCAAATACATCTCGACCTCCTGGACGACCACCTATAAGATGGTATGAAAGCTGGTCTTCAGCATCTTAACTGCTCCTGGTAAATCATTGATGAAAAACACAGGACTCAGTCCTAACGTAAGAAGAAGTAACGAATAAAAGTAGGGGCTACTATAAATTCACGAATGAGAAAGAACCTTGGAGAGACAGGACCTTGTTATTATCCAAAGGTGGTAAGGAATACTTTCAAATGGCACTTTAAAAAAATACGACTAAGAAGTCGTTACTACAGAGTATTCCAAAACTATAGTCCCAAATTGTTGTTTTACGACCACACTACTACTATAGAAAAGTAGCGAAGCCTTTATTCATGTAGCTGTTACTATAAATGTTAGTTGGGCATGTAGTTCGTTTAAGGTTTTGGATTATCTTACTCGTAACTGCATTCAGGTCAAAGTCATTAGTTTAATGTCGGTGTTAGTTTAAAAGTTTTCATTAAAAATTTAGTTTTTTAAAAAAAAGATGAAAGACGACTCAAAAAATGTACGAATCACATATTACCATTATCCTCCCCTGTTGTAAAAAAACAAATTTTACCTCAGCTTACACTTTTATCAAGGAATCAAGCTCTTTCGGGCGTTAAGTTAATCAATATTAAAAGGAGGGCAGAAGTGTCGGGTTTTTATTTATAATGCCGCTGTGGAAAAACCACGGCTTAAATACGGCTTTATTAGGGTGAAAATAGATTACTGGAATTACTAAAAACTTTTTGCGCTCCCCGAAAGGACGATTTTTTGATTACCCATGCAAGTGCTTGTAAAACGCGGTTCCAGGCCTAAAAAATTTTGTGATTAGGGACTTTGGCATGCTTATATAGTTGCGGTGACAACACAAGAATATAGTGTGATTGACAGCTCGTCCCTACTCGAAAAGGGTGTAGGGGGCACTTGGAGATGGACGAATTTCTAATCAGATTTTGAAAATTCAATATGGCGGATTCAAGATGGACGATTTTTGGTCATGTTTTGCTTGTTTTCTGAGGATGATTATGAATTTTTGATCAGATTTGAAAATTTCAATATGAACGATTAAGGTTACAAATCTAAAAATTAAGGGTGTGTGTTCAAATTTGGTATGCGTTTATAGTTCTGGCGACAATACAATCATATGGTATTATTAGGTACACACTTTCCTCTAACAAGGGGAGGAGAGGGGGGAAAAGATTTAGTTTGTTCGTTTTAAATTGAAATTGGCACACAGGGGTTTTTCGGGAAGGAGATATGAATTTTTGATCAGATTTAAAAATTTCGATATGGCGGATTCAAAATGGACGATTTAGGGTAAAAATTTTTAATTTTTATTAAAAAAAGAACTTTTAAAGAACAAGCTTTTATTAAATGCACTTAAAAGTAGAAAATAATTTTGTATCTTTCTTATATCATAATAAAAGCAATGGGCCCAAATTAAAAATTTTATCATTACGGTAACAAAGAGAGTGAACTATAAAAGAAGAACTAAATTCTTCTTCTATTAAAATGATAAACATAATGCTTTCATCTAAAGAAGCTGAGAATGGGTGAGATTGCCGCGCTTGCCAAGCCTTTGAAAATGTTCTTAGGTTATAGAGTAATACAACTGTTGTGAATCGTCGATGTGTCCGATATACGATACCTAAGTTAAAATTTTTAATTTGCGCCCATCGCTTTTATTATGGTATAAAAAAGATAAAAAAGTACAACTGGCAACGCCTTGTTTTTTAATTTTTTAAATCTTTTTCCAGAGTGCACAGGGAAAACTAAACATCAGAATTAGCCGAAATTTTGCAGAGTTGATCATTTTTAAATGCTTAACAAAAGTATCTGAAGGATTTTTCAAAATTCTCAATTATTTTTTCTTCAAAATAAATGCTCTGGTGTTGTCATCTATCCCAAAAGCCTCAAAATCATTGCGGTTTAGAAACAACACGATTTACAAAAAAAAATAAAAAAATACTTACAATTTCCTCTGGATTACATTTTTCCTTTTTATATTTCCTTGCTTCAACGAAAATAAAAACTACGTTTCCTTTCTTCTAAAAGCCTGTACACTCCTGAAAAGAAAACCGATCAATCAGTCACACTTCAATGAATTTGGGAGACACATGCAGTTCAAGTGTTGGCCGATAGACCGCAGAATTTATACGATTCCATGGTAACTGCAGATGTTTTGTCAACAAAATGCTTTATCCACTGGACGAAGCGCTTATAAAGAAATAGGTTGAAATCGCGGAATATAGGCATTTTGCCGGGTTCTTATTGTCGACTGAAAAGTGTTAATCAACTCAAAACTAAGGGTTACCGGATTCGTTTTCGGTCATCGATATTTTTTCGAGCTTTTTTTAACTTACGTCCATCATGATCTCCCTATAAATAAAACAATGATCGTTGCAAATGGTATTGTCGAATTCTTATGATGACAATACGTTGCCAATTCATTATAAGCATGCATTATTATTAGGATGAATATATTTTTCCGCATTATTTTTCAATATCTGATGCCTTCACTTGTCCTTCGTAGAAAAATTCACTTGTTACATATTGTTAAGTAGATAAATCACTAAGGGTTAAAAAACTAGTAGAAAAATTCACTAACCCTAAGTGAAGGGACAGTTAAGTGAATTGTCGCCAATGGTAGTAGACAAATCACTGAGGGCTAACAAACTATTGGAAAAATTTACTAACCTTAAGTGAAGGGAAAGTTAAGTGACTTATCGCATATTGGTAAATAGGTAAATCATTAAGGGTTAACAAACTCAGGTCTAAGTAGGTCGTTTTACTTTACTTACTATTGAATTCATCACTTGGGGCTAATAGAAACTTTACTTATCACTAACAAAAAAAGCTAAGTAGACACTTCACTTGCGATAGTTTTCTGAGTGTAGAGGCGGTAAAATTACCCCAGGAGTGATTATTAACCGGCCGTAGCTTTTTTGGGTGCGGTGCTGTCAAAATAATGTCGACTTTCATAACGTTTGTGCCGACCTTTCATAAAGGGCGGTGTTAACTTTACCCACATAGCATTAAAAGAACATTGAATTGTTGATATTGTTAATAGTGTTGATTCAAAGATATGCCTACTTTATTTAAATGAGCAGATGTTGTTGCTCCAAATGCACAATTTAGTTTAGTTTAAAGATTTCCGGTATTTGACTTGGGATTAAATTATATTCACTTAAATTAAACAATGCACATCAAATTCAATTTTAAGAGTTAACTCAAATAAATAGTGACCTTAATTCAACCACACGTGTGGTTCAGTATATCTAAGTATTTCCTTGAATCAAATCCATTCTTTTTTAACACAAATAAAGTTTTTTATCAGTGGCCTTTCAATTCAATAACGTTAATTAAATCAGCTAATTTATTAGAATTCGATTAACTTAAAATCTCATTAAATATATCAAACATCGATCGCTCAACTATGTAACGAAATATATATTATCATCATTACCTGATGGTCGGAGAAAGTTTTGGTAATAAAAATAATTTTTCGCACTCCCAAATAATAAATGAGTAAAACCTAAACATTTCTTTGAAGTGTTCAACCCCCAAAACTTGAATTCTTGTTTTCAGGAAATTTTAATCTTGTTTAAGAGAGAATCTTTTTAGATGCTTTATCTTTTGATCAGTGTTTCCTCTGTTTTTCAAAGAGGCAGTTCACCAAAATGACAAGTTATCCTTAATCGATGGCAAAACAAACTTTAGGATAAATTATGTTCTTCGTTTTTTTCTATGAAGCCCCGTTGATATATAAGCACGTTTGCACCACGTATAAAATTCTAGCTCATTTTTTTTTTTGAAAGTTAGTAAAAAATCATCTAGTACTCGTAAATTTACCAAAACTTTCAAAAATAAAGCAAATTACTTTCCAGAAATGGTCAAGAATAAATTATTTCCCGGCAAGTTAAGCAAGTAAAAAGACTGAAAAAAACGTATTTAGTGCCAGTTTTCAGTTTAGACTTACACAAACGGTAAAACTGAATATGTCGGAAATAAGAAACCAAAGCCAATTTTCCATATCTTTACATTTTGTTGAGTAACTAGCCAGTTCCTTAGTGGATTGAAATATTCTTTTGTAATTTTCATGCTAAAAATTGTGTGAAAGTTCAAACTATTCAAACTAGGAGATTATCTGTGCAATGCCTATTTTTTCGCGACTTTGGTAACTAACGCAACCAAAATATATCTTAATTTTTTAAATATCTATACCTTTTTACCGCAGAGAGGAAAAACTGGATTCAACAGACGCTTTCAATAAATTAAAATAAGCGAGCATTAAAACAAAACATACAGTTTGAATTAATCTCGAACTTATATCAGGCCACGTTAATAAAGCAAAATCATTGATGAGAAGGGAAAAATCAAAAAGAGGTGGCACAAATAACATGGGCGGTGGCCACCGGCTAAATTGGCTAAAATTTTAGTATGTTGTAGAGGATGTCTTAGGGAACAATGTTTAAATTGGACAAAATTTCCTATGGGCTATAGCAAGGCCACAAATCGCAATTGAAGTTTAGAAATCCGTAATATTGATTTAATTATTATGAAGAACCCAGAGGTTCAATTGCGACGAATTTTGATTATGTTGTTAAGCGAAAGTAGGCAATTTTATTTTGGTATTAGAATCAATCTATAGGGTGGTCAAAAATTAGAAAAATAAATTGTATGTCCAAGGGTTAGGCGAACCCTTTTTGTTTTTACAATTGTTCCATATATTCTATAAGGTGAGAAAACATTCGTAGAAAAAATATATTATTTATACTCAAAATTTTTTTATAGCAATTTTTGAACCTGTTACCTTAACAATGAAATATGTATATATTAGGCTTCATCAATGTTGTTTTTGTTACGGCGAGCAGCATCAAGGATTGTCGTTAATAGTTGTAATGGAGGATAGTGAACGTCTTCTTCATGCCTAGCGAATCCCAGATACCATATGATCGAGGCTATGTGAACACTCGCAATGTTCTAGTACATGTGCAGTAAGTATAGAGGATAGGGTCCCTGTTTTATTCATTTATTTCTGCACGGAATAAAATAAGGGAAGTATGTTGTTGAGCCTGGACATGTCTCGAAAATATTCTTATTCTTATTAAGTTGGGTTCAATTAAATGAACCTCAAATCCCCCATTTCCTCTAACATTTTTATCTTGGATATATCCGGGTGCCAACTTGACTTGATATTCCCAAAACATTTGGATACTATGTAATCTATAGGTAACCTGGGAAATTGGAGATTGGGGTCGTTGATTTCAAGTCTCTGACCTGCCCGTCTTAAGAGATTTTCATTTTGGAGTCGTTGTTGCAAAATATTTTGTTGCACCGCGCCGCCAGATTTAGCATCTCTTGAGCTGTTTCAGCATTAAAATCTAAAACTCAAGCAGTTTTTCATAAGTGTTTTTTAGAGTCGATTTGAAATGCCTACTAACTTACAAGAGTAAGAACATGAGCACATGGTTTTAAAACTTTTTATTATTTTTCGTCTTACCTTCCATAGAAATTCGCGGACGAAACGGGTTGTTAATGGCAGATGCTATCCTCAAATACCTTTTAAAATGTGGCACCTAATGTATAGATACTACGTTCTTCAAAAACTTGAAAATACTCTTGAGATGCCCATTTCGGGATTCAACTATCCATCTTGTTTTTGTTATGAGTCTGACTTGGTTTGCTTGAGCGGTCGTGTAATGCCTTTGATCTAAAACAATAATATCAATTTAGAAAACGCTTTTGTATAAATGTCAGGAATATACCATTATACTGCATTTATAAGGAATTAGGTACTATTTTGAAATATAAATAGGTATACGTACCTCTCGCCAAAAATGGTGCAACTTCGCAGTTTAGATGAAGATTTTCTAAAAATTCTACTGCGTCCCGGTATCCTCTGTCTACCACGAAAATATCACCATCTTGCAACTAGTCCACCATTTGATGAGCATCGTTTTCTAATGAGGTTCTAAAATAAATTGATTTCTTCAGTACTATATACATTATCTAAAACAGTTTTTTTGAACTTACATTAATATTCTGGCATCATTGTTTCAGGCATCACTGAAGCAAGAGCCTAATATATCCAATATAAATCCGTCCGATGGAACAATAACACAGGCTTTGATGAGGTTGTAATGCTTATGTGAGGAGTATGACTGCCTTTGAACCACAACATTTGTACTTTTTTGCACCTCAAAGTAAGTGCAATCAACACATAGTATTGCTTGTCCATTTTCAGGTTCATGATTATATAGTACATTAGCGAACTCTGAAGTGTACCTCATAACAGCTTGAATAAAAGAATCAGAAATGCCTTATCGTAACTTATCTAAAAATGCAATTACATCTTTTTTTTCTAATAAATCTCCGTGATCAATTTTCAAGCTTAACTGGTTGAAGATGTCCTAGCATTTGATTGAACTGCTGTTTTGTTAGTGATGTTATTTTTTTAAACTCTTGATCCGTAAAGTTTTTTTCATTTTTATACAAATCTTTGACTGATGAGTTTACCAAATCCCTGAGCCCTCAAACCAAGTCAAAACTTCATTTCCTGGTAAAACCAGTTTCGTTGGGAAATGAATAAACTGGTGATGAAACAAAACCTCCTCAATAATATTACCATCGATATGATTTAGACAACATCGTATTCCCGAAGGCAAATAAATCTCAGTTTTTAAATAAAAAAATACTCTTCCATTAAAACTTAGACGATTTTACGTTTCTTCTCCGCACAAAAAACAGCTATGTCGTTGTCTAACCAAAAGATTAAACAGAATTCCAGCTTCATTGTCATCTGTTTCTATAACTCGACGTATTCTTTGGTCACAATTTATGCAAATGCGGGACTCTTCATTTATGGCAGCTTGCGGTAATCCAAAACTCACTTTATGGGGAGCTGCAGTATTTAGCCGTTTCTGATTTAAATCATCAGGAAAATCACCCACCAAAATTCTTCATGCAACACGGATATTTAGAGCGATATTACAGATGTAACAGAAAACCATTTTTAAAAGAAAAAGTATTACTCAAAAAGACAGTAGAGTTGTCGAGAAAAAGGAAACAATGAACTGATAGTGAAAACGATTACACTAAAACTATTCACAAAAAAATGTTTTTACTTATTTTTTTTTATCACTTATCATTTTACAAATCGGGAGAAGTTTTTCTTACTATAATAGAGAGTTCCTTAACATTAAAAAATTAATGCTTAATCCGCTTAGCATTCTTCTAACGTTTTTATCTATTATACAGTAGTATTCCGCATATAATAAATCTCTAAAAAGACCATTTCTGTACGTTGAATATATTTTATAAATTGTTGGTGTTGACTTCCATCCAAGCAATATAGATACCAAAAATGCAATTTTTACAATTTTTGTCTGTCTGTCTTTCTGTCTGTCTGTCTGTCTGTTTATAGGCATTTGTTTATCAAAATCGGTTTACGGAAACAAAAGTGATGGCCGTTTAAAGCAAACAAAACGGTAAAAAACAGTTTAAGAAGCGGGGGTTGGGTCAGAGAAGGAGCAGGAAATTACAAACTGAAAAACACGATCGAGGTCGCGGGCAACAGCTAGTATCAAATAAGTTTCTTTAAAGTAACTAAATAAAAGGTCTTTATTTTTTAACTATATTTCACATATTTTGGGTTTGGGTCACCCTGTACAAAATAGTGATGACCATGATAACAAAAAATGTTCGCCTAACAATATGTTCAAAAATGTAGTCATCGAACTTCCTTGGCCTAGTAGTTCTATAAAGAATTAAGGTATGAATAGCTTATAATTTATTTTTCTAATTTTTGTCCACTCTATAGATTGATTCTAATGCCAAAATAAAATTGCCTACTTTCGTTTAATAACATAATCAAAATTCGCTGTAATTGGACCTCCGGGTTCTTCATAATAATTAAATCAATATTACGGATTTCCAAACTTCAATTGCAATTTATGGCCTTGCTATAGCCCATAGAAAATTTTGTCCAATTTAAACATTGTTTCTTAAGACATCCTCTAGAACATACTAAAATTTCAGTCAATTTAGCCGGTGGCCACCGCCCATGTTAATTGTGCCACCTCTTTTAAAAGGCGTTTTATCAGAGTAAATAAAAACAAAAACAATAGAATTTGGTAACGGCAACCGCAGATTCGAGTTTTGAACCAACAGTGCTCATCAGTACGGTGCTATTTAAAGAAAATGGTAGATGAAATGATAATGAAACAATCTGAAGAGGCAAAAGATCAAAAGATCTTGGGTGGATTTTTCTTTTTGTTTTAATCGCCTTAGGAGCCTAACCCTATTGGAAAGATTAAAACGCCAGGGCGAACCCGTATCTGGTGACTTAGATATGTGCCAGTGCGGAACGATGCCTATTTGTGAGAGATTCAAAGTGGGAAATCAAAGTATATGATGGTATTGAATGATGTTTGGGAGGGTGACCAGTGGAAACACTGATTAGCCCATGCTGGTTGCCCAGGGCGAAACATCATTTGATCATTTCTCTTTTCGCTTTGGTCCTTTGTGTGTTCCTTGTGGGATACTCATCCAAGTTTGAATATTCGTTATTTTCCTCCCAAGATCTTTTTGTTCTTTTGTTTCTCGATTCCTTTCGGTTGAAGTAACTGATTCGGAGGTTTTCTTTTTTGATTAACGTTTAACCTGAAGAGAGATTTATGAAACGAGGATGAATGTAAAAGGCAACCAACTGCAAGTCTGCAGAATCGGTAGAAGTAAAACCCATGCGTCCCCACATAAATGTATAGTCTGTATTAGGTAGCACCGTATTGGCCATTCTCAACGTTTTGAAGTAGCTAAACACAACGAATAGCGAGCAGCTCGCTCAGCGGCACTGCCCTGCAAGCCGACAGAATCAAATTCGCTTAGCACGTCTTGTAGCTTACTGTTGACTACACAATAATATAGTGTGAGAAAATTGACAGCTTACTCGAATGAGGTGGAAGGGGATAAAGTTGAAGTACGCCCGATTTCGTTTAAATTTGGTGTGTGGGGGCATTTGAGGATGACGATAACGAATTTTTAATAAGATTTTAAAAATTTAATATGGCGTATTCAAGATGGACGATTTTTGTTCATGTTTTGCTAACCAATTTTAACTGACTTATACACATCCGATTGTCTTCAAATTTGGTATGCGTTTATAGTTCTTCTGAAAATACAATAATATAATATTATTGGACACCCCCTCCCCCCTACGAGGGGAGTCGAGAGGGGAAAACATCTAAGTTTGTCCGATTTTAACCAAAATTGGAATACGTGAGTTCGTAGGGATAAAAAATACGAATTTTCGATCGGATTTTGAGAATTCAATATGGCGGATTCAACCAATTTTAACTGACTTCTACACATCCGATTGTGATCAAATCTACCCACCTTCCCCTAACGAGGGAAGTGGAGAGGAAAAAAATTTGGCATAAAGCGGTTTTTCGGGAAGGGGATATGAATTTTTGATCAGATTTGAAGATTTCGATATCGCGGATTCGAAATGGATGATTTAGGGTATAAATCTAAAAATTAAATTATTATTAAAGAAAACTTTTAAAGAACAAGTTTTTATTAAATACACTAAAAAGTAGAAAATAATTTTGTTATCTTTCTGATACTATAATAAAAGCGATGGGCGCAAATTAAAAATTTTAACTTTAGATATTATAACTTTATAACCTAAAGGTTAGCCGGCACGGCAATCTTACAGGTTCTCAGCTTCTTTAGATGAAAGAATTATGTTTATCTTTCCAATACAAGAAGAATGTAGCTCTCCTTTTGTAGTTCTTCTTGTCACCGAAAGTTAAAATTTTTAATTTACGCCCATTGCTTTTATTATGGTATCAGAAATATAAAAAATTATAAAAAAACAACAAAGTGAATTTTGTGTCCGCAAATAAAAATTAAAGTAACACTCGTGGCATATCGGACAAAGCGTTTTTATTTCTCATTTCATTACGACCAGGCCTCTAATGTCTAATGGAGAATTCAGACATCTACAGACCTGTGTCATCCTCATTAGGAATTATCAGGGAGTCATAGGATTGTACCTGGCAGCTGAAGCTACACAAACAATCATGCACACCTCTCGAATTTAAAACAAAAAGTTTGTATTCCGCGGAGACGTAGTACCTGTGTGCGCCACCTGTCGAATAAACTGAGGAACAAAAATGTTAAAATTGAAAAGTGCAGAAAACCGTAAATGCAGAAACCTGTATCTTTCAGCAGGTTATAAAGAAGAAACCTGTAAAAGTATAAGTTCACTGTTTAGGTTTCTTCTTTATAATCTACACATACATAGGTTTTTTGTAAAATATTTTTATAATCTACACATACATAGGTTTTTTGTAAAATATTTTTAAAAAAAGAGATTGGGTTAGATACCAATAAGGGGTGGGTTGCCGTGGTTCTTGGTTGTATTTTACAGTGGCGTAGCCAGAGAGGGGGTTTAACCTCCAAAACCCCCCTGGCTACGCCACTGTAAAATACAACCAAGAAAAAGAAATATAGGTTAAAACATTTATAAAATCTGTTCCAATTAATAAATGAATATAACATAATAAAATGTTGTTAGCTTTAATATTTGATAATATTCCTCAACATAGTTGTAACCCCCTCCTCCTATTTTAGATTTTTAAAAGGTCGAAAAAACTTTTAGTTGGTTAAGGTTTGTATAGATCTAAAAGCTTTCGCGGAT
This sequence comes from Oxystoma pomonae, assembly GCA_963921995.1. Classification (NCBI taxonomy): domain Eukaryota; kingdom Metazoa; phylum Arthropoda; class Insecta; order Coleoptera; family Brentidae; genus Oxystoma; species Oxystoma pomonae. The sequence continues at coordinate 32,697,790 of OY998167.1, read as the reverse complement.
GCATTGCTGTTTTAACACTAAAAAGAAAACGGCGCCTGTTAAGGTTTTTCATATCTTTTTATTATTAAATAAGTAGGTGTCTGTAAAAAATGAACCAAAAGAATATCTGTACAAGTAGTTCGTTCCTGTAGCCACCGTCGTGTCGCCGTCAAACAATGTTCCCCAAGTATAACACAGTATCGGTCACTCTCGCGTAGCTATTACTTTCCCTATGGTGTTACTTTAATAAAAAATTATTTGCTACTTTTTAGTGCATTTAATAAAAGCTTGTTATTTAAAAGTTTTTTTTCTAATAAAATTTCTTTCCTGTTAGCCTTGTTGTTCCTTTTCTTTTTCTATGTGTAAGAAAGAGGCCTTTACGTGATTGATTTTGATCCGAAGTTTAGAAAGGGTAAAACAAATGGTGGTTAAACTAATATGCAGAAATGCTGATTTTCGATGGATTAAGTTTTTTTTTACTTACACGAGTGTTGATCCTTTAAGAAATTGCATTTTTATTTGATGGTGTGGTTTAGCCCAGTTAAACTCGCCCTTTAATCCCATAATATAAACTAAGTAGCACGTTCCCGCACAGTGTGCGGGAAAAATTTACTCCGAGACTTACACGCACACTTGAAAAAAATCCTGCACTCAGTGCGGGAAAGTTTCTGGTTAAATTCATTCATGGATGCATTTTTGCACTCAGTCGGGGAAACTAGTTCCTACCAATATGGTATGGGGGACTATTAAAATCGTGAAATTTTGACTTCTTAATTTTATCAAAAATGAACTACTAAGGTTTGAAAACACCTTAATCGACGAAAAAAAAGTTGTCAGTCGGTCTGTTGTCTGTCTGTATACAGGATAACTGAAGAACGAAAAGGGGATAAAATATTTAAAATTGTAACTTTGGAACAAAAGCAAGTAGCGATACACGCTTTCCAGATTTAAGTTTCCATGAATATGGACTATAAATTTTGTTATAAACTCCAAATTCGAGGGAGCGTTAGTTTCAGAGTTATTTAAAGAGAACTTTAAAATATATAAAAAAAATCATAACTTTAGAAGTAAAGCAGCTATTGATAGGTATACGGTTTTCAGATTTTGGTTTTCGTAAATATTACCCAAAAAGGTTGTTATAAGGTTCAAATCTTTCAAAGATAAATTTCTCGAGATATTTTCATATCCTTCAATTTTTAATAAAGAACACTAAAAAAAAATTCTGCAACACAATGCAAAGTTTTATAGGATAGAAAAATCGTAAACACAGAGGGCAAACCACCTACCAAATGGTAGATGTTTCTCAAATAGTTGCCGCGCGCTGAGCGAATTCGGTCTACGCATTGCGTTCAATATACGTGAATATAATTTTTGTTACTTTGATCACGTGGTATGCGAATATTACGTCATCACACGGTCAGCGAACACAAAACGCCGAGCGTATTTAGTTACGAGAATACCGGTCCTGATGAGCACTACTTGTGCGAAACTCGAGTAAAGGGGGGAGTACAAAGGGGCATCGAGGTGAGACAGGGTAGGCGAAGAAATCTGCATACTTCGCAAGTTGGTAATTTCGGTGCATATGCTGCATGTTTCATCCTTGCTAGAGGTTCGGAGTTCCGCATTCTTTGCTTTGGCAGCTTTTGCGTAGAAAAGCATCCAAATTGAATTTCGTGTATTTTTGTTATTTATTTAGTTTGGTCAGACAGTTAAATGCTCTTATAAAGCTTCAGCTTATATTGTTTCGTTTAAAATAGTTTCATTTTACCCCAAATATTTAAAACTGGGGTACATAGAAATCAGTTAATACTAAAGTTGGCAGGATTGGCTTTGTTTTACAAAAAATTAGTTTTTTTATAAATATATTTTTAAATATTTTAAACGTATTTTCTCAAATAAAAGCATTTTTATAATTAAATTATTTTAAGAAATATACTTAATCGATAAACTAGGGGGCAAAACAGGGCAAATGCATACTTTTATTAAAATATTAATAACTTAAAACCTAACGAGACTTGTCAGATCAGGTCTATAAAAATATTTAGCCAAGATACAAAGGTAGAATTTAGAAAAAGGACACAATATTTGTGGCTGTGGATTGCGAGTAAAACAAGCTTTTTTTTGAGTACACCATAATACTCCGGTTTCCCCTACCTTTTTGAGAAAATAAAAGCCACCTTTTTAGGCACAGCTACATTTTTCAGCAATGGCTCATGTAAAAGCTAACTAATCAAAGAAATAATCGACAAATAATTTTTTTTTTGAGAATAAATACGAATATGTTCAACCAACCAAATATGCAGAATTTTTTTTTATTATTTTTGCATTCTTTAAAAACCATAAATCAATAAAACATTTTACTTAACTGCGATTTTTTGAGAAAACCGGCCTTAAGCACTATATATTCCTATGAGCTCCTCCCTGTCGTTAAATATTCTAATTGAATCGAGCGAGAGCGATAAATAATGATTTTAATAATTTGATTTCTCGAGTACGAAAAAATGAGACAAAATATTAATTCAAGTATTAATTCAGAATCCATCAGCGGTTCACCAGGTAAAAGTTTAGGGGAAAAAGAAGAACTTGACCTCTAAAAATATCTCCCTATAGATTCTCACGATCAGTCAGTATCTTTGGATTACGTAAGCTCTAATCTGCAGTTGCCTATGTTTCAAATTTGGCGCAAATATCTCAAAAACTTAAAGAAACAACTAAAAAAATTGTGAAAAGTCAAGATCAGTAACAAAATGTTTGAGGACATGGACATGGAAAAAAATGTTCTAATTTTGACCTAAAAAATTCGTGCCTAAAATCTTTGCATTGAATTTTAAAAAACACCCTGTATATCTGTATAATTCAGTTTTGACATAATCCGTTATGCCAAATTTTAAGTTAGTTTAAGGTAAATGTCCAAAATTCCCTATACCTCGATCCACTGTGAGTAAAACATCGATCGGTCACGTGATGGTTTCGTCCAAAAGCGCGCTCTAAAATCACCCGACTGACGTTTTACACATGAGCTTTCCTACAAGTTCCAACTACTGAGTCTAATCGAGAGAACGACTTCGCTCAAAAATCGTTGTTCGAGGCGGCTCTGCGCGTGCCCATAATAGTTTGGTGATTCTCGTCACGTCACTGCTTTTAAGCGCGTTTATTGGTTGAAACTACTTCTCTTCTCTCAGGCGAGCAATCCCATCCTACGAAACCCAGAATAGGCACCAAGCAGTTTAACATACCTCACACTACATTGAAGGGATATGCAGGCTGGGGTATATATGATGAAGATATCGTTTTTATTTGTGAATTTGACCATTCTTAAGAATCAGTTAATACTAAAGTTAGGATGTTTTGTACTTTAAAAAAATATATTTTGTTCAATAATATTAAGCGGTATTTTTGCAGCATTGGCTTTGTTTTACAAAAAATTAGTTTTTTTATAAATATATTTTCAAATATTTTAAACGTATTTTCTCAAATAAAAGCATTTTTATAATTGATTTTTTTAAAGAAATATACTTACTCGATTTTGCCCTCATAGGTCCCCTCTTTTACCCAAACTAGGGGGCAAAACAGGGCAAATGCATACTTTTCTTAAAATATTAATAACTTGAAACCTAACGAGACTTGTCAGATCAGGCTTATAAAAATATTTAGTCAAGATACACATGCAGAATTTAAAAAAAGGACACAATGTGTGAGGTTGTGGATTGCGAGAAATAAAAGCTTTTTTCTGAGTACACCGTATTACCCCGGTTTCCCCTACCTTTTTGAGAAAATAAAAGCCATCTTTTTAGGCACAGCTACATTTTTCAGTAATGCCTCATTTCAAAGCTACCTAATCAAAAAAAATTTTTGAGAAAAAATACCAATATTTTGAAAAAAAAGCATTTGAAAAATACAATATTATTTCACTTCTACTAAAGCTTTATTTAACTGGCGCGAGTGTAAGTTGATGATAAAGTATTCAGATTAAATCAAGTTTTGTAGCCCGCAGGAGTTTTAGTCTTCTTGGTCGTACGTAATTTAAATTACGATCTTCACAACTGCAATAGATTCCTGGGCACAGTAGGCCCATTTGAGGCCGCAGTGCACACACGAATACATACGTTGGAGGAATATTCATGTTATAGGAATATTCTCTCAAAGTGATTTTTGGAATATTCTATTGAGAATATGACAGGAATGTTCCAGATCTATTTTTTGTTGAATATTCTTTAAGAGTTTGTGATAGTTATATTTCTTTGGTAATAAGACAATAATATATACGTTTATTTTTTCAAAAATGTTCAAAAGTATAAATATATATACAGTCGCAAGCGTATGAAAAAAACGTAAAAAAACTACTCCCTGAAGCATTTTAGGTATATATGCCCATGATAATCTGATATTCAAGTTATTTTTATGAATATTCCCAAAAGTAATTTTTTTGTCAGGATTTTAGCGTGTTTCCTGAAAATATCTTGTGAAAAGAACGCGATTTACATGATTTATAATCAAAATTTAGTTTAATGTCATCTATTGTAGGTAGATGGCACTGAAATCAATGTGTTCTCTATGTAGCAGGTAATATTATTATACATATAAGACAGATAAAAGTTATTCAGGTAATCTTTTGATAACCGACCTCAAGTAGTACATCAACATAATGGTGATACATCGATATGCCTATATCCATATGCTATTCTATAATTACACGTTAGTGGAAGCCCAATGCATATTTTGTGGATATTCATGTGGATACATATCCAGATTATCCACTCCATATCTTAGGATATCCATCTCATGGCTATCTGAACATGTTTTGAATCACAAAATCATACCCATTCAATTATAGTCGGTGTCCAGGTATATTACTATAATTCTTTTAAAAAAATGTTCTAGTCGTATTATAGTCATGTTTCTCGTCACGTTTCTATCACATTTATATCACCTATATGAGATAGAATGTAACTTATTGCCGGCATGTGTTATTAGTAATCCCAATGGTAAAATGTAACATTACAGGAATATTTAATTGTTTTGTGGGATACATACATACCTACATACAACTGTATCTTCCACTTAATCATATCAATCATCATAGCAAATGCTTTTTCATGAATAAACATATAATTTATTATTCATCACAATAACAAAATCAAAATCGCTTTTATAATGGCAAATTTTTTTTTATACCGCTCACTTCGCTCACTCTTTTGCGTGCACAAAAGTTAATTTTGATATATTTTAGACTTTAGATGTATAATTTTTTTTGGCTTTCCCTATATTTTTTGTTTTAGGTTTTTTCTTTTTCAAAAACGCAAAATGCCATTCCCCCACTCCGAACGCCGCTTTCAGTGTTTTTCAAACTGCTTTTGCGTGCGGAAAATTATCACTTTGCGCACTAGCTGGACAAAATAACATAACTTAACGCTGCAAATTTGATCGGTCACATTTACTTATATTCCGATAGTAGATACCCACCCTATCAATATACAGTATTTTACTAAAAAATACACATGGGCAGTATAGTTATTTTGCAATCTCCACTGGACGATTTGTTAAGGGCCTTAAGTTAAGAAAGAAAAAGTAAATAAATTTAATTTTCATAACATGTTCTTTGGGACATTTGATGAAGATTTTACGAAACCTGCTTTAATCGATTACTAATGGACCCACCAACCCTGTGTAAACTGTTAACAGCTCCAAAAATGCTGCAGTCAAAAGTAGAGTTATATAGTGTCAATTTTTTCCTTAAATTCAGACGGTTTAAGCTAGAGCAATGAAATTTGGCACATATGTTGACCTTCTGACAACGTACACAAAAAATTACATATGTGGACCCTAGGGGGCAGCAGGGGCCAAAATGTTTTTAAACTATCCCTCATACCTTCCATACTAATGCAGCTGCACATCTGAATCTTAGTCAGTTGCTAGAGCATAGTATTACCTACAAGTCTACTGAGCTCGCCAGGATCGGGGCAAGCACCCAGTATGTAGGGCCGAAACCACTCCTAGGAACAACCAAGAGGCAATTGCAAAGTCGACTCAACAAATGGGCCAACGATGCCCTGACGACCGCTTGTAGAGCAGGAACAGGATGCAGACAGACCAAAGACTTCGTGAAGGGCCCGGATGTAGCCAAACAAAAATGGCTCCTGGGGAAATCGCGAAGGGATGCTGGTCTGCTGACAGGTATCATAACAGGTCACAACCGACTAAGGAAGCACATGACCCGGACCGCGGGCCTGCGGGCGGGCAAAGGAGACATCTCGACACGTTATAGCGAACTGCGAGGCATACCAGAGGACGAGATACCAGGTATTCGGTTTCCCGACCCTGGATGAGGAGGACCTGCACAGGCTCAAATGGGACAAAATACTGGACTTTGCAAAAAGAACAGTTAGACCAAATGAGCAAACTGCCAGACCAGTGGTGCAGGCGGTGGATTAGGGGCAGGCTCGGGGTAGGGCAGAAAGGGCCCAGGGAGGCCTACTTGCCGGGCTTCGCGCCGCCCCTTCTCTACTGCTACTACAAGTCTACTGTACCGAAAAAAAATGTCGTGGTTGTTAACAAGGCCCCTAGGTTAGGGGCAAAAATTTTTGTCGATTTCAATTAAAAAACTATATTTTACTTATATTTTAACCAATGTCCACAAAAATACACCAACAGGGACGCAGTGGATCATTTCTCAATTTTGAATACCCCCAAATTTTCCTCAGCCCTTTAGGGGTTGTAGTGGGGCGATATCTAATTTTTAAACTTTTCGTATTCCAGAAAACACTTCATATGCATACAATAAGGGGCTAAAATTTTAAATCTCGAGCAACTCTTTCAAAATTTTTGGGAATTACAAGTTCGAGTCAAAACACTTACATTTTAACAGCCTATATTTTTTACATCCAACTTTGCCTCACCTCCTAGGGGCATTTTTATATTCCAGAAAACCACTTGATATGCACATCTAAATCTCATCAAAAAGTGTGCATATGTGCACATGGAGTGTTTTCTGGAATATGAAAATGCTGAAAATGGGGGACAAAGTTGGGGGTATTCAAGATTAATAGATGGTCTACTGCGCCCTTAGTAGTGCATTTTTGTTGACATAGTGTAAAATATAAGTGAAATGAATGAAATTTTTAGCCCCTAACCTAGAGTAGACGTGTAGTGTGTAATAGTATGAACCACCAACTGACTGAGATTCAGATGTGCCGGTGCATTAGTATATAATAATGCATTTTGGCCCCTGTGCGCCCTAGGAGACACATATGTAATTTTTTGTGACACATGAACATACGTTATCGGAAGACCAACATATGTGCCAAATTTCGTTGCTCTGCCTCAAACCGTCTGAATTTGACACCTTAACCCTACTTTTTGACTGCAGCATTTTTGGGGCTGTTAACAGGTTAGGCAGTGTTGGTGTCGGTCCATTAGTAATTGATTAAAATAAGTTCCGTAAAATCTTCATCAAAATGTCCACGGGAGCCCAAATTTTTTAGGTATGCCTTAGGTATTACCTTAGCTACCTATATTCAACATAAGAAAAGAGTTTTTTTAGTCCTGTTAGTACATACTGGTTCCTTCATGAAAGTATTATTAACAAAAAAAGTAAGTAAACCCAACTCTCAAGCACCCTAAAAATCTGAAACAGTGTCATTTACACAAGGGCTCATAATTTAAGATAAATTGACCATTCTAAGTGACAACCATGATTGTAATAAAATCCCCCCGAATCCTGGCATAAATTTACTCCAAGATATATTAGACTCTGTAATTTTCTTTAGATACAGTCATTCTTGGTAGAACATGGAGACATGCACATGGAAGTGACATTTGTATACACAGGAAGACTTAATTAACAAAATTGTTTTGGTCTGAAAATATGTGTTCTTGCATTAGATCTTACGAAATAATATTTTCTGTATACCCACATGATAGGAAGAACTTAAATAGATAACTTTACTGAGCTAAGTATTGTTCGAACTTCCTGGTGGTAAGGATAAAAGCAATAAAAATTAAATAATTGAGATTCTTGAAATTAAGTTAGAATTTACACATCACCTCACACATTTGCTTGACATTTTGTCATCCTTTAATAATTATCGAACCTTATAGGTATATGATGTAACATAACTCAATCCAATCCAATACAAATTGTCTTACTATAAAATTTGATATAATCCAATCCAAAGGAATATGTAAGTACTAACGAACTAATAAAAAATTATAAAATTCTTTTATTTTAAAGAAATGAAAGCAAAAGTGTTCCACTTATTTAGTTTGTGTTAAGACCTCACCAAGAAGATTCATTAGCTGGAGCAAACAATGAACTCAAGTTTGTATAGATGTCCCTAAGAAAATTTACTGATGTAAACTCCTTTTATGTGTACAGTCAGCTTAGATCTCAGTATTTGGATATCGCAAGAGTTGACGTGGTTGCTAAAATAAGCATAAATTTAGAATGGAATGGCGGGATACAAAACGGGAAATGGAAAGCTACAATGTCGGGAAATTTATGTTGTAAATCTAACCCCTCTGACGAAACTTTTGTGAAAAATATATTTGCCTCAAACAGTGGTTACAAGAAGGTAAAATAAAGTTAAGGGTGGGCAGAAAGCAGTTTCTTATATACCGCTCGCCAAAAATAAATAAAACATCTAAAAAAATTGACAGATAATCCCTAAAACCGTTTAATGTTGACCTAACTTTCATAAATATTTTGTTTTGTCTCTATTTTTGGGATTTACTAAAAGGGTTTAGCCTATTTTAGAACGGTCCTAAGTTTATTTGTGGTTTCAAGCATTTTAAACCAACCCTTCTTGAGTTTTGGACATAGTTTGATTTATAAGAAGAAATTTGATAAATTTGTTTATCGAATAATCATCTGAACACAATCTTTTGTTAGATTTAGGAAGAAAGTTTCAAGAAAATAAAATTAAAAAATTAGTAGGAAACATTCTGTAGGACTGATTAAGTGTTAATTAATTTTAATTAATTAATTAATACTTGACGTCGCACAGCGATTTAGATGGGTAATAAGGAGTAGAATAATTTTGTATTTACTTAAAAGGTGTTTTTATATATGAAATGCAAGCTTTGTTTACATTTCTGTCACTGTCGAAATGTCAGTTTCAAAATATTAACGGCGTTCAAGTCACAAACAGCAAGTTCGGATCTCTTACCTTTGCTTGTATCTTGGCTTGCACCAACCTCTACTGATGAAAGCTAGAGCTTTGAAATGAGTGGGCTTTGAGTAAGGAAAGTTTTCTTGACTGAGCTTTTAGATAATCTAAATGTTTTAATTTCAGTTTTTTAATAAATTAATACAGTTGTTTTCGGTTTTTTTGTTTGGTATATTTTTCGTGCATAATCAGTTACCTTCACTTATGTTTGTTTTGCATCGTAGCGCCCTCATAAACATATTTTTTTGTGCTGAAAACGGGTTCAAAATATGGCGTTTTTCTGGACAAAATTGGACGTGTTTTATTGGTTAATGAACAATTTGCGATACTGAATAAGGTAAATTAATCCTTCTGAAAAAGGTTACTTAGAAAGATGATAAACGAACTTATTACCAATTGCCAAAAAACAATCCTTTCTGGGGGACCACCCCCCCAGAGGTGGTCTAAAAGATCACCAACTTTATATCCTCAAACACAGATAATGAAACTATTATGTGCCAAATTTTTGGCGTATTCACCATTTGCCTTTTTGTAAAAAAAAATTCGTTTTAGGGTATTTTCTCCTAATATATGGTATATTTTGAGAAAAAAGGCAGTTTTTCAGTGGTATTTTGCAGTAATAATACAAAATAATGAATAACTTTGCGTCTTTTCTGTATGGGTATGTGTTTTTTGAAAATTGGCTTTAAAATTTAGCACCCCCCACAGATGTAAATATTTAGACCTGTAAGGTGTACTATTTTAGATCTTAGTAAATCCCACTGTTAAAGTCTTTGGCTAGTACCACACTAAAACTTAAAGCGATCTCTACCCATGTGATTTCGTAACAAAAAATAGTAAACTCGTCTTTTCCACATAAAACATGCAGATAAGGGTTTAAATTTTTTGGTCTCTGGTATTAATTCATGGTTTTAAACCTAGCTATGTACTAAATATTATTAAAATCCGTTAACCCTTACCCAGTGCTCTAATTTTTTTGATAACGTATAGATTTGTATTTACGGAAAAGATCCAGAAATTTTTAAAACAATGAGGTGTTTTTTACAAAATTTTGGCTGGATATGTTCTATTCACAAATTGCTTGAAAAAAAAATTGTACACAATTCAATAAAAATAATTTACACGAGTATTTTTTCTGTGTTCTAAAACTGTCCAAACCTCAGAATTTACAGTATTTCCTAAATTTGAGTGCTTACAAAAACCCTCAAACTAATTAAACTTAAAACATTAAAAGAAATTCCCTAAAATCTTCTCCCTTTAATTGTAAATTTAACATTTAAAATCAGTATACCAATTAGCCCTTTCTTTTCCCTTAAGAGAGTTCTTAATTGTTATGATACTACCCTAAAAGAAACGGGTTTGATAATAACTTTTCTCGCATTAGACTAAGTAACAAAGTAATTGTTTTTTTTTCATGCGACCGGAAAATAGCCACTTTCCAAACGTTTTTTTTTACGGAAAGTTCTATGTTACAAGGCATGTTCTTTCGAAATATTTCCACTCTCAAGAAAGGACCTTTTTGTTCAATTTTCCGGTTCCTTGATCCTTTTCCGGTTCCATTTTTGACCAAGTTGGCCATGACTTCTTGTTGACAGCTTTTACCTTTTGTTTTTTTTTGTCAGTTTTGAAGCTCTTTTATTTGTTTGAAAAATTTTGGTCACGAAAATTGCCTTAGATCTTAAAAATAAGTTGAATTCCGAGGAAATAATAGAAGATGCTTCAAATGTCGCGGTTGCTGCCTAAAAAATCTAAAGAGCCGATGCGTTTATAAACTGATGCGAATTATAAATGTTAAGAAAATTATTGAAGATGTATTCAAATCAAATCAAAAAATACTTTATAATCTAGAATTCCAAATTCCTTTAACAAAGTAGACTAATATCTAAACAGTCTTAATTAGAGTAAATTTTTTAAAAAAATAAATAATTAAATAAAAAAGTTTATGGTGGAAATGTTAAAATATTAAAAAAGATTAAAAAAGACTACTACTACTTCAATCTAAAATCACAAATGTCTGGATAGAATCGAGGGTTGAGTAATTAAAATCAAAAATAAAAAATGTATGTCATATGACGTAATGTTCATATTAATTTGAAGTTAAAAAAAATAAACAACATTGAAGATTGACAACAATAAAAAAATAAATAAAAGAACATCTAAAAAAGTATATTAAAACATGAAATACAAAAAAAAATATCTCAACTGGTCCTCATAAAATTCATGTAGAAAATAGTAGGGTTTATCGAATAAAATTTTTTTTAGTAATTCTTTAAAAAGTGTAATGGTTTGAGCACTTTTAGCTTAAGGAAGGTGATTGAAAATTTTTCGTGCTTCATAAATTAATGACTTCTTTGCAAAACTACTCTTTGGAATAGGCAGAGGCAAACTACTATTTTGTCTAGTGTTACTGTGGATTAATGTGGATGTCTCTAATATGAACAATGACGTTAAAGTTAATATTTTTAAGTTGGTGAAAAGAGGTCTACATGATTCTCTTTGATGTACATTTGCTACAAAACGTACTTTTTTTTTTGTAACACAAACAAAATGAGCTGTGCCCCAAAAGGAATTCCATACTTTAAGCGAGACTCAAATAATGCAAAATAAACAGATTTGGCTACGTCCTTCCCTAATTCTGACCTTGTCACTTTTACTAGATTAAAAATATGATTATCGAATTTTAGTTCATGATCAATGTGTACTCCTAAGAATTTAGTCATTTCTTTATTCTGGAGCGGATCGATTTGTGTTGCACCATTCTTTTATTTTTAAAAGATTTTGAGTAATATGATTTTCTAATTTATTTTTGTCCCTATGATGCCACAAGACAGATGTGTCATCTGAGAACAATGTAAAATCTCCAAATATCTTTAGATCAACTATACCATTTACATAAATGATAAATAATAAAGGAACCAACACAGACCCTTGCGGTACACCACACTGAATATTTTCCGAAGATGAGTGCATTCCCCCACTGAACACTGCTTGTTTTCTAAACTTCAGATAAGATTCAAACCAGGACAAAACTGATTCTCTGAATCCATATCTTTCAAGTTTTCTTAGCAGTATTCTGTAATCTACACAATCAAATGCCTTGGATAGATCACCTCTGTTTATTTCAGTGTACACACTACTCAAAAAATCAAAAACAGCATCGTGGGTACCTTTGGACTTTTGAAATCCATATTGCTTAGGTGTAATTAACTTAAACTTAATTAGGAAACTCCACATACGTTTTTTAACAACTTTTTCAATGACTTTGGAAAGTGTTGGTAAGAGAGAAATTGGGCGAAAGTTTGAAGCAACATTTGTAGCGCCACCCTCAAACAATGGACAACAGATGATTTTAAACAACTGGGAAAAATACCTTTCCGAAACGAATTATTTATTGCTACGCATAATGCTTTAATTGCACTAGAAGGTAGGTTTATTAACACTTCTGCAGAGATGTCATCTTCTCCACTCGATTTTTTGTTTTTGATTTCACTAAGTGCCTCTGCAATTTCCCGAGGCTCAACTGGTGTAAACTGAGAAGAACTTGGCGCATTGATATCCGGCATATAACTAAGTGGGTCAACATTTGAAGAAATATTTTTTGTTAAAGAACTGGCAACATTGCAATAGTGTTGATTTAATTCATCCGCGTCAACGTCAGCCTCTATGCATGGGCATTTTCGACTTCTGAAGTGATTAACTATTTCCCAACATTCTTTTTGCTTAATTTTTTAATTGCGCAATTTATTAATGCAATATGTCTTTTTACCAAATTTTCTTTAAAAAACTTTATTGGTGTCATATTTTTTGGAAAAATCGACCATATTAGTCATCAAGCTTGTGTAATCTTTACTCTACAAATAGAGAGGACAGATCTAGAAATTTGCCTTTCATGAGTTATTTTATTACTATTCTGCTTGATAAGTTGTCCATATCTGGTCGTCAGTCATCACTAAATTAGCTGTGTGAAGCCTATAGGCACTACGCTATAATTTTTTACTATTTTTTTTTTCAATTTTGTACAAGTTAAAAGTACAAAAATTATTTCTAACAACAAAAGTTTACTTGTGCTTCTTTAGTTTTATTCTGAAAAACTACTGGCCTTAGCGACAATGGCTGTCTAGCCAACAAGAAGGCGTAAGCTAACATTTTCTTATTAAGGGGACTTTTCATAAATAACGTAACGACGTTAGGCGTTCAGAAAAGTGGTAAAATGTTTTTTCTGATCGTTTAAAAAAAAGTACGTAAAATACACGATCGGAAAGTGTCTTTACAGGTCTCCGTAGGTTTACAGAACTCGCCTGCAACTTGCCCTGTAAATTTCATGCATCGACCTGTAAAGACCAATTTTCCGGTCTAGTGACATAAATACCTATTCTTATTGGGAATCATCAAAGGGCCATAATCTAAACATCGTTTTGTAAATATTTATTTTTTGTTATTTATAAGTAATTTCTCCATTTAAACTAATTTGACAAGATTATTTTATTAATAAACTCAAAGAACGGAATTGGGTTTAATTATTACCATCCTGTTGTTTCGTTTGCCAAACTAACTTAAGGGTGACAACGAAATCAAGAAATTTAATCAGGTAACAAAAGGATTTGTGTAGAAGGAGAAGCTAAACCGTCCCATTTAATTAGGGTCCGTAAACGGATATAAAAAATTACAAAGGGATTTACCAACATCTTTAAAATTAAACAAAATTGTGAAAATTAGGCCTTTTTTGACGTTTATTGCGTACGCTTGTTCTCTTTTCCTCCATCTGCCAAACCCTAACCTCTTCCCTCTGCTTTACATTCGTCGCATCTCGGCCCTTCGCCATTTCTTCCCCCACTCCCTCCACCACGCGTTGCCAGCGTTTTTTCCGTTTCCTCCCAATTTGTTGCTTTAAAGTAATAACTTTTTTTCCCGCGAACCGATTTTGATGAAGCGAATCCTGTTTACCGCCCAGAAGTCAAAGGAATGCAGTAGTGAAACTCCCATCAAAATCGGTTGAGTATTTTTTTCGTCACGCTGATGGAACAAACAAACATAAAAACATTCTAAAAGTTAGATTTTTGGTATCTATATCATTGGTTAGAAGACAACACCAAGAATTTCTAAAAAAATATTCAATCAATAAAATTAAATTCGCCTGGTTCATATGTTATAAAAATATTAAAAACGTATTTCTACTTCTTCGTTGCTTTCGGTTCTGGATCTAAAAAAAAATAGAAAGGGAATCAATGCAAGAGTATATCAGAAAAAAAGAGGTAACCAAAAAAGGAGAGAAAAGCGGTATGTTTTTTTTGGGAAGTTTAGCATGGGAGGGTCCGGGCTGTGATTATTCCAGTATGATGGAGGGTTTAGGCTGAAGGTTTTCTTTCAGATCAATGCAACAGTATATCAATGATAGAAAAAGAAAATAAGAGAAAAGTATGGTAGGCGTTGACTGAACTTACCGCCTTTTTTGATACTCATGAAATGATGGCCACAATATGTAAACAACATAAAATAATTATGAAGGACTTGAATATATTCAAGTCTTACCTTCATTTCTCACTGTCCCAGTGTTGTATTGTACTGGTTCTATTTGACAAAAGTCATTGTGATCCTCTTCCAGCTCCTTAAAATCGACGTCTGTATTAATACATTTTCCCTCACACTCAGCGTAAATATTTGTGCAGAATAGTCCTGCAGTGACAAGAAAGTCTTTCCTCAAAACCTTATCAGGTGCTGGTGGTACGAGTGTTGTGACTGGGATCAGACCGTTTTTCGAAGATTTCTATCCCCACTGCTTGTCATCAAGTTGATCATTTCCCAGCAACAACTGAAAAAAGACGCGGAGAAGGTGTTATCTGGCAGCAGCAGCAGTTGACGGAATTGAAGCGAGGTTGGAAGTTATTTTGTAAGCAGATGTCAGATACTATTTGTATCTTAGCTTGTCTAAAATGGTTTCGTGATGATCACCACCATATACGGCCACCAGAAATTTTTCCCCTGCTTCGAATAGTACCTCTTTGTCAGAGTTGGGATCCCTGAATTTTGTGAGATAAAATTTGATGTCCGGATTTTTTGTCATCATCTTAAGAAACTTTATTTTATCCTGATTATATAGTGCTGATGTTGAGTCACAGCCACTGACTGCATGTAAAAATAGAATATGTTCAGCCCCATGCTTGTCAATTGTGGTTGGTGGATAGAACAAGGATAATGGTCAATTTCAATCATTATTACGACGGTCGGCATGTTTTGTCTCACGGGTCGGACGGGTCAATATTCTAATGCATCATTTCCAATAAAATATAAACCAGGCAAGAAACCTTTTTATTTATAGCCATATACATGGTCTACACAATAAACGCCAAAATAGGTCTACTTTTTGCATTTTTCTTCAGTTTTGGTGATGTTCCGTCATCGATATAACGCGTCAAACTTAAAATTCGGATTCAGCACCCCAAAAAAACATAAAAAACCGTTGAGAAAAGTAACTCCGCAATTTTTTCTCGACACACCCCTTCTTTGACACCATATTACTAGACTATTAATTAGACCTTCTTAAATAGGTTAAACCCTTTAAGTACAGTCTATCTAACAAACAGTCAGCCCATTTCTTTGATGTCTCGTAAAAGCCGGCGTTTTTTGCAAGTGGCAATAAAACTCTCGAGATAATCCGTTTACAAGGGTATTCTAATAATAATACCTCACCTGTACGTTTACGGGGGTTGATCCAGAATGCTTTATTTACATGTAGGATGAACAAAAGATGGTAAATATACATTTTTTTTATTGACTTGTTTAATTAAAACTTACACAATTAAAACTTACATAATTAAAATTACAAGAGCTTGACTGTAAGATAACAACAGATTGGACCTGTATGTTTGAAGATGTTCAAATGATCCCTGGATGTAGTGCACGCATCTTTCTTAAAATAAAAAGTGCAAAGTTTAATGCGGTTGTAGCATTCTTCAGGTGGCAAAGCAGCATATTTATGACACTTATAAAAATAACATAAAGGTTATCATTTTTAATCTATTAAACACTAAAGTATGTTTTATAATACAAGTATTTATAAATGATAAAAAAACTGTTTTTATTACATAAAATTATTATATGTAAAGTTTAAAAATGAATACCTAAAGTCCTGCTTAACGCAACTCAAAATTAAAAACATATCTAAAAAAAGCAAACGGTTTTACACTTCTGAGGGCTTATATTAACGCTCTGTAAACAAATTTTTCGGAAAAAAGCAATATTAAAAAGATATTAAGAGATGCGCTAACTGGATAAACGTCAAAAATAACATCGAATTTAATACTGCTGCATATTGTATTACTAGTGTATATGAAACTTTTTTAAATCAAAAGTTACTTACTTTGCCAGATTCCTCGGAAATCGAAAAAATGAAACATTTTGATTAATATCAGTCTTGCACCAATCTACCGAACAGTTGTAATAATTGGTCATTTTATTTTGCTTGCTCTATATACCTACTCCGTTGTTGTTCACACTGTGTATAAACCACCAAACGAAACTTTTTTGCCGAGCAAGAAAATATATAGGTAATCACAAAAGCTCCGGAAAAATTTTTGAAGCTTAGTACAATCACAAAACGGAAAGCTGGAAAGCAATTAAAAATTGATCGGGTCCAGTCCCCGAAAACAAACAATTAATTTATCATGTCTTGCTTTTATTAAATGTTAATGAATAATGACTAAGCTCAAGAGATAAGGTTGCCAATTATCTGCTTACATCCATTCTTATTCCAAAACTAAACATATCTCCAACAAAAAAAATTCAACCACAGTATTTGTTAAAAAGTTAAAACAAGTTACGAAAAAATATATAAATTAAAACATTTTCATAAAAAATTGGCTACAGTTGCAAAGGATGATCCAGCCTTTAGCAAATATAGATCGGAACCAGAGATCTCTTTCGGGATGTCACGTCACTGTGTTTTAAAAGACATTTGGATATTCGTAGATATAAATTTTGATTTTCTTTAGCAATAGCATTGTACAAGCGGTAACATTAAAAGTAAAACTTCTTTCGAACATTTTCGTTCGATCCTGTGGTGCCGTTATCAGTCCCCTAAATCTAGGATTCCGGTTGTATACTTTATTAGAGAGGTATGGTGGTATTTGTGTTATTAAATTCTTGTGATTAAAAACTAGAAAGTGTAATACCTTCCTGTTTTCATCTATGTTGGGAATTTGGAACCTTTGGTTGCACTAAAACAAAATTATGATTGTTTTCCACAAAACCAAAATTACACTTTTTTGCACTCGACGCGCATTTCGCTAACAACGTTAGCATCATCAGGAGACGATAAACAATGTTTATTGTTTTCCTGTTTTCATGTTCAGCCACTTTGCGTCTTGTAATTTATAGGAAACTGGTTGAAATTTTATCACCGCTAATTTTTTTTTTTGTTAATTTTTAGGTTATGTTTTTCAGAGTAAATAAACAATTTTTTAAGACCTTCTTCAATAAGTTTTTTAGTCTCTACCCAATTTATTGTATTAAAAGAGTAACAAATCTGTGAATCATGAGCATGTTGGTGTAATTCGCAGTTCTTAAGACACTTAGAGAAATTGTTGGTATATATAGAAAATTTTATTGGAGAAACCTTCGGGCCTTGCGGTACTGTACTCTTGATTTGGTTTTGATTTAAATATCCTGATGGAGTCTCCACAAACTGAAACCTTCAAATAGCTGGCCACAGGTAGAGGCTCTCTATACATTTTTTGACAGTCAGTATTTTACCAGAGGTAAGCAACTCGGTTTGGCAGTTGTTAGAAAAATGTTGATAATATTTTTGTGTGTTGGCCGAAATAAATAATTTTTTCTACGAGCGTGCGGAAAATCGCATTTTCCACACTATTTTTAGTGTGGAAAATTCGTTTTTCCACACGGTGTGGAAACATTTTACCGCACGGGGTGGAAAAAATTTTCCGTACCGATATGTCAAATTTCGAAAGACCTGTACCGATTCGAAGTTTCTGTTCATCATATTGCCTATGAAATGCCTTGGTTGCTATGGTGTGACTAACCAGTTGTTTATGCATTTATTTGTCAATGGCAAAAAAATTTAAATAACTTCCAATGAAGAAATTACCGAAAATTCGGTAGAAGGAGTACCTGACGAGATTCTTTTGGCGGCTGAATTTGCAAAAGAGGATTTGTTGCCAGATAAATGAGAAAAAGTACAACGCTTTTTATAAATGGAGTTTGGACAAGAAAAACACGAATTTTCAAAAGGAAGAAGTTTTCCTAGCTTATTTTCACGAATTATCGACATCGTGTCAACTGTCCACACTCTGGTCAAGGTACTCAATGTTAAAAAGTATGCTCAAGCTAAAGAAATATGTGGGTATTAGTAGGCATTTCAAGTTAATTGCTTTTCTCAATAAAAAATTGGTTGGCTTTAGACCAAAAAAATAAAAAATTTTAACCATAAATGACGTGGAGAAATTTATTGACAGCGCTCCCGATGACATTTACCTCCTTATTAAAGTGGCAACAATTTTCGGCCTGGCAGGGGCGTGCAGACGGGAAGAATTAACGAACTTATTACCTTAAAACGCACACAAGCCGAAGTTTTGTGACCAGTGGAGAGAAAAATTTGAACTTGGTAAGAAAATATGCATTACTTAGACCAAAACATACAACACACCAAAGGTATAAATAAATTTGGAAAAATGCCATCTGAGGTGGCGGCATATTTACGTCTTCCGAATCCAGAAGAGTTTACTGGACATTGCTATCGAAGGTCTGCTGGAGTGGGCATAACGAACTTGAAGCGCCATGGAGGATCGCAATCCACAAAAGTAGCCGAAGGTTACCTGAATGAATCCCTGGAAAATAAAAAATTTATCGCAAGGAAAATATAGAAATCTTCTCCAGCCAATGCTTCCACCAGTTTTGTAGCCTTTTCTGATTCGGAAGCTGAAACAAGTGCACTTGTACAACACAAACAAACCGGGCATCAAGAATCCGTAAACGAGCTGCAGTCTACTAAAGTAATTATCCCTGTACAACAGGACCCACAATCTTTATTGGGCAACCGCAACCAACTGGCATCTGCTATAAATTTGAATAGTGCCAATCATTGTACATTTATCTTCAACTATAATATAAATAAGTGAATAAATATTATTATAAATAAAAACGTTAAAAAACTATTTTCAGTGTATTTTCCTCACGCACGTAGAAAAACAATTGTTCCTAACACGTGCGAAAACCTTTTTTTCCGCGCTTAACTGCTTGACAGAACTCCGCTGCGCATCGTTCCGCCAACGGCATTTGCGTGGGGAAAAATCGATTTTCCGCACTTGTTAGGAAAATAGCTATTGTCAGTGTCATATTTTTAATTAATAAACGTAGGTAAGTACATGAAATTTTAAATTTGATTATTTACACGCGGTTTAAAAATCGAATATTGCGGTATAAGAAACTGTAAAAATACTCACGCCTACGACTTTGTATTGTTCCATTGTCCAATGAAAAAGAAACGTAAAAAAAATGGAAAGAGATCATTTATTTACCAAACTGAAAGATTATTAAAAATGGTCAAGTTTGCGAGGTAAGTAAGATTAGTTATATTTAAATAATTTCATATACAATTATTATTTTAAGAAAATTAGTAACAAAAAGGTAGATCAATAAAATTTTGGATATTTTCCTTACTACTAACATTTTTAATATCTAACATATTTTACTAACCAAAAAAGTCATCTTCATTCAAAAACTGACAAGGCAAATTATAAAAAGAGACAACAAAACATCAGTCCATTTCATAAAATCGGTTTTACATGCAAATATGAAAAAAACTAGGAAGAGAGGGCAATATTAGTTGCCTACCTCTGGTAAAGCAACAACTGTCAAATGTATAGAGGTCCTCTAGCTAACGGTAAAAGAAGTTTTATGACTTTGCCTATTTGAGCCCACTGTTTGTTATATATACTGTGCTTTTAGTAAATCTCATTGTTAATGTTTTGATTACTGTACGCCTAATAAAAGGTGGTTGGATGATATTGAAGGATAATTACTAATGTAGTTACAATCAGATATTCTAACAAGAATACATTAAAATTAAACCACAATAAAAACAGCACTTCCCCTCGAGATAAAATAAAATGACCCACAATGGGGATTCGGGTTAATTACGAAATTACTCCCTGGCAATAACGAGCTTGATTTTATTAGCCATAATATTTAAGTCAACAATATTAGAGAAACCCTTAAAGGAATTTAACTTTAAACAGAGATATACGCGCGAATAAGAAGAATAAGCATTCGATGGGCCCACAGAGGAATCGTTTGAGTGGAGTAAGATTATAAATTCTTAAAAATTATGAAGGTGTCCCTCTTTATTCTCAAAATTTTAGATTTAATTTATCAGTATTGTTTTTTTTAAAGATTTTCTAGATTAGGGGTTTATTGAATTATATTGGCTAGTTTATCTTCAAATTTTAATTATGCAATATTAGGAAGATTAGGATCTATTGCTCAAACTATTTCTTATGAGGAAGGATTAGTATTAATTATTTTTTCATTTTTACTTTATAAAATATCAAGAATATATTTGATTTGCATTTTGAATGTTTCCTTTAAGAATCATATGATTTATTAAAGAATTAGCTGAAACTAATCGGACTCATTTTGAGTTTGCAGAAGAAGAATCTGAATTAGTTTCTGGGCTTAATGTTGAATATAGAAGAGGAGGATTTACACGATTATATTTATCTGAATTTGCAAGAATTTTATTTATAAGAATAATTTGTGTTATATTATATATTGCATTTGTTTAAATTTGAGTACGTGGGACTTTACGACGATTCCAATATGACATATTAATATATTTAGCTTGAAAATTTTTTTTACCAGTTTTTTAAACATTTTATTTTTTTTTAATTTTAGAATTTTTACATTTTATTTAAAATTTGTAGTTAATTAATTTTAGTACAAGTTAATAGACACTTTAAATTTCTTTTTTATATTTTCAAAATATATGCTTACTATTATTATTCATTACCTTAATAATTAAAAATTAATTTATCTCATTTAGCAATAAATTTGTTTAAAATTAAGTACACTTCGCGACACATAAAACGCATACGCCGTTTTTATATGCAATATATCTTTTACGATTTAGCAACCTTTTCTGTCACAAATTGTCAAAGTCCACTCATTGTCATGTTTTGTTCTCACAGTCTTGTCCTACTTAAAAATGCCACGACAGCTATCGGAATTCGATAAATCCAAAATTTTAGCAAAATTAGGTGGATGTTGGTCTGTTCGTCGAGTCGCCGATCATTATGGATGAGACAAGTCCACTATATAGTACTTTCAATGTGTGGAGCTGGTTTTCTTCAAGAGATCATGGTGCGCTTTAGGCTTACAGCGAAGGTATATGTGAACATGATGCAAAATATTATGCTTCCAGAAATATCAGCTTCATATCCCGATTGTTTTGTGTATCAACAAGACAACTGCCTGGTACACACTGCCGGGATTTCTCAGCAGTGGTTCGGGGATCATAATATTGATTTTTTGCCATGGTCAGCAAAGACCCCCAATGCCAATCTCATTGAGAACGTATAGGGCCTCATTGCAAAAAAGTTATTAAAACTGACCACTTGATGGAGCTAATAGTTATAGCTTAAGAACAGATCATTAAAGACAATCCAAATTTATTTGAAAATTTGGCAGACTAGCAGACTCCATGCGAAGGCGATTAGAGAAAATTATTCAAGCAAATGGTGCAATGACCAATACTGAAGGTAATATTTTTTATTTTTGTTTATTGATAGGTTTTTTTATTTTTATTTGTTTTTTAATATTTTGTTGTTTATAACACTGAGCCTGTTGATATGTATTGACCTAGCTTGGATAACCCAAAGCCCTTATAGTTCTTTCTTCTTCGTATTTTCCTTTTAGTCGCATTATAGTGGACTTGTTTCGTCCCTTTTGACTGGCTATTTGACGAAGATACCAAACTTCTTCTAGTTTTGCCAAAATTTGATTAAATTGCTTTTTTTGTAATAAAAAATTTGTTTTGAAAAAGTATTTTATATTTTGTAACAGCAACCTTAGAGCTATAGAACCAGTAAATATCGGTAAAAATACTTTCAGTCTCCTTAACGAAATTTGTTTATGTTGTCTAAAAGTGATAACCTACAAAAGTCGGTAATAATAAGCAAGCAAAATTTTTAAAATATAGATATTTGCCTAAGGATCTTCAACTGTTCGAGCACCAATTCATGTTAATAAGATTATTATTGCTAATAAACTTAAAAAAACATATCCCAAAGCCAACACATAAAAAAACCGAATGTGTGTGTGTAGTCAAAACCGTTTCCACTCACCTTTAAGTGTCTTTGAGTTTAACTAACTTGGTCCATTGACTGAATAATAAAGTCAAAACAGAGGCGCAAAGACCACATAGTCAAGTTCTTTTCAAATCTTAAGCTTATTTCGTTTCTGTTGGTTGATTTTGTTCTTTTGTTAATGGTTTAGATACAATATCCTGATTTTTTCATGAGGTGTACACTCTTCAGCGATTTAGTGAATGCTTATAAAGACGTTATATACCTTTAGATTACTAAAATTGCGAAGGGGCTCACTTAATTTGAAAGAAAATTAAACGATTTGGCCCTAAGCAACGAAACTTATTAAAAGTTGTGAATTTATACTGCCAAGGATTAAATAACGTCTTAAACATTAACTGGACCGGGTGTTTCTAATTTTTAATAGCTTTTTTAAGTTTGGAGGGGTTAATTATTAGTAGACAGAGGGTGGTCTAAAGATTGGCAAGTGGGTCTCCGCAGGCGCTTTTTGAGCACATCTATAGTTTATTTTACTGAACTAGTTTTTGTGCCAATATTTACAAGATATACCTTGATATTCTTAAACTGACACTGTAACGTTTTAAAAAAGTCCAAGCTTATTTTACATTTTTTGCAGTTCTGTTTCTTTTATTACAAGCTTCCACATATCCGATCGGCTTCAAATTTGGCATGCTTATATAGTTGCGGTGACAAAATAATAATATAGTGTGATGAAATTGACAGCTCCCCCTACTCGAAGGAGGTGGAGGGGGGGTACAGTTGAAGTACGCCCGTTTTCGTTAAAATTCGGTGTATGGGGATGGCGATAACAATTTTCTGATGAGATTTTTATTAATTCAACATGACGGGTTAAAAATGGCCGATTGTGTGTCAAATTTTTAAAGTCCAGTGAAATTTCCATCCAGTCCATTTTGGCGGACTTCCACTTGTCCGATTGTCTTCAAACTTGGTACGCACTTATAGTTCGCGTGACAATATACAACTATCTACCAAATACCAACTATGGTATTAGTAAGTTTGCATTTCTCCCCATTTATGGGTAAGGAGGGGAAAACTGCATTTAAAATGGTATATGTGTATGTTTTTTGGAAAGAGTAATATGAAAGGCTCAAAACTAACAATAAAAAATGTCTTGTAATATCGAATCATTATCAGAAATGCGTAGGCTAAGACGAAACTAAAAATTTAAAAATAATTTTTTATTAAAAAAATACGTTTAAAGAACAAGCTTATATTGAATGCACTAAAAAGTAGAAAATAATTTTTTTTCTTTCTGATACCATAATAAGAGCGATGGGTGTAAATTAAAAAATTTAACTTTACTAGCACGTGTGAGATTGCCGTGCTTGGCAAGACTTTGAAAGTGTCCTTATTAGAGTTAAAGTAATACAAATGTTTCTTAGGTGAATCGTCGATGTGACCGATACAGTGAAGATGTGATATCTAAAGTTAAAATTTTTAAATTGCGCCCATCGCTTTTATTATAGTATCACAAAGAAAAAAAATATTACGGAAAAGATTTGTGACGCAGAGGGCAAAGGGTGAGAGAATAAGTCGGAAAAAAGTTTTTTCTCGACCAGGATTTGAACCTGGTCGAGGAGAAACTTTTTTCCGATTTATTCCCCCACCCTTTTCCCTCTACGCCACAAATATTTACTGTAAATTTATTAGGGCGCTAAATTTTCCCTTCATTTTGTAAAAAAATATTTTATACTTTTTAGTGCATATAATGAAAGATTGTTCTTTAAAGTTTTTTAACAAAAATTTATTTATTTATTTATCTATATAATCCATAAAATTTAAAAAGTTATAAGGTTTTAAAAACTAACATTTTAGGTTTAGTAAAGCAGTACGAAAGGAATCGTGACCTAATTGGGTAATGTTTTCTCCAATATTTTGACCCTTTACAATTGTGGAGAATTTCGAGGAAAAAATCTTTTTTAACCCTTTAAAAATTCTTCAATTTGGCAACAAAATTTGTACCGTTTTTTACTTAGATACAGGGACGAATGTGAAGCTTAATTGTAGGTTTTTTTTACCAAGTATGTTGGCTTTTTAGTAAGGCATTATTGGATATTCACGATAGTCACAAATTACCTATTTTTCATCTAAATCTTAGATGATCGAATTAGTTAGCTTTTGATGTCAGAAATATGTCAAACCTTCTTGTCACCGATCGGCCGCTATATTGTTTTATTATATTGATTTCCAGTAATTTTGTAAATTGGAAAACAAAAGAAAAATAATATTAAGTCAATATGTTTTTCTTTAATTTTTTAGTGTTAAAAAGTATGCCATAGCCTTTTAAAACATTTTAGTGACAAAAAAGCCGTGATTATAATTTTTTAAAATTTTGCTTATTTGTGTAAAAATGTTTGTGTTTTCAAGGCTGCTGTGTTTTTCGGAAAAATACTATTGAAGTTTAAAGTGAAATTTTTGGTTTTCAGCATTTTACACGAAACCTCCTTCAGTTTTGGACGGAGTTTGATTTATAAGAAGAATTTTAATAAATTTTTTTATTGAATAATCATCTTAACACAATCTGTTGTTGGATTTAAGAAGACATTTTCCATTTAGAAAAAAAGAAAATTAAAAAATTTAGACCCACGCGGGGTTTAAATAGTAAACACTCTGTAGAATAAATTAACATTGGGGTTACATGTCACTTTAATTAAAACTTACCCTTGTTAATTAATTTTTCCAATTAATACTTGATGTCACACAACGATTTAGATGAGTAATAGAAAAATAGAAAGTAGATTAATTTTGTATTTATTTAAAAGGTGTTTTTATTTATGAAATGTATTCAAAAACTTAAATGCAAGTTTTTTTTACATTTCTGTCACTGTTGAAATGTCAATTTAAAAATATTAGCGCTGCGTTCAATCACAAACAGCGAGTTCGGATCTTTTACCTCTGCTTGCACCTTGGCTTGCACCAACCTCTACTGATGAAAGCTACAGCTTTAAAATGAGTGGGCCTTGAGTAAGGAAAGTTTTCTTGACTGAGCTTTTAGATAACCTCAATGTTTTACTTTCAGTTTGTAGAGAAATTAATATAGTTGCTTTGGCTTTTTTTGCTTGGTATATTTTTTGTGCATAATCAGTGACCTTCACTTATGCCGGGTATAAAATATGGCGTTTTTCTGGATAAAATAGAAGGTGTTTTATTGCGTAATGAACAACTTTGGATATTAAATAAGGTAGACTAATCCTTGTAAAAACGGTTACTTAGGGAAATTATAAACGAACTTATTACCAAATGCCACAGAACAATCATTTCTAAGGGCTATAAATTTAAACCACCCCCCTGAGGTGCTCTAAAAAATCACCAACTTTATAACCCCAAACACAAAAAATGAAGCTTTATGTGCCAAATTTTTGGCGTATTCGGCATTTGGCATTTTGAAACCTGTCAAAAAAAATTAGTTTTAGGGCATTTTCGTCTAAAATATGTTGAATTTTGAGAAAAAAGCATTTTTTCAGTAGTGTTTTGCAATAACAATACAAAATAATCAATAACTTTGTGTCTTTTCTGTATGGCTAAGTCTTTTTTGAAAATCAGTTTTAAAATTTAGTACCCCCCGCAGGTGTAAATATTTAGATCTATGGGGATACTGTTTTAGATCTTAGTAAATCCCACTGCCAATGTCTATATTTTATTATACACGACGTTTCGATCAGTACAATTTTTTGTAACCCAAAAATTCAGCAAAAATTATTTACTTTTTTGGATATAGATTATCCTTAAAAAACTGAACATTTCTTATTTAACTTTTTTTTCTAACTTTCATATAGTTTCGGCTGGAAAAAATCGAGGGGGGATCAAAACAGCGTTTTTTTATTCTTAAAATGTTACACTTACTAAAAAAAACGATGAAAGTCTTTTCTATGGAGAAAAAAATACATTTAATAGTATTTTTTTTCTTTTACTATTTATCTACCCGAGATATTTTTTTTGTCATAGTCCGTTAAATATAACTAAAGATAGAAATAAACAAAAAATATTTTTTTTTCCAAAATTTTTCCAATATATTATTTTTTTAATATATAATTTTTTAGTACTGTAAATGTTCAAAAATCAGAGGGGGCCAGTGTTATGAAAGTTAGACTTTTGAAAAGCAATAACATTTATAATATCACGGATTCGGCATACTCTATTTTTCTGGGTGTTTTTAAATCTTTAATCTTTTGTGGACCTTTTCTGGAAAACTCTTAGTGGTGGGGGTGTTTAATAAAAATCATATTCATTATCAGAAATAGTTGTGAATTGCGCGAATCGTATTGAGAGTTCCAGTCCTCCTTAAAATGGGGGAGGAGGCAATTTCTCTTTTGTTTTTCTTTTTTAAACTGGCGACCAAAATATTTAAAAAAATCCGAGTATTATGAAACTTTCGATTTGGTTTCTCGTAAGCTATCTGCAAATTTCGTTTTTCTGGAGGGAAAAATAATCTCTGTCAAATTTAAATATTATCCCATAGGCGCTTGGTCGGTATCAGAGACCACTAAGACCTTCAAATAAGCGCGTGAATCCCTTACGTACCTTCTCTGAAAAACTGGCAGGAGAGGGTCTTTTTCTTTAATCGACTAATACCGTAGATTCCCGAATTCGGGTCTCCAATCTGAAGCACCTCAACCGTTTGTATTTGAAAAATTACGCTCATCACCCCGATTTTTTTTTTTTTTTTGATGCCCGACTTGTTCCGTTATGTTTGGCAAAAATACACAGACTTTATTCATTTTCTTTCAACGCCACTCGTTTGGAAAATATCGAATCCTAGAATTTTTTTTGAGGGTGTTTTCGACCTTTCTCAAGAAAAATTAGTTGGTTGGTCGCCAGTTTAAAAACATAAAAAATTACCATACCCACTTATAATTTTTATAAAATAAATTTCTAATATAATGAGGACTGGAATTCTCAATACGATTAGGGCAATCTACGAGTATGTCTGATAATGAGTATGATTGTTATTAACCCCCCCCCCACTGAAAGTGTTCCAGAAAAGTTACGCAAAATATATGAAGAGTCCGTGATATTATAAAAATTGTTATTATTCAAAAGTCTAACTTTCATAACACTCATATTGAATGAACATTTATAGTACTCAAAAAATATATTAAGAAAGAATATATTAACAAAAATTTTCTGTTTTTCTGTAATTTTTTCGAAATAACCTATATTTAACGGGTTGCGAAAAAAAAATTATCTCGGGTAAATAAAGACTAAGAGGAAAAAAATACTATTAAATGTATATTTTTCCCCATTGAAAAGACTTTCATCGTTTTTGTTGTAAGATTAACCGTTCAAGTATAAAAAAAAGCTGTTTTGGACCCCCCCCCTTAATTTTTTCCATCCGAAACTACATAAGAACTAAAAAAAAATTAAATATAAGAAATGTTCAGTTTTATAAGGGTTATTTTAACAAAAAAAGTAATTAATTGTTGTTTACTTTTTGAGATATCAAACAAAAGAATTGTTGTTTTTTGGGGTTTTTAAAGTCAAATTCTGAGTTATAACTCGGATATCTGACTTTAAAGTCGGGATTCTGTTTGTAAAGTCGGAATTCCGAGTTTAAAATAGGAATTCCGAGTTTAAAGTCCGAATTCCGAGTTTAAAGTTGGAATTACGAGTTCAAAGTCTACGCTATCAGTTACCACAAAAATTTCAACTTCTTAATTTTTTAGGCGCGTAATTAATCTCCTTTGACAAGGTGTGCAAACGCCTAAGCGTGTGTAAGAAATTTTTGTTTTCATTTAATTATTGAAAATTAATTTTAAACTTATATGTATAAGGCTTTTTTCTTGATTTAAGAGAGCAGTCATCTCCCTAAATCACCTTAAAGTGAGATAAGCTCCGTTCCTATACATTGTCTTAAAAAACGCGCTGGAATTGAAATAGTTCAAAATATTTATTTTGAACAAAAAAATCAACCAATCGTGATTGGTTTTTAATCTAATTTTGCGGGTTTTTCTTAAAATTTAACTAAAACTTGTTAGAATTTTGGACTTACCATAATCATATAAATGGTTTCGCAAGGAAAAAACACGGGTTTTCCAAAAATTTCGTGAAAAAAATGGAAAAAAGCAAATTGACGGTGGGTTTATCCCCATATAGTAGGCTTTTTAACTAAAAATACTCTGTTAAATGGGTTACTTACTTGTATTTTTTTATCGCTTTTTATCCCTAAATTTGCAGAGGTCCATGTGAAAAGATATATTCTTACACAACAGTTCTTCAATATGATGAAAATATTAAATTAAAATTTTTAATTCATGTATTTCTATCGATTGAAAACTGTCAAAACACTTAACTGACATTTTGCTCGCTGAAGTTTTGCTCGTTTTGAACGAGAACCGTACCTTCTGGAATAAAAAAGAGCCTTCTACATCTATAAACGCGTGAACCACCAATTTTGCCAAATTTTATTTTGTCCCTCTTTATAAAATTCTCTATACCTTTCTTTCCCCCCCCTCTTTAAATAAGGTAACAAATATTTTTAATGTTAAAGTATTTAGTTATTTTATTATTTTATTTATCATTTTCAGTTACAAATGGTAACGAAAAGCAGTTACGAATTCTCCCCTCCCCATTGTAACACTTACCTACTCCCCCCCCGTACTTAATTTATAGATGACACCAAGAGGTTGCAATTTGGGTTTTAAGCGTAAGGCAAGGTCTGGGAGAAATGCAGGAAGGAACGAGAGTAGGCAATTGCTCTCCCTCTTCCATGCTTCTGCTAAAAGTCTCCGCGCAAAATCACCAAAACAATAACAAAATAGGCAAATCCCCAACAACTCAAGAAAAGCCGCGGAACTTTTATTAATAATATTTTTTACATGCGTTATTCTTTAATTTGCGCTGAATCAAATATTATTTAGGCGAAAATTGTTACGTTTTCGCGGTTTGTGAATATGCCGGAATCAGTAGTGTAAAACTGCTTGCTTGCTTGAAAAATATCAGCGCACAGCAGTTATAGTGCAAGATTTATATAATTTTTTAGGCGCGTAGTTAATCTCCTTTGACAAGGTGTGCAAACGCCTAAGCAAACCAGATGTGTGTGTAAGAAATTTTTGTTTTGATTTAATTATTGAAAATTAATTTTAAACTTATATGTATAAGGCTTTTTTCTTGATTTAAGAGAGCAGTCATCTCCCTGAATCACTTTAAAGTGAAATAAGCTCCGTTCCTATACATTGTCTTAAAAAAAGCGCTGGAATACACAATCGAAGCAATAAAAAGCCTGGAATTGGGTTTTTGGTAATTGAAATAGTTCAAAATATTTATTTTGAACAAAAAAATCAACCAAATCGTGATTGTTTTAAAATTTAAAGCAAATAAACCATCTCTTGGCGGTGGTCTATAATATACGATGATTTTACTCAAAATACAACATCCCGTGTCACTTTGACATTTCTCAAATTTCTTGTTTACCCATATTTTATTAATATTTACGGATTATTTGGACTGATTTAAAAAAAAATGGCCCTATGCGTCTCACTCCAGTACATTTTTACGTCTATCCAGGTAAAATTATCTTATAAATTATGGTCTGGTTCGGCTTAAAATAAATTTTTCGATACCCATATATATGTCCGCCTTTAAACCAAACTTTCCATAAACTATAGTCCTTAGTAAATACCGCTCTTAAAGTTACGTATGAAAAAAAGTGCTTATTCCTTATCGTATCCCAGTGCGCATGCTCAAAACTCCATACGGCGTTACGTCTCACACGTAAGCATCTAAAGTTACTCATAAAAATGGTGTTTAGTCGTTGTCGTATCTCAGTGCGCATGCTCAGAACGCATACGCCGTACAACAGCGACTACGCGTCACATATCTCCCCACCCACGCAGTATTCGCAAGGCACCTTTTTTCTGTGAAACTTTAAATGTTGAGATTTAACGCCGTATGGTGTTTTGAGCGGGTGCACTGAGATACGACAAGGAATAAGTACTCTTTTTATATGTGTTTATTGTCGTTAATTCTTCCCCGAGCACTCGACCGCATTTGCGCTGGGATATTCTGCGGACTATTTCCTGAAGAAAATACTGTATGATTTCTTATTACATTTTATATTCCTAATCTCTATAAGTTGCGTTTCAGTGAGCTGTTTTGTTCAGGCACCATAAACAATACTCTACCTGACGGTAATAGGTAAAATCACAAAATATGTACCTACGGGTATAGAAGGCGATCTGACGACTTGGGGCCCTGTTACCGTTGCTACCGTTGCGCCTCTAGTGACTCGGTCTCGAAGCTTGAAATAGGGTAGCGGCGCCGGCGCCGGGAAATTTGAATTCGGGCATTTTTTAAAGTATTTCAGTTCATTAGAAAAAACATTATTTTGGAAAACCTAATTCATCAATAATTAATTTTATTTTCCAAAATATTGTTAATTCTAATGAATATAAATTTAAGAAATAAACCAAATGCGTCATATTTAATGTATTATGTTATTCTTTTTAGAAGATATATACATATCGAAACTATTTTATTTATTAATAAACTATTTATTATGCTTCCCATGTCGGCCTCAATAGCAGCAGTTTCTTTTAAGACTTGCGAGTTTTCGTCATTTTCAAAAAATTCGGTGTAACTGGTTACCCATCAGCATTTTTGAACGGAATAGGCTAAAAAAATTGTAATTAACAAATAGACCAAATAAATGCCCTATTAGAGAGTTAATAGAACATCAAAATTGGTGATACCGTAGGCAAAATCGGTTATTTTTCTCCGGTATCCAAAAATATCCGAACCGAAATACGTTACTAAAGGAGGCTTAATGGAGCCCGCTCGGTTTTTCCTTGCAATCAACCAGATTTATTTCTGAGCAAAAGCTGCAGCTGGTAGGTGATAATTCGTTTTTTTGTTTAGTTTTTAATTTTTTTGAGAAAGTGAATTTGCGAAAACAGGAATTGTTGTTTTCTATTCTATTTACATTGACAGTTTGTATGTGGGCAAAATAATACGGTTACGGTAATTTATGTTTGTGGTATAAAAACTTTATAGAATCTCAATTACGGTAACACGGTAAGCAAATAAGGTGACGATAAATTATTGGTCTATTAATTCTCTACCCATATAACAAAATTTGGATGGATATTGTATGGATATGATTTTGTGATACAAAACATGTCCAGATGGCCACGAGATGGATGCTATATTTTCGGATATGCAGTGGATATCCACATGAAGATATTCACTGTATATCCACCGAATATACGTCGCATATCCATGAATGACTAATTTATATTCGGTGGATATGCAGTGCATATCTTTATGTGGATATCCACTGCATATCCTAAAATATATCATGTATATCCATCTCGTAGCCATCTGGACATGTTTTGAATCACAAAATTGTATCCATACAATATACATCCAAATTTTGCGATGTGAGTATTGAATAGACTGTTTTTCCTTTGGTATGTAGAAACTTTGCCCGGTACTTACCATTAAAGTATGTTTCAGACTCTGGCGGTAAATGCAAGGATGGAATTACATGCCGCATTAGAAGGCCTCGTCCACAGTTTTTTGAATAGTTTTCAGGTTTAAAATGTTGCGTGCATACTCTAAACCTATAAAGCGTTTCAGATGGTAAATCATTGTCTTTGGCGAGCTTGATCTCTAGGGTGTGTGTGAGTTACACAACACTCGGGAATAGTTCTCCAGTTGTACTTATTAGAAAAATCGATTACTATAACAGTTCAAAAAAGGCCAAAAATAAACAAAACTAAAAAGCTTCAATAAAAAAACCTCATGAAAAGAACGAAAAGACGATATCATTGATGAACATTGATTAAGATATATGTCATCGGCGCAATTTGTCGCGTGAGCTTCGAGACCGAGTCCCCAGAGGCGCTGTAACTTGTGTAAACCAGTGTTTATCCTAGAAAAACATCGTTTTCTTAAATCTAATTTTTGAAATAGAAAACAATTAATTATATTAATGCATTAAAAAGAATCCGGTACAGATAACATGAGTTTATGGCCTACCGTGAAAGTTAACCATATTTTTTTTATTTTGAAGATATTGTACTTTACATGAAAAAAATGAAATTTTATGAGGATCGTATGTCTGTGATAGGAGATATGAACCGTGAAAAAGCGTATGCCTGCTAAACACATACGGATAATTTTTCTCGTAATTTGAAAAATACTTTAAAGATTTTTGTAATTGGGGTACTTGAATACTGCACAGGGGCGCATCCAGGATTATATTTTAGGAAAACTTGATTGTCTGGGAGGGTTAATTCTAAAAAAACACAAAAATTTAAAGTAAAAACTAATCTTAATCTCGTTTGGGGGCACGGTTTTTTTCAAGTCTGGCGTCGCTTAAAAGGTAATGGATTAGTCTACAGAGGCATACTTAGGATTTTGTGTTGCCGTGCTTATAAGGGCCAAAACCGCGCCAATTTGCTTTTTTAAAAAATGTGAAATCAGAGTTACGCTTTATTTTGTCTTGTTTTCTCTGGTAGTTTTCCGCAAGTTTGGCCTCATTTTAAAGGTAATCAAATACGTTACAGTGGCCTATCTAAAATTCTGGCTTAGCGAAGTCATAAGTACCTGGAGAGGTCCATATAAATTAATACAAAATGTAATAATATTCATTCTATTCGAATGAATTAAGATTTAGACGAGACGTTTAGGTAAGTTTAAACTAAGTGGGCTTTGACTTTGTTTGAAAATTGTTTTTTGTTTTAGAAAAACACTGCAGATCGAGGAAGCAAAAAACTTTGTTTTATTAAAAATAAATATGCATAGCATGATACTAAAAAAGTCTCAGTTTATAGTTTTGTTTAAAAATTAAATTACTCATTAAGTTTTTGTTCTTTCTACTATAAGTAATTACTATGCTACTGTTTTTCTCTGATGATAAAATTAGAACAATCGTCACAAAAATATTTAAAGAAAACAATTTGTAAAATCAATATATTTTTGATTTTTGGAAGAGTTTAATCTTCAGGATTCAATATATCAGATCTAGAGAGCAAAAAAAAATCCTAACATACCTCTGCATACGCCACTGCCTATATCTTTAAAGGGTACTCACTTCATTGATTAAATGAGACAAAAAAAGTTAATGCAAAAAAAATTGATTTGGTTTTTGTTTTTAATATTTTCCTTATTTACTGACTTTTGAACGCCCATGCCCCCCTTTAAATTATATTCTGCCTACGCCCTTAAATTATCTTTTAAATACGACTAACCCTTAAAAAAAGCCACCAGAGAAAATAAAAGGCAAAAACGTTTTAGTCTCATTTACGATTTTTTTTTTAAATTAACTTTCCCAGATACTGAAGCCCCGCTAAATTATAATCAAGGTCACGCCTCTGTGCAGTATTTAAGTACCTTTCAAGTGACACCCAAATCATGAAAATATACAAAGTACTTTTCAAGTTACGAGAAATCTCCTCCTTAGGTGTTTAGTAGACATACGTTCTTTCATGGCTCATATTTCCTATCATAGACATATGATCCTCATAGAATTTTATTTTTTTCACCTAAAATACAATATCTTCGAAATATCAAAATATGGTTAACTTTCACGGTAGACCATAAACCCATGCTATCCGTGCGGGATTCTTTAAAATTTATTTTAAATATCAAGCCCATAATAAATGCGGCCTTGAATCAAACCAAGTCATAGTAGAAAGTCTTCCCGCGTGTAGTATGCGCGCGGCTTTCCACTACTCTAAAAAAATTCAATAGAAGCTATCCCCGCTGCTAGTTTCTCTGTAGCCTGCATACGCCGGCAGCAGCAGTATGCCAGCTTCCGTGTGCGTCGAGAGGTCAATGAACCGAGTCGCGCGCAAATAACGCGGGTTGTTGGTATGGCTATATGCAGCGTGCCGCCTGTCGGAATAAATTAAAAAGCAAAATGTTAAAGGATGAAAATATCAATAAGAATGAAATATGCGAGCAGGACATAAAAAGCGGAACCTGCGAAAATGAAATGGGACCGTTATTTGACGAAAAAAGTTATTTAATTCGCTGGATGTGGTTGCTTACTCTAATGATTCCTAACAAGGATGAAACAGGTCTGCAGTTTTCTGGACTATCCATTAGATTTTGGAGACCTGGTCGTAATTAATTGAAAAGCAAAATGTGCGTCCGATGCCATATAATTTTGGCACTTTTACGACAAAACTGACAAAATCTATGTTATAAAAGGGTTCTGATATTACTTCAAAAAAATACACTAACCCGTATAAAATACACCAAATTTTTATTTTATACTTTTTAATGTACTTGTTTTTTTTTAAATCGGTTCAATTTTTTTAAAAAGTTTTTATTGGCAAGGATTAGAGTAACAGGGCAGAAAAACTTATCGACGCCCTCTGATAAAAAATTGATATCGTAATTTTTAAAACATTTGTTCAGCATTCGATAAATCTGTAGGTAGCTGGGACGTATACTTTCACATAATATACTGAACGAGTGCTTCGCAAACGACTTCTATAAAATTTATAAAAGCCTAACAGAAAACGTAATATTGAAATGCTTGACTGGTTTTTGTGTTGCAAAACGTTTGAAAAGGGTTTCAATCTGGAACGCAATTTCGTTCAATCACTCTCTATTGGCATACTCCAAACGGCACACGTTTACTTCATATATTTACAGACCGTTCCATTTTTATTCAGACAAAACCTAACCTGAATGACCCATTGAACAAAGCTAGGTTTGAAAGTTGACAGAAATCCAAATGCCCTAAGCAGTTTTCTTTTTGTCACGGTTATGGTTAACCTTGGTTCTAAAATTTTTCAGAAAAATAACCCAAGCAACAATTTTCTGACCAATGACCACAGACTTCACCTAAATGGACGTTAATGTATAAATTAGCGATCTGATTAGATAATACTGCAGTAACATTGTTACCGTCTACCCAACGTTTAGCCGACCCGTCACTCATTGGTGCATTTTCTAGTAAATCAGTGACGTCGTGTGGACGTTTTTTTGAGACTCTAGTTACGTTCTGCCGACGTACCATCGTCTAAACAACTTTCACATTACGTGAACTTACGACGTTTCTGGCCGGTCTTGCGACGTTTTCCGGCCAGAGTTTTGACGACCTTAAGTGCCCTTTTCTTGTGAAGAAGAAAAGTTTCTAAAGGAACTAGTGGCATTATATTCTCCTTCTCTGCTGCACTTATGTACGGCAGATCGCTCTATCTCTCTCTAGATTTTAAATAACTGGCTCAACTGGTCAGGGGCCTAATTCTTGAATCTCGAGAGAAGGATCGATCCCTCAAGAGAAGGGATCAATCCCGGGGAATGATCTCATCCCTCGAAAAAAATATGCTTTTCCTTGAAAACTCTTCAAAATTTTAGATTGAAAATTATACATTTACGCGCATGCTTGTCTGAGAAATGCGACCGATTCCTGGCTTTGGAGTCAAGGAGCGGGAACTCTCAATTTTTGATAGAATGGAATGATCACCGCTCAAGAATACGAAATGAGTTCGACGTGGGATCATTCGACACAAATCTATGTCATTCCTTGCTCGAGAATAAGGGTCCTGAAAGAGAGATGACATTATCCTACAAGTATATTGGCGAAAGAGAAAGACTGGGGCTCTTTAAACAGTAATGACAGCTTCACTTCTTGCCGCTAACTAAAAAAATTTTTGCTTTTGCTTCCGAGAAGTAGGATCTTTGAAGTGTCCTGCCATATTTGAAAAAACTAAATTTTTTTTCACAGTTCACCGACCATTTATTTAGAAACATCGAATAAAAAGTAAGGTTATGCCGACTGTCAACTGTCATCGGCCGAATTGTTGGAGCGTTTTACAGTCGCATGTTGGGTTGGTAGTAACCAACGGTCGTGGCCAGTGGTTCATTTGGGAATGTTTGATGACTGTAGTCCATTTACGTGTATTTTTTAAGATTTTCATAATATTCGCCATTTTTGATGCCGTCGTTTATGTTCGAAGTGGCCGCCATTGTTTATATTTACTAAACACGGCAAAAAATATTAAAAACACCATTGAATGGTATTTTGGAGACGTTCCGGCGAGATAGGTATTTGACCATGGAATCCTAAAAAGAGGGCTTTAGAACGATCCATTTTTTTTACATTAATAAAAGCAACATTTTTCCTTTAAACACAAACAAATCAAGGACGCGCGTGTTTTTTTATTCATTTTCTAAGCATATTTGTCAGTAAACCGAACTGCGTTTTTAAATTTTGGTCCCGTAGTGTCCATATAAATACTATTTAATAAACGGTAATTTCAAATTACTTATAATTTTTCGTTTGCCATTTGTTTTCCAGTGTATAAAAATAAGTTCATTTTAGTAACCGAAAATCACAAAGTTTGAGATGGGCAACATTTTGGGTAGTTAAAAACCACCAAAAAATCAATAACAAAGAGGGCGCTAATGTAGTCATTTTGGGTCGTATTTTACGACGTAACAAGAAAGATTACTATCCCGACTCCAGTCACTGTACAACGACGCAAGGACTCAAAAGTCATCCACCATTTTGGTGTAAATCCGGGTCGGCATGTTGCCTAACACGACGTCGCATCATAACGTCGGCTCATATTTAACAACGTCGCTACGCCGTTAAATTGCTGGCTTGGGAAGCAAAACGAGGAGACCTCGATTGCGTAATATCTTCGAATAGTGTTTAAATTTACAGATAATTGTTGATATTTAAATATATATCTAGTTAAAAGTTTTTTTTTTAGAATTTAGACATGAACAGAAAAAATCGATGTAGATACCGTATCCTGTCATGTTCCATGTCTTGAAAATCGGAACCAGCCTATTTCGCTGGTTCAGAATAATTGCGGTTCTTAAGTTATGGATCTTCACAGGACGTGCTATCCAGTCCATTTTTTCTGTTAATGTCAGCTGATAGGTGACGTCATAGCATTTTTTATTTGAAAGTTTAAGTACAATCCCGAAAATCCTAAAAATGAAAACTTTTCATTGCATGTATATATATATATATAAGCATAAACAATTATCTGTAAATTTAAACAATATTCAAAGATTCTTTTTCTTATTCTTCTGGAAAATTTTAGAACCAAGGTTAACCGTAACCGCAACAAAAAGGAAACTGATCTACATTTTTGTTGTTGTCACATTTGCAGATTCTAGCTTAGATTTTTTCTGGCAGAAATTTTGGCGGTAGGAGTATGTGTTTACATGTAGACCATAAAAATAATAGTTATTTATGTATCCCCGAGCCGATAGGCGAGGGCATTTACACGCTGAGGTCGTTAAACGCTATTTAAGAACGAGATACATACAAAATTTTATTCACAACCGTATTCCTTAGGAGCAAAAAGACACAAAAAGGAATTGTTGGTCTAGAGCTCTCTAATAGTTTGACAACACACGAATCACAAAAGACAAAAAAGAAGTTAAAAAAACTCCAACTCAGTTACATCAACTGAAAATAATCTAAAAATAAAAGATCAAAAGATCTAAGGTGGAAATAACGAAATGAATTTTCGTTATTTCCATCCAAGATCTACTGTTAAATGGGTTACTTACTTATATTTTTTTATCGCTTCTTATTCCTAAATTTGCAGAGGCCACATATAGTTGAAAAAATATATTCTTACACAACACTTCTTCAATATGATGAAAATATTAAATAAAAATTTATAATTCATGTATTTTTATCGATTGAAAACTGTCCAAAGACTTAACTGACGTTTCGCTCGCTGACGTTTCGCTCATTTTGAAGTAGAACTGTACTTTCTGAAATAAAAGAAAGTCTTCTACATCTATAAACGCGTGAACAACCAATTTTGACAAATTTTATTTTGTCTATCCTCATACAATTTTCTATACCTTTCTTCCTCCCCCCTCTTTTTAATAAGGTAACAAATATTTTTAATGTTGAAGTATTTAGTTATTTCATTATTTTATTTATAATTTTCAGTTACAAATGGTAACGAAAAGTAGTTACGAATTCTCCCTCCGCCTTGTAACACTTACCTACTCCCACGCGCCATTACTTAATTTATAGATGCCATCAAGAGGTTGCAATTTGGAGTTTAGGCATAAGGCAAGGTCTGGGAGAAATGCAGGGAGGAACGAGAGTAGGCAATTGCTCTCCCTCTTCCATGCTTCTGCAAAAAATCTCTAAATTTTCATAAAAATTTAGAAAAACTGCTAAAATCACACGTTCCTCTCGCCCCTAACGCGCAAGAATTTACCGCTGAAGACTTTTACCGGCGCTTAATATGACATCACCGCACAAATCACAAAACCGCGCAAAACCACCAAAACAATAAAAAATAAGCAAATCCCCAACAACCCAAAAAAGCCGCGGAATTTTTATTATTTGTATTTTTTACATGCGCCATTCTTTAATTTTCGCTGAATCAATTATTAGGCGAAGGTTGTTACGTTTGCGCGGTTTGTGAATATGCCGGAATCTGTTTTACACTATAATCGCTTGCTTGCTTGAAAAATAACAGCGCACAGCAGTTATAGCGCAAGATTTACACCGTGAAAAATTGCTTTTTAAGTTACCACAAAAATTTTAACTTTTTATTTTTTTAGGTGCATAGTTAATCGACTTTGATAAGGTGTGCAAACGCCTAAGCAAACCAGATGTGTGTATGTAAGAAATCTTTGTTTTCATTTAATTATTGAAAATTAATTTTAAACTTATATGTATAAGGCTTTTTTCTTAATTTAAGAGAGCAGTGATCTTTCTGCATCAACTTAACGGCCCAATTACATCGTTAAACCGGCAACGCTGTTGGGTCCGTTTATTAGGCAATTCTTTTTCCGCATGTTTCTCGGAAACGGGACTTCCAAATGGCCTGAAATTTTGCCTAAATTGTTTATTGGACTATGTTTTTCCATCAAATCTGGGTACTTTTTTAAAATTTTGGTTATTTTTTGAAAAAAACTGTTTTAGCTTTTGTGGTGTTTCAAAATTGGCGCGCCCATATTACGTCAGAAACAGTCAGAAATACCCTTTATAGAGACCTGTAAAACTAAATTGGAAATATTTGTAATTTTCCAAATAATGGACACCTAATTTCAAAAACTCTCTAGATTGTATTAATAAGCTTTGTAATCCTCTTCCTCTAATAAAAAACAAATTGAGTATTATTTTCCTCTAAAGCTAAAACATGCGGAAATGTAAAAACATGAACTATAAGGGTTACCTATCAATATTAGTTATATTATAGATACCGCCACCATCAAAATTAACCACCCACGTCTTTTTTTTGTGAGCTTACCCTAGGCATAGTTTCTAGTGTTCTCCTTTCCTAAATGTATTCGGCTAAGAGAGATCTAGCATATATACCTAGGTAACACCCCTTACCAGGAAAAAAAATTTATGCCATGCAAACATCGAAATTGGTCGACTCACTGTATTTGCAACTAACCAATGTCAGTGTGTCTGCCTGACATTCTTCATAACCTTAGTTTTGTCGTTTTGTTTTGGAGTTCGTCGGCCTGGTTTTTGTGTTTTATTTAATAATTTTTCCTTTGGTGAAAAGCTACTTTTTAGAACCCTTAAGTGGTCTGTGTGTATGACCATTTGACTAGTTGTCACTGCTCTCAATTCGATCACCTAGGTGATAAATAAACAATCCCTCATAGGGTCACTGGATCCTGAGAGCTGCGGTCCCAGTGACCAGTGACCCTAATCCCCAATGATTCGCGGCGCAATCTGTGAACAGGAGAATACAGTAAAGAAACCAGAGATAGATAATGAGTGGTAGATGACGTATTGAAATCGATTGACAAATTTATATTATCTCTGGATTGTTCTTGCGCCGTTAAAGTAAGATACCATACGTTCCTATACATTGCCTTAAAAAACGGACTGGAATACCCAATTGAAGCAAAAGAAGCCTAGAATTTGGTTTTTTAGTATCGCGACTGTTTTAGCATTTAAAGCAGATAAACCACCTCTTGGCGGTGGTCTATAATATACGATGATTTTACTCAAAATACAACATCCCGTGTCACTTTGACATTTCTCAGATTTCTTGTTTACCCATATTTTATTAATATTTACGGATTATTTGGAGAAAGAAGAAAATGGCCCTATGCGTCTCATTCCAGTACATTTTGACGCCTATCCAAGTAAAATTATCTTATAAATTGTGGTCTGGTACGGCTTAAAATAAATTTTTCGATACTTTCGAACTTTCTATAAACTATAGTCCTTAGTAAATACCGCCCTTAGATTTGACCTTTGGATTTTTGGAGTGAATTGACAGTGAATTTTTTTTGAAGGTTACACGACTAAAAGTCATGTTCATTTTAAATTTTCTGTTGAAGTCTCTGGATTTTCCCTTCGTGGTTTGCGCCAAGTCAATTTCGGGTTTAGGTCTACCGGCATTTTTTATTTCAATTTTTTCTCTGTACTCAAAGAGCTAAAATTATTTTTTAAGTACTTTACCGTAAAAATATTCATTATAACAACAGAAAAAGTATAAATAAAAGCCCAAGCTTATAAAATCAAAAATCGCTAAACGCGCAATTGCATCAGGAACCACAGCAACAAGGCAAAAGCAATCGAACTGGAGCACACCAAATGTGTGTCCCTTTCTTTGTTGAAATTCGCATTATCCCTCGCTACTCGCCCACTGAAAACATACAGGGTAACGATTCTTGAATTTTGTAGGAAAGATCGCACGGGAAGGGTCACCTCCTTGATATCGACCAATAACGGGCTTTGAAGCTATCATGAGTTATCCGAAACCTATGCGACCACGGCCGAACTGCACCCGCCTATGTGCAGGAGAACTCTTGAAAAACGATAATCGAGTTGGCTTTGCGCGTGCACCGTACACGGAAGATAAGCTCGTCTTGGAACAAGATTATTAATGTTGATCCAAGAATAGCTTCATCTTCGATATGCTCAACTCTAGTTATTGTTTATTTAAGTAATATCCTATTCTTAAATATAAGGCATGACTAGCGTTGAGACAAGTGTAATTTATATGATAATTCAAATATAGGTCTATACTTATTTTAAGACAATGTGGTTTTTTACTTTAAGCGAACGCTATACTTAATTCAAATTTTTCTTTGCTTGTTTCGAACACTGCTTTAGGCTGTATTGTCAAATGCTATTCGAACGAGAATAACATGTTTTTAACGCGAAAGTAACTATACTTCAGTCAAGTATTTTTATATTTATTAAGAAAAAATTATACTTACCTCAAATAGTTCTTATACTTGACTGAAACCGACCTTATATTTCACTTAACACCAATTGTAATTAAAACAAAAGTAGCTTTATATGCTAATATAATAATGTTATTTTACTATAACGTAGGGTAAGCCCGTCACTTACAAAATAACATTTCTCCTATAACCATGCAATACGATTATTGGATAAAAATTGAAAAGACTCACATTTCCATAGGCGGATGTGGTGTACTTTCAGTGCCGAGTTTTTGAGGCTCACGCATATATCAGAAAACTTCCGCAAGCTGCCAGCGAGATGTTATGACCACAATTTCGAACCGACTCTCGCGACAGCACGCTCTGAAGCGCTCTTACAAAAGAGGCGGTCAAGACCGTGCCACTTCATCCACACTTCTTAACAACCGTGGGTATACATAATGATACTCGGTTTCTCCTATTAATAAAGGGAAGTATTTAACTTTTTAGGCCTTTATAATAATCCGAACCTTTAAACTAAAGATATAGGAGTATAGTTTAACCTAGATAAAAACCTGAAACGGAAGGCCACTAAGTCTTTATTGCCCCCATACCAAACAACAAATAGGGAGAATGGATTAGCCAAGCGGTCTTACGGTGCGATTCGATATTGGGATATTTCTTGTTTTTAGTACAGCACTTCTTATGTTAAAAATAACTAAGGCTTTATAGCAATAATAAAAGACTTGATCCAAATTAAATCTTTGTAGTTAAACTAAGTTTAAAGTATGATTCAATCAATTCGTAATATCTTTTAGGTCAAGATTTATCTTTTTCTTGTGACCAGTTTTTTTCACTTGGTTTTAACATGTTTTCACTTTAAAAGAAGAATTTTTGGTTTTAGTCCAAGTAAACTACCTTTTTTTAAAAGAATAATAAACTCTTATCGGTTTACCTCTAGAAATTATTTGATTTAATAATAGCTTTGGTTTTGATTTAAATTACCGCCTCTTCTTATTTAAAGTATATTTGGTTTCTATTTAAGTATAAGAGCCTTCCTAGATCAAGAATAGGTAATTGCTTAATTCTAATAATCCCTATTCTTATATTAAGAATATTATACTTAAAGGAAATGTAAATTTTCAAGAATAGAGCTATTCTTAAATACAGAATAGATTTTTTGCCGTGTACAAGCTTGGCAGCTTCTGCGAAGGATGTGAACGTTCCCAGGCCACCATTCTCTCGAATTTCAAGAATCGGCACCCAGATATCCTGCTAGGCTCCACCCACTTCATCGCATGTGCGACTGTTCCGCGTCATCAAGCAGAGGTTCATTATTCGGCAGGATACAATAAAAGAAAGGTATGATACGTAGCGGTTCAAAATTCGTATAGATCCGAGCATGACGTCACCTGGTAAGATTTTTGTGGCGCCAACGGGGAACTAGACCTAGAACAATGAAATTTGAAGATAGTTTGGGTTGATAACGGAAGAGCTCACCAAGAAAAGATTTTTTTTATTATTTTGCCCCTGAAGGAGTAAAAGTAAGGGTTAAAATTTTAAAAGAATTTTCTGTATCTCAAAAACGAAAAAAAAACTAATAAAATAAGTAAACACGTGCTTCGGCATTTTTTAAAATTCAGAAAGAGGGTTGAGAAATAGGGGTGGGTTCATTTTGAAGGGGGTACACATAACTCATAATTACCTAGAGTTCTAAATCAATGTAGTGCTACAAATTTGCATTTAGGTTCTTCTTGAAAAGTTAACGAATATGTTTTTGGATTTTTGGAAAATTTGAACGGGTCGTTGCAACCAACCCCCTGTATCCGTAATCTGTCAAAGCATTCAAAACGTTATGAAAATTTAAAAAATAAAGACAGCGACAGTTCGAAACTCCAGTTTTCTCTCAAGTTCAACATTGTCTACGACCTTCAAACAATTGAT
This sequence comes from Oxystoma pomonae, assembly GCA_963921995.1. NCBI lineage: Eukaryota > Metazoa > Arthropoda > Insecta > Coleoptera > Brentidae > Oxystoma > Oxystoma pomonae. The sequence continues at coordinate 32,654,265 of OY998167.1, read as the reverse complement.
TGGAAGAGTTATTATTGTTATCGCTTTTTTTCGGAAAATGCAAGGGCAGGGCCTTTATAGTATCTCATAGTTTTATGAAGTAACTGTAATCCTGGCTTCCCAAAATTCTCATACTCGCATTTTTAATTATTTCACAGCTTCGGGGAAATCCTTTTCGCTAGAAATAACTCCCGTGCATGATACACGCACTCTCATTTTGGGGTTAATAAATGATTGGTAACGTGGTAACAAATTCCGCTAGGGTAAACCGTGACGTATTTGTTGGCCGTTGTTACTAGGAATATAACCTCAATGTTATATGTTTTGTTTACGTCGAAATTTTATAATTTTAAGATTGTGTGAGAGCACAACTGAATTTACAACAAAGTTTTGAGGAAATTGTCCACTATTAAAAAAAAAACATTAAAGAAGGGTTTGCACAACAATGAAAAACACTAAAACATTATCTTAATTTTTGCTAACAAAATCATAGTTTTCAGCTTCTTACACTGCACGAAGAAATTGACGCATGCCCATTGGTTGGTTTTGGCTGGTTTAGCTAATACGCAGCTAAAAAAACGCCACTTCTTTAACCAGTAAGCCCTCCCCCTTATCCATTCAACCATTTTTGGCTTTGTTTTGGTATGCCCCAGGACTCCAGAGAATGGAATAGTTTAACGAACGGACAGAAAAGTAATAAAAATGAGGTTTTTGGTAGGTATTTACTCAGATATGGCTAAAAGGCACAGACCAATAGTATACAGAAATGGTCTATCTAGAGATTTATTATATGTTATAGATAAGTTATATTTTGGGCTTTCCTAATTTACCTTGTTTATTATATACAGACCGCTTCAAGCTACTGCGAACATAGGCCGGAAGAAGTCCAATTTGCCAGTGTACGTACATGCAGGGACACCGCACACCTATCAGTGAAGCAACCAATACTCAGGCTTGTGATCACCACTTTGGTATTTAGTACGCCTCTAACCACGGTGCTGTGTGAAGCGTAGTCAATGAAACCGGAATTTGGTCGATAAATACGCAAATTTTTAAAACGTAATTTTCTTATTTATTGTCACTGATAAATAAGAGCGTTTTATTGTCAACTGCTCAGATTTATCACTGACAACGTGTTACAATGAAAATAATAAGGAGAAACAAAATAAAAGCAAGTTCTCAAAATAAAATAATACATTCTAAAACCCAAAAAGATTCTCCCAGTCAAAAAAAATTTAGAGCAAATGTTCGAAAAGTCCTTGCTCGGCTAGACAATATCCGAGCACATTATAAAAACCCCTTCTAACGTTTGTAAGCATGTTAGGGGTGAAAGTTTGAAAAGCTTCTTCAATTTTAATCCGAAGTTCTTCCAAATTATTAGCCCTTTCATGCCCGTAAACTTTATTTTTGATATAACTCCACAGATAGAAGTCATTAGGAGCAAGATCAGGTGATCGAGCTGGCCATAAAATAGTTCCCCGTGTACTAATAACCCGATTAGGAAATACATTATCAAGATATTCCCTAACAAGGCCAACATTGTGAGCGGGACAACCATCTTGTTGAAACCATGTTTCACCAAATCTCACACCTAAGAACTGCCTAGCAGTTGGAATAATATGCTGCTGCAGTAGATCCAAGTATCTAGGACCATTCAAATTGCCGTTAATAAAAAATGGCTTAATTACGTGTTCCCCTACAACACCCCCTCCCAAACATTTAGTATTTGGGGATACTGTGTTCTTACGCCAAAATACAAATGCAAATTTTCCCTCGACCAATATCGAACGTGTGTTGGGTTATGACGATTCAGTAATGGAAAAGTGCTTTCATCTGTGAAAAGAATAGATCTCAGAAAGTTTTCATCATTGTTTCGCAAAATTCCATACGACGATAGTTGTCCTCCGGAAAAATTTGATGCGTTTTTGACGCTTTGTAAGAATGATAACCATACTTTTTGAGAACACGTAAGCTCACACGTGGCTGAAGACGTATCAACTGCTTCAGCATTTTGGTGGCTAGTTAACTTTCGATTTTCCTCCACTGCAACGCAAATCATCACATCTCGTACTTCCTGCTCGTCATTCAAAACAGTGGGGTTTTTATGGTTTCTTGGCGCTACACAACCAAACTTTTCAAAATTCTGCATAACCTATAAATCGTTGATAAACTAGGTTCTGGGCGATTTACAAAATTCTCCAAAAAAAGTTCTTGAATAAATCTCAATGGTCTGCCTTGATAGTACCATTTAAAAATGTATTATTTCAATTAAGAACTTACCAATCTGTTTCTCGAGCAAGGCAGAAATAAAACAAAATAATAAAAACAAAATAAATTTCCAAAAGATAATACTGCAGCGTGCTTCGAATCCACCTCGGTCGTACGGCACAGAGAGTAAATTGGACTTGATTCCCCCTATGTTCGCAGTAGCCTGAAGCTCATTGTATATGGACTTTTTCAGTGGATTTACTAAAAGCGTTTAGCCTATTTTAGACAGATGCTAAGTTTAATAATAAATAATAATAAATAACCTTAAAACAACTTTTTGTTGGATTTAAGAAGAAAGTTTCAATTTAAAAGAAGTTTTTTTTACCCTAGAAGGGATCTAAATGGTAAACACTGTGATGAATAAAATTAAAATTTACGTTATATGTCACTCTTATCAAAACTTACCATGGTTTATTGATTTTCGCGATTAATACCCACTGTCACAAAACCATTTCGATATGTAATCATAAAATAAGGATTAGATTAACTTTGTATTTATCGAAAAGGAGCTCTTATGTATCGAAAGTATGAAGAAACTTTACAAAAACAAACTGGACGGTGCCCGGTTCTCTGGTAGAACATGAGAAAATGACCATTAGCGAAGTACCGATGAAAACTGCAACTTTAAGACTTTTGAGTGTGATCTTTCAGTGAAAATTTTTGTTTGACGATTAAGCTTTTAGATAAACTAAAATTTTATAATTTTAAGATTGTGTGAGAGCACAACTGAATTTACAACAAAGTTTTGAGGAAATTGTCCACTATTAAAAAAAAAACATTAAAGAAGGGTTTGCACAACAATGAAAAACACTAAAACATTATCTTAATTTTTGCTAACAAAATCATAGTTTTCAGCTTCTTACACTGCACGAAGAAATTGACGCATGCCCATTGGTTGGTTTTAGCTGGTTTAGCTAATACGCAGCTAAAAAAACGCCACTTTTTTAACCAGTAAGCCCTCCCCCTTATCCATTCAACCATTTTTGGCTTTGTTTTGGTATGCCCCAGGACTCCAGAGAATGGAATAGTTTAACAAACGGACAGAAAAGTAATAAAAATGAGGTTTTTGGTAGGTATTTACTCAGATATGGCTAAAAGGCACAGACCAATAGTATACAGAAATGGTCTATCTAGAGATTTATTATATGTTATAGATAAGTTATATTTTGGGCTTTCCTAATTTACCTTGTTTATTATATACAGACCGCTTCAAGCTACTGCGAACATAGGCCGGAAGAAGTCCAATTTGCCAGTGTACGTACATGCAGGGACACCGCACACCTATCAGTGAAGCAACCAATACTCAGGCTTGTGATCACCACTTTGGTATTTAGTACGCCTCTAACCACGGTGCTGTGTGAAGCGTAGTCAATGAAACCGGAATTTGGTCGATAAATACGCAAATTTTTAAAACGTAATTTTCTTATTTTTTGTCACTGATAAATAAGAGCGTTTTATTGTCAACTGCTCAGATTTATCACTGACAACGTGTTACAATGAAAATAATAAGGAGAAAAAAAATAAAAGCAAGTTCTCAAAATAAAATATTACATTCTAAAACCCAAAAAGATTCTCCCAGTCAAAAAAAATTTAGAGCAAATGTTCGAAAAGTCCTTGCTCGGCTAGACAATATCCGAGCACATTATAAAAACCCCTTCTAACGTTTGTAAGCATGTTAGGGGTGAAAGTTTGAAAAGCTTCTTCAATTTTAATCCGAAGTTCTTCCAAATTATTAGCCCTTTCATGCCCGTAAACTTTATTTTTGATATAACTCCACAGATAGAAGTCATTAGGAGCAAGATCAGGTGATCGAGCTGGCCATAAAATAGTTCCCCGTGTACTAATAACCCGATTAGGAAATACATTATCAAGATATTCCCTAACAAGGCCAACATTGTGAGCGGGACAACCATCTTGTTGAAACCATGTTTCACCAAATCTCACACCTAAGAACTGCCTAGCAGTTGGAATAATATGCTGCTGCAGTAGATCCAAGTATCTAGGACCATTCAAATTGCCGTTAATAAAAAATGGCTTAATTACGTGTTCCCCTACAACACCCCCTCCCAAACATTTAGTATTTGGGGATACTGTGTTCTTACGCCAAAATACAAATGCAAATTTTCCCTCGACCAATATCGAACGTGTGTTGGGTTATGACGATTCAGTAATGGAAAAGTGCTTTCATCTGTGAAAAGAATAGATCTCAGAAAGTTTTCATCATTGTTTCGCAAAATTCCATACGACGATAGTTGTCCTCCGGAAAAATTTGATGCGTTTTTGACGCTTTGTAAGAATGATAACCATACTTTTTGAGAACACGTAAGCTCACACGTGGCTGAAGACGTATCAACTGCTTCAGCATTTTGGTGGCTAGTTAACTTTCGATTTTCCTCCACTGCAACGCAAATCATCACATCTCGTACTTCCTGCTCGTCATTCAAAACAGTGGGGTTTTTATGGTTTCTTGGCGCTACACAACCAAACTTTTCAAAATTCTGCATAAACTATAAATCGTTGATAAACTAGGTTCTGGGCGATTTACAAAATTCTCCAAAAAAAGTTCTTGAATAAATCTCAATGGTCTGCCTTGATAGTACCATTTAAAAATGTATTATTTCAATTAAGAACTTACCAATCTGTTTCTCGAGCAAGGCAGAAATAAAACAAAATAATAAAAACAAAATAAATTTCCAAAAGATAATACTGCAGCGTGCTTCGAATCCACCTCGGTCGTACGGCACAGAGAGTAAATTGGACTTGATTCCCCCTATGTTCGCAGTAGCCTGAAGCTCATTGTATATGGACTTTTTCAGTGGATTTACTAAAAGCGTTTAGCCTATTTTAGACAGATGCTAAGTTTAATAATAAATAATAATAAATAACCTTAAAACAACTTTTTGTTGGATTTAAGAAGAAAGTTTCAATTTAAAAGAAGTTTTTTTTACCCTAGAAGGGATCTAAATGGTAAACACTGTGATGAATAAAATTAAAATTTACGTTATATGTCACTCTTATCAAAACTTACCATGGTTTATTGATTTTCGCGATTAATACCCACTGTCACAAAACCATTTCGATATGTAATCATAAAATAAGGATTAGATTAACTTTGTATTTATCGAAAAGGAGCTCTTATGTATCGAAAGTATGAAGAAACTTTACAAAAACAAACTGGACGGTGCCCGGTTCTCTGGTAGAACATGAGAAAATGACCATTAGCGAAGTACCGATGAAAACTGCAACTTTAAGACTTTTGAGTGTGATCTTTCAGTGAAAATTTTTGTTTGACGATTAAGCTTTTAGATAAACTCATATCATATTTTAGTTTGTAAATAAATGAATACTTAGGTACAGTTGTTTTAGATTTTTTTCATTGAAAACAGTTTTCGTCAATAACAGTGACCTTCACTTATGTTTGTTTTGCCTCGTAGTGTCCTTATAAATATATTTTGTCCGCTAAAAACGGGTTCAAAATATGGAGTTTTTCTGGAAAAAATTGGAGGTGTTTTATGGATTAATGAACAACTTGGGATATTAAATAAGGTAAATTAATTGTAGTACAACGGTTAATTAGAAAAATTATGAACGAATTTATTACCAATTGCCACAAACCACCCTTTATGGATGCTATAAAAATCCACCCCCCAGAGGTGGTCTAAAAAATCACCAACTTTATAAACTCAAACAGAGATTAATGAAGCTATTATGTGCCAAAACCTGTAAAAAAAAAAATTTAATGTATTTTAAGAAAAGAAGCAGTTTTTCAGTAGTATTTTGCAATAACAATACAAAATAAGTATGGGTAAGTGTTTTTTGAAATTTGGTTTTAAAATTTAGTACCGTTCACGGGTGTAAATACTAAGACCTATGGGAGGTACTATTTTAGATCTTAGTAAATCCTACTTTTAAAGTTTTGCCGTAAAAGTGGTGGAAATGCGGGTTTTTTAATAAAAAGATAAATTGATAGATTCATGGATAGTTTTCAAACATGCTGTTATTGAAAAATGCTTAAGAAGAAAAAGTTCCTAGGTATGGTTTATTTTTTGGCCGTCACGCAAGAAAATATGATTTTTTTTTCAGCCATGTATCCTAATTTAGGCGAATTATCATGAACGGCGCTCGCTATTATTTTCATCCTTCTAAAAGGTCGATAAATGAGTCGAGGGAGTAATTTGTGAGGTAATTTACTTGCTTCGGGGCAAATATTCAGAAAGCTTTCATTGAAAATTTCAGAAAATACCTAGTTATTTGTTTTTTTGCGCGTGGCTTTCGACAAAAAGAAGAGAGTGAGCTGAGTGAAAATATAAACTCCAATAGTGGATCATTTAAAATATAGAGTTGCAGATTGTCCCATATTAATTTTACTTAACAAAATACGGAATAACTACCCATTGTCCACTTAAATATAAAAAAGTCACTATTTTTACCACTAACTAAACTTAACATTTTATAAGTTCACCAAAAAACTTACTTTTTTTTAACCCTCTACGCTTGTTTCAGAGGAGGATTAAAACTAATTTTGAATTAATCGTTCACGCCAATAATTCCAGTTGACTTATTAGTACTACCACTAACTTGTTTCGGAGCTAGTTCGTCAAAAAGCAGCATTATGAATAGAAAAAAATAGAGAATTTTAGCAAAAGAGAAAACTTTTGAATATTTAGTCTTCTCCACTAGTTCTAACACTAACTGATGGTTTCCGTGCCAGTTCAATATAACCAGTCGGACTTTTTAATATGAAAGATCCGTTATCATAGAGCCTCGGTACCGGCGCGCGTAGATAAAAAAAAATCAAACTTTACATATTACGCCCGACCACCATAAAGATATATTCCGGGTGTGACGTAAAGACTGGACGCAGACACATGTTTCGCTCTTGTTAAAGCTCATAAGTCCACCATAATTTTTTATAGACGAAAAGGAAGGATCATAATAATAGTAATGTTGATATGATCGTTACTAAAATTGTGTTGAGTTGCAAACACTATTTTTTGTGTACCTATATCCACTGATTTTCCATTTCAATTTCTGACAGTTGGTTATTCTGCGTTGTTTTCCAAATAATTTTTTTAGAAATACTGAAGAATACTCGAGGAAATCGCTTAATTTTTTATGTAAGGATAAACATATTTTTCGAATATCACCACTTTAGGCTATTTAAAAGCATGTCTATTTTTACCTGATTACTCAGCGAAAATTTACCGCTCAGGTGAAAATCTCCCTTATCAAAACTGAAAATCTCCCTTGTCAAAACTGATAATTTCCCTTTAAATTCAAATTCAAATTATTTTATTGCCATTCTGATTACAGAGTAATATTGTGTCGTCAGGTGAATGTCTAAATAGTAGCGATAATCATCAATAATCAAATATCTTAAATAGTTAATAAAATAGTATAAAAGCTTAACCTAAGTAAAATATCTTATCCTACGTAAAAAGGAGATACTCATACACACATATGCACACACATATTTCACATTTATTATCTATATGTATTACAGAATAAAGCATCACATGCAACCACAGGCAGAATCACGAGCAGTCGCTAGCAGTGGAAGCAGACATAGCCATAGTGACCTTTATTTTTGAAGTGCTCAAAATATTAATTTACTTTATTCCATTGTTCTATTCAAATAAATAAGAATTTTTTAATATAAAACAGCATAGTTTATATAATTAAAGAGAGTATATTGCCATTATATTAGGAGCACATTGATCTAAATAGGATGCTGATGAAATTGTTCTTATTATTCGTTTATGGTTCATAAAAATTCTTTGTGTGCTTTCTGTATGAGAGCCCCAGAATATTATTCCATATGATATCCGAGGGTGAACATATGCATAAAGTTGAGTGATAAAGTTTATTGTGACAACATCTCTAAGATTATAAATAGCAAAGTTTGCTGATATTTTTTTACAGATTGAGTCTCCATGTGAAGTCCAATCCAGATTGTTATTTATAGTTAACCCCAAGAACTTTGTTTCATTAGACTGTTCAACAGTTGTCCTATCAAAAGACAAAGAGATCTGTTTTTTGTATTTCTTTTATTTTGATAATGTATAAAGTTTGTTTTATCTGAGTTTAGAACCAATTTTTTATTCTTACACCATTCCTGCAATTTTTACGGTGGCGTGTTCGCTAGATTTAGTAGTGCCTGTTCATTTTCGTGGGATGCTACACTTGACTTATTATCGGCTTTTCAAAACTTAAAATCACACGTCTGTACCAACAGATTTTTATTGTCTTATATCGTTTGATGATATATAAATAGAGAACATTGACATTTTGGTTTGTTGCTGTGTTGTTCGTTTTTAAATTTGGTAAATAATCTTCAAAATTAATCTCAAGATGGTGAAGTAATCAAAACATAATTCTTAGATTTTCTTCTATGAGGCAACCGATCTCAAGCAAGACCTAAGCTTTGGAGTTGTAAATTTAAAAGAATACCTATAATTTATCAAAACTCCCAAAATTTACAATAGCAAATCAGTGCTGGTTAAAAATTTTAAAATGAAAAAACTATGTAGTGGCAAAACAGAAATTGGTCAAGACGTAGAAACGTACTGGTCTAAAAGCTTATAATAGTAAAACGCTACAAGAGCAAAATTGTACAAACTTAAAATAGTATAACGTATTGCCGCTACATGGCGCTGCGGTGTGTCGGACACCGCTTGATTTGTTAGCCTGACAGCGCCTTCTGTACTTTCGGTACAGAGGGTGTTGGCCACGCCTACAGTCGGTCAATTGAAATTAGGTATTACCTATCTAAGGGCCGTATTTATACTCCTTCCTTCCAATATATTACACAGGTTTTCCTGTCCAGCAGTTGTTGACTGTATACTCTGTCGCCATCTAACGGGAATATGATGCACTATTTTACGTTTGTACAGTTTTCTAACGTTTTAGGCCAGTCCGTATGATCTATTTCGGTTTTGTGATAGTACAGTGTTGCGTATTTATTATTTTTACATAGTACTGTTATGAACCTGTATCTTATTATGATTTTCGTTTAAAATAGCGAGCTTTGTCTCAAAACATTTTTTTTTGAGGGAGAGCTCGATATTTCTTGTTTTTTGTTATTTATTCGCCCTCGCTAAATCCTTTTTAAAAATGACATGGTTTGATTTGGTTTTTGTAATGCACTTTAAAATAGCGAGCTTTTCCTCAAAACATTTTTTTTGAGGGAGAGCTCGATATTTTTTGTTTTTTGTTATTTATTCGCTCTCGCTAAATCCTTTTTAAAAAAGACATGGTTTGGTTATTTTCGGACAGTTAATAAAATCTTGTTTTTGATAAAGGCGTAAAAAAGTTATGAAGTTTTTGGGAGTTGCAATGGCAAAACGGGCCATCTCTCTCTCTCTCTCTCTGTAACTCTTACAACCCAGGATGGGTCTTGGCTGACTCAACAATTTCCCTTTATAGGACTCTGTCCATCATTAGCCCTTCTGCTTCCGTGATATTCAGAGTTCTAAGATCTAATGCTATGTTGCCCTTCCACCGTAGTCGTGATCTTCCTAATGGTCTTCTACCGACCTGCTCCCATACTAATTTGCCAACTCTTTTATCTTCTTGTCTTGACTGGCCCATTTCAGTCTTTCCGCTTTAATTATTTTTACAATGTCCGTTTGATCATATTGTTCTTCTATTTCCCTGTTTTTCTACTACAATACTGTTGTGTAGTTTCATCCCTTAAAGCCGGTAAATACTCCGTAGGGTTTTCCTCTCTTTAATCCACAGTCTGTTCTCGTTCTGTTTCTTCATTTCTTCATGGTCCAGCTATTCGTCCGAGATACATTTTTGGATTTTATTATTTTCTGTAATTAATTTCTTTGGTCATGTTGTTGTATGACGTGATAGTGACACCCAGATATTGGTCCATCGTCACATTTTGTTATATTCGATCCCTACGTTCCATTCTTGATATGGTCATGTACTTTTTACTCTCAGTTATTTTTAGGCCTACTTTCTTTGACGTTCACAGTTGTTTTTCCAATGATGTCCCTGTCATCCGCAAAGGCCACTATGATACGGCAGCCCCGATTTATAAGAAGAAGAGTCTCCGTTTTTGCCTCCCTCACTACCTTCGCTAAGGCTATATTCAAAAGAAGTGGGGAGATATCGTCTCCCTGTTTTAGACCATTATTTGTAGTAAAAAAGTTTGGAAGCTTCCATGCTAATCTTTGTTGAACTGACAAGCTTATGCGGGATTCCTAGTTCTGTCAGAGCCTTCCACAGCTCCACTCTCAAGACGTTCTCATACGCTTGTTTAAAATCGATAAAGAGTTGATGTAGGGACCATCATCAACCTTCTTCTGCATAGGCTAGTACCGATTATGTTGTTAAATCTACATTTTAATTACTTTTTAGCGTTCGCAACGTTAACTGGCAAATATAGAAAATTTACGCTCCTTTTTTATGGTATCCTCTCTTTCAAAATTTACGATGTGGCATATGAGTAGTAAAGGCCGAAAAACTCCCTCAGGAGTTATGTGTTTCGTAAACTTTTCCGAAAGTCGGGGGATAAAAAGAAAACCACGACTGCGACTGATGTTGATGTATTTGCAAAACTTAAGGTTTAATCTTTGGAAGTTTCGCCAACAGATACAAGGCAAACATGTTGTGTTATAGACGTTTTATACTTTGTTTTGTAGCAAAAACTCTCTCCTTTTACTCTCTGGAAACTTTCGAGCTTTTGCGGTTCGTGCAATGCATCGACTTAAGTTGATAGTTTTCCGGAGAAAGGCTCTAAAAAAACAGGTTTATTTTTCCACTGTTTTTGTTTCAATTTATTTGAAAATATTTACAATCTAACAACGCTTTCACCTGATACAAAAAGATATGGAAAGTTGCCTCTAAACTTAAATTTTATAAGGAAAGGTATTTATTTAATATTTAAAACCCCTTATCAGATTGTGTCGGGATTTTGTATTTAAAAAAACGAAATAAAAACGTCGCTGTTTTTGAACTGAAAACAAAAGTATACCTAAGTTTTTTCAATGAAACCCTAAAATAGGGAAAACATATTTTACAGCTTCTTTTTGAAAAAAGTAGATTTTAATAAAAAATTAAAAAGCTCAATAAAGACCTGGGTTGTATAATCCTTAACTCATGAAAAGTTCCTAGAATCATTATTGCTAATTTTAAAAATGGGGGAAATATCTTTAAGGCAACTAAATACCTATTAGCTTAAACGTTCGCCTTACTCAGGCCAAACTTGTAAGCAACATATATAATCTAGTCAGCCCTGGAAATACCAAAACAAAAGACATTGTCTTAGCTCAAGCCACGGCCCCTAGAGTACATATCCGCCATTTAAAAATTATATGAAGGCTTGACAAATTAAATTAATTTTTCGGATTTTTCTCTTTTTTTTTTTGTTTAAATGATCGATGCAAGACCTATTTTTTGTTTGCATCTTTTATTATAACTTTTTGTGTATAAGTAAATATAATTTATTTTTGGCCTACTTACGTTGATCTTAATAGGAATTAAGATCATTGGTAATCGATTCCGTCAAGAAACTCATCGAATGAGTTGGAGTTAGTTCGTGTCCGTAGTTCAGAAATAAGGTTATGTAATTGTTATTTTTCCTGTTTTGGAAGCTATTTTATTTTGTACTTGATTTCTGCCAGGCATTTCTGGGAGAGTGGTTATTTTGTTATTTAGACGGAAAGACTTGTTGTATATAATAAATGCAATAAATCTGATTGCAAATTTAAAACTATAAGGTGCCTTGTTTTTTTTGGGTTTTTCATTATTATTTAATGATGAGCCTTTTTACTAAAAAAACGCATAAATGCAGCTACCTATTACAAAAATAATGAACTAATATCACAGGATATTTAATTAGGGCCAGAAGAAAAGAAATGATGAACAAATACAATTTTTATTACAAAAATGTATGCAAAAATAATATAACCCCAAATGTCAACCATCAAAAAAATCAATAAAGAAAGCCGGCTGACATCTTTGTGTCGTCATCAGGTGGGCGGAGCAAAAAATTACTAGACCGTGAGTTCAAGCAGGGTCTCGGTCAGTTACGGCCGACTTTGCAGGCTACGACATATGTCTTCAAGGCGACGCCATTTTTTATGTTTTTAATACTGTGTTTTCATTTGTGCTGCGTTTTTTTCAGTGTTAAAAATTAGAAAAAAGTTAGTTAAAAGATGCCGCTGCGTAAAAAAGACATACTGAACATCAGACAACGAAAGAGGAGCGATACCTTTGAGGATATCGAGTGGAGAAGGTCCAGATGTTGGTAGCTTTTCTGTTTTGGAAAGCTGCAGTTAAATATCAATCTTCCTCGATAAAGTAAAAAAATTCAAAATTTTTGAGAATAATGAACAAATGCATACGGAATTCTTTCTGTCAAACCACAACGATCGACTGCATTATTTGTGGCTTTGGACGATGACATTGGCGCATGTGCAGAATGCTATTGCTACGCCAAACGAGATAATAGAGAGAGAACAGTAGGTAAATAAAAGAAAACTCTAGAGGCATGCAAAGCATTGGAAGGGCGTATATTTAAGCTATATGACGGTGACTGTAATAATAATTAAAAATAAAATATGGTAAAATATAATGTATAGATCTGAAGAGAAAGTTAAAAATTGAAAATTAAGAAGTAAATACTTATTTTTCTATATCACTCAGTTTTGGAGACGGAAGCTACCAAATAAATTAAAATAAACCAGAAGGCGCGCTCTATATCAGTACAGGCAATAAAGGCAGATTTTAGAGTTCCGTATTCGGTAAAAAGCAGACGCAAGAAAATAAACGATAGCAAACGCATGATCCGCTTACCACTGGTGGCTTATGGAACTGTATGAATAGCAGCATGTGTTTCCTATACTTAGTTTACTTTCCTTGCGTGTTACCGCATACCCAACATCGCTTACCTTATGAAACTCTGAATCCGCCTTAAGAGTAATAAAAAGGAAAACATTTTTAACAGCTATTTTTAAACATTTTTTATCATATTTTTATGATTTTTTTTTGGAGTTTATAAGTGTGGTTTACCTACTTTTTTTGAGCAAATTTAGCTGATGTTTTTACTATAATGTTTTTTAAAATGTAATTTTATTTAATGTGTTTGGTGGTGTTAAATTCATTAATCAATGCTGAAAAAAAAGGAAATTATTTTTTAATAAAATATCCTGACTTTCATAGTTAAATATCAGAAAAATGTTTTTAGAATTAAGGAATATTTTGTGTAAATTAGCATAATTTTAAGCCAAATTTCATTTTTATAAAAGTATTATGTTTTTAGGAACGATAAAATCTGAATCTGAATTGTAACAGCTATTTTCTTGTGCCAATATGTTCAAAAGGCCTTTTATTTTAAAAAACCTTTGAGTCTCTAACTGCGAGTTAGGTACTTCATTAAAGTATGGGGAGAAAATCAAGGCTTTTACAAAAGTCTTGAAAACTAAAGATTTTAGTAAGAAACGCAAAGGAAGACATTTTAAAGCGGAAAAAATTATCTTTCAAATGGACTATACTATAAAATAGCATTGAAACTAACAAAGTTATGGGTACAACCGATCCGGACATCCCGAAGCCACTGCACATGTGTTTTACTCTTAATACTAGTAGAGTCCGATTATTAAGTAAATGGGACACGACAAGCACGGACGATACGCGGCGTTCGCTGGTTGTCTCTGTTTAAGGCAGGGCCGAATACTGCTGCAATTTAATTTAAGTTGAAGAATTATAAAATGATAAAAAAATATTATTTGCAAGCCGTTATTTTGAATTTGGTTAGTTGACGTGTTCTTGAGTTCTCAGATCATTTATTTACATACTATACATTTCAATACTGAGCTGAGTTAGTTAACATTTTATTGAGTTCTCATATAAAATTATAATATTATGAATATTAACTTGTTTAATTCTTGACCTTTCCTCCTTTTTGCAGAAAAATAATTGTACTTATTTAAAAGAATACCGTACAGGTGTAAAATGGGGAACAAAACTGAGCCGTTCCTATCAACCTAATCATAAAATGCTTCAAATAAATGTTTTAGAAAATTACTTAACATATATTGGAGGGTCATTATTTTTTTGACATTTCAAGTTTTAAGAAAAAATTTTGCTATTTAACATTTTTTGTTTTAAAAGGTATTCTACTCGAAACATTTTTTGAAAAAATGTCTCATTTTTTCTCAAAATTGTTTTTAGCTTCTAGCCTTCTGCCTATCCTTTCATTTTCCGTTCGCCGACTGTTGACTACGACTTCATCTTAACAAAATATTGGACACAATGGAAACATAAATAAAATCAGATTACAGCATGATCAACAGATAATAAGTGATGATGATGATGATTAAACACAAAAAAAAACTATTAACTACTGTAATATAAATATTTTTTGAGTAGCGACAGATTGAAAGTTGAAAAACACCTTTTCTCAAATAAGTTGAAAATGGATATTCCCCCCTTTTCCTGTGTATCCTTCATGTATTAATATTTAAATTTACTTTTTTTTTTTGAATGGATGTTAGACTAACTATATGCCCATGCGCATTATATATGTGTAATGTTATTGTTAAAAATAATAACAAATTGACAATAAAATGCTTTGGAAATTTATTACAGTCATACCTATCTCTTGTTATATAGTGTAACTTGCAACACTTGTGTAATGTACAAATTGATGCATATTGATTTTTCTGTACAACAATTTTAATACACTTACCTTTTAAGCACCAAAACACTCAAACAAATATTTACTACTTTGAACTAAAAAATATTGAACACTTTATAACCGCCGATAATAATCTAAATAAAACAATAACTGAAAAAACACAGAGACAACAAGACACAAAGTGCAATAAACAGATTATTAGAGTGTCTACGCCTATGTACGACGAAAATAGGTTTCTACGCACATTCCTTAGCTGGCACATTTACTTCTTACGGACTCAATGTTATACCGGACCGTTTTCATACATTTTAGAGGAATCCTTTAACCCATTTTAATGGTTTTTGTTGTATGATCCCTGGGGAACCTATATTTGAGTAGTGCTTGGCACCTTTTAGGACCTCTTGGTTTTTTTTGGATTCGGCGCCAGGCTCTGCCGCCGAAATTCACGAGCGTCCAAAAAATGGATAAGGTTTTGTGAAAATGTTGATTATTTTTTTTTGAGGGGGTGCTACAACAAATTTGAGATCATTTTATTGCTACTAATTTAATTAAATTTAATTAAAACTGTTACGGTGGGATTTACTAAAAGGGTTTAGTCTATTTTAGAACGGTACTAAGTTTAAGTGAAATTTTTGGTTTTAAGCATTTTAAACCAACCCTCCTTGAGTTTTGGACACAGTTTGGATTATAAGAAGAATTTTAATAAATTTCTTTTACTAAAACACAATCTTTTATTGCATTTATGAAGAAAGTTTCAATTTAGAAGAAAAGAAAATTTAAAAATTGAAACCCACGCGGGGTTTAAATAGTAAACACTCTGTAGAACAAATTAAAATTGAGGTTATATGTCACTCTAATTAAAACTTATCCTTGATAATTGCTTTTTCCAATTAATACTTGATGTCACACAATGATTTAGATGGGTGATAATAAAATAAGGAGTAGATTAATTTTGTATTTTTTTAAAAGGTGTTTTTATTTATGAAATGTATTAAAAAAACTTTCTGTCACTGTCGAAATGTCAGTTTAAAAATATTAGCGCTGCGTTCAATCACAAACAGCGAGTTCGGATCTTTTACCTCTTCTTGCACCTTGGCTTGCACCAACCTCTACTGATGAAAGCTACAGCTTTAAAATAAGTGGGCTTTGAGTAAGGAAATTTATTTTGACTGAGCTTTTAGATAACCTCAATGTTTTACTTTCAGTTTGTAAATAAATTAATATAGTTATTTTGGGTTTTTTGTTTGGTATATTTTTCGTGCACAATGAGTGACCTTTACTTATGTTTGTTTTGCCTCGTAGTGCCATCAAAAATATATTTTTTGTGTGTCGAAAATATGGCGTTTTTCTGGATAAAATTGAAGATGTTTCATTGACTAATAAACAAGTTGGGATATTAAATGAGGTAAATTACTTTTTGTAAAAACGGTTACTTAGGGAAATTTAAAAGATCTTATTACCAATTGCCACAAAACAATCCTTTCTGGGGGCTATAAATTTGAACCACCCCCCAGAGGTGGTCTAAAAAATCACCGACTTTATAACCTCAAACACAGATGATGAAGCTATTATGTGCTAAATTTTTGGCGTATTCACCATATTCCATTTTGAAGCTTGTCAAAAAAAATTAGGTTCCTAAAATATGGTATAGTTTTAGAAAAAAAGCTGTTTTTTAATGGTATTTTGCAATAATAATACAAGTAATGAATAACTTTGTTTTTTCTGTATGGGTAAGTGTTTTTTTAAATTTGGTTTTAAAATTTAGTAACCCTCACAGGTGTAAATATTTAGATCTGTGGGGGGTACTATTTTAGATCTTAGTAAATCCCACTGTCAGATTTTATATGCTTAAACTTCATGTAATTGTTAATTTTTATAAGGTTACTTTAAATATTATTACAATTCAGCCACTGCTTTGACAGTTTGATTGACAGTCTTGAAACGCAAAGCTGTCACAAAATTCAGAAGCAACCCTCTCAATAAGAAGTTATTATCGTTTTCACTATACCTACTTTGTTATTAGAATAATGCATTGTACTATTCCTACCTATTATTGCAATAAGTGTCATAACAAATAATTAAGGAAACTCGGCAAGCGCGGCCTAAATTTCCGGAATTTGAGCCCAGATGTGATTTGCCTCAAGATTTTTATACGGTTTTTCTTTTATTATTATTTGTTTTAATATCTTTTGCTGACTCCCGTAAGCGTAGCCAGTGCCGTCTCGACCTGCCGCCGCACAGAATGTCTCGGGTACGAATCCCGGCTAGGTGCATGGATATTTTGTGTTTTGTATAAAAAAAAATATTTATTTTTTGTGAACTAATCCATCGACCTTTTCTTCCACAGCTACAGACTGCTGTATTAAATCCAAGGCAGTGAGGATATATAAATTTTAGTATGCACCAGCCACGTTAAACGTTCATGTCACGATAAGACCCCACTCCATCTAAATTTTCGATTGCTTTCGCGACGTGCTGCTCATTTTCAAGTGGCTTAAAACTTTAGAAAACCACCAATTTGGAGAATAATGTTTGCATTTCAATTAAATTCGCGTCGCTCGGTGGCTCCTTGAGGCTCGTTAGAAATCGCCAAGTTTTCGCATTTTTCTTTTGTTTCCAAATCAAATTTTTTTATTTTTTTTTACGCCAACTTTTTTGCTGTGTTGAAAAAGTAGCAGAAATGAATTTAGTTTTACTTTTAGTGCAATTTAAGCGTTAAAATATATCCAAGCTTTTTTTGATATTTTGAGAAAAATGGTGTTGTAGAAATCGTGGGCGTTGCACAACTACTACGTTTGCAGGTAACTAAAACCGCTTCTATATAAGGTCGGTTTTAAGCAAAAACTAAGTTAACAACAGATTTTTCAGTAAAACGAGTGTCGGGTGCTTCTTTAGGTCGGAAGAAATACGCTAGAACTTTTTTATAAGGTTTACACAAACACTTAAATAGGTTTTAAAGCGACAAACTGCTTTCTTAAGTCGCTTTAAAATAAAATTGATTTAGTGAATGATTTTAGTGGTGTTTATACGACAAAATGATCAAACAGTCTAAACGCGATTTAAGAGGCCCGTATAAATAAAATAAATGCTAACCGACTTCAAAAAAACTATATTTGCAAGTATCTTTTTTTAGTTGCTTGCCCTGCCAAAAAATTTTATGAGTTTTAACATAAAAACCACACCTGATTTTTATCAGTTTTTATAAGGTTTATGAGCTTTTTTGAAGCAAATTTTGGCATTATAAGAGTTTGTAATAATTTATGAGGTAAGTCTTTCATTTTGGTAAGAATTTATGTAGTTTCATATTTATGTTTTTTATCTGATCCTATAATCAGACAAACTTATGAATGTTTATAAAATTTGATAAGCGCAAATATTTTTTAAACATATTTTATGGTTTTATAAAAACACCATTTTATAAGAGATTTTATAATCAAACCGACACATCAACTTTTATGGGATTATATAAACCGATGTTTTTATGAGATTTTTGTGAGATTTTATAATCAAAACAACTCATAACATTTTACGGGTTTCTATGATTACACCTTTGTTCTTTTGTAATGAGATTTTGGGATATTTTATAATTAGACCAACTCACAGAATTTGACAGATTTTTATGAACATTTATAATTTCCTATGAGTTAGACAAACTTACAACATTTTATGGATTTTTATGTATCCACCCTGCTAAAAAAGAACTCATTAAATCTCATAAAAAACACACCTGATATTTATCGGTTTTTTTAATCACCTAAAAACTAATTAAAAAAACTGTACTTAGTACATTTTATGTCCATTTTAGGTCGGCACGTCCCGGGACCAATTAAGGATGTACCATGTACGTAACAAAGTGTAAAAACGTACGATCATTTTAGATCCAAATTTGGTCCTACATGGGAAAAAATTGTACGTACCTGTCAGTTATGTACATAGTACGTACTGTGCCGCATCCCAAGGACGTATGAACCGTTGGAAAATGTACGTCATCGGTATGTATATAGTACCTACCATTACGTACGTGTACGTACCGCGGCTGTATGGGGAAATCTTATAAAAATATATTAAATATAATATAACAAATATATTAAATCGTCGCCCACCGGAACATCTGTCGTAAATACTTTTAAAACAACAAAATATTTTTTGGCTTATGAAATCTTTTATTTTTTAAACAATCTCATATAAATTTATCAAAGTGAAATCTCACCCAGCTTCTGGCAATAAATAAGTACTAATACGAGAACAATTTTCTATTAGATATGTAGATATTGTGCAAGCACAAGAACTGTGACATTATATCAAAGTGGGTTAGGTCGTCGTAGTTTATAGTTTAGATTAGGTTATAGTTTAGTTTGACTGTATATTACTTTTACTACTACAAAAACAGTTAAAGTTGTGCCGTAATTTTTTATTTTAGAATATTACGGGTAGATCTTATAAAATATTTTAAACCTTAATGAGGAATTGTCATATTAAAAATCATAAAATGTTGTAAACTTTTATAAGCCAAATGGCTGGTGAAATATGATGAACTCCTACTTTCACTAGTCAAAAATTCTAAAATATCATAAGTTTATATGACCATAGATTATGAAAGCTGATAATGTTTTATCTATTATTTGCTATGGTCTTTTATAAGGTTTTTTTGGCAGGGTGTTGGCATAATTTCCCAACGGCTCAAACGAGAGTTGCGCTTTTTTTTTCGCAACGTTGCGATGACGTTGGACAACGCGAATGCCTTTTATGTTTGGGGGAATTAAGTTGTGTCGATACGCGATTACAAAACGTATAATTATTCATAAAATCATTTGTGAGACTGTGATAGAACGATTACTTTTACTAATTTTATTCGTTTTCGGTGTTAAATATTGTCGAATTTATCAGAATTAATTAAATTTTATGTAGATCAGCCTTTATTATTAGGGGTGCCAGTATCAGATAGAGGTATGTCCGAGAATTACGGAAATTCGTCGCTGTTTTCAATCTATTTCTTTTTTGTCATGGTTTTGGTAAAGCAAAGAAGCATTTCCCGACCAATACTCCATAGAGGGGCAAATTCGTAAAAAGACACATTCAAAAAGAGTTCTTTTTAATACCTAATACCAAAAGCTAAAATTCCAGTCAAGGATCCCCCATTTTCCGACCACAGGAACCGAGATGGCGGCTATCAAAGTTAGAAAAAAAATGTGTGTCCCACTTAAACCAAAAATATAAAAAAGTAAAATTTCGAAAAACTGAATCGGTTTGGAGACGATAACGTAGAAAGAAATCATTAAAAGTGAATCGGTTGGTAAATTTATTCTTTATTTTATATTTTTTTGTGTTTTGATTCGCGAAATAATCCCCTAAATACTACTGGAGCTTCAAAATTAAACAAATACTTTTTTACTCTTGTCTGTTTTCTTTGCACATTTCACTCCCCCCACGGAATCGTGAAGTTATAAAAAAACACTCAATCGTGAAAAATTGTCGGTAATTTTAATAGCTATAGTGGCACTACGGCATTATCTGGACAATTTGCATCATACAACTATAAGATACTATGGCTAGATATATTTTCTTTGAAAAATTAAATTTGAATGAATGAATGATTTGTCAGCTGGAAAAAAATCCGAAGTGAAGTTAGGTAAGTTTGAATAAGACCTTAAGTGATTTTAATTCAGCCAGAACAAAATTTTGCTTTGCTTCAGTGAAATGAAGCGCTCACCGCGTCGTGCTACTGCCGTAGCACGCATGCTTTTGCTCAGAATTTTCCCAAAAAGGGGGGGGGGGAGGGGAGGTACCAGGTCAAAATTTAGTAAAATCGAAGAAAAAGTTTTATGCAAAAGTTCTAAAGTTTGTAAATTTCGACACAGGCGAAAATTTTTGAAAAACTATAAAAAATTTTACTGTTTTCATAAAAAACTGGGAATTTTTTTAAATAAATTCTTAAAAAAAAAAGAGGGGCGATCGCCCCCACCCCTGCGACCGCCACTGCAAAAAGTAGGTATCTACTTGATAGGTTTTCATCAATAATAAAAATAAACTTAATTCAAATTTGTTAGACGCTTTTTTAGAAAGATACGATTAATGTGAAATTATAATACGCATTTGATTTAATCCGCCATCTTGATTTAGAAAATGGCACCCGTTTTTTAAAATGCAATACAAAACGGTATTGATTAAGCCATCAGTCAGTAAAATCGGTCTTAAACTGAAAAAGCTACAGCTGTTTAAATTTATTTATTTAGTTATATACCTGACAATTGTACGGAGGAACTTTCAAAAAGGAAATAATTATCAAGTCAACTAAATATAGTCTTTTATTCTTTCCACAATAAAAAAAAAATAGAGCAAATAATAATCAAAGAACAAAAGATCAAAAGATCTTGGGTGGAAAAACCGAAAACTCAAACTTGGATGAGTATCCCACAAGGAACACAAAAAGGACCAAAGCGAAAAGAGAAATAATCAAATGATGTTTCGCCCTGGGCAACCAGCGTGGGCTCGTCAGTGGTTCCACTGGTCACCCTCCCCAAACATCATTCAACAACATCATACACTTCGATTTCCAAATTTGAATTACTCACAAATAGGCATCGTTCCGCACTGGCACTTATCTAAGTCACGGGTTCGTCCTGGCGTGTTAATCTTTTCAGTAGAGTTATGCTCCTAAGGCGATTAAAATAAAAATAACTTAAAAAACCTCCGAATCAGCTACTTCAACCGAAAAGAAACTAAAAACAAAAGATCAAAAGATCTGGGGTGGAAAAAAAGAAAACTCAAACTTGGATGAGTATCCCACAAGGAACACCAAAAGGACCAAAGCGAAAAGAGAAATGATCAAATGACGATTCGCCGTGGGCAACCAGCGTGGGCTCATCAGTGGTTCCACTGGTCACACTTGGATTTCCAACTTTGAATCACTTACAAATAGGCAACGTTCTAATAAGGTTACGCTCCTAATAATAATAATCAAAGAATCCGTAACTTTACAACTTGGTATTTATTCGGTGGTCGTCTTCATGAGATCACCGTGTAAAGATAAAAATATATCATTGAAATCGGACAAATAGAAGGAAAGATGGAAAACATCCTAAAGCTTTTAATGGCAGCCATCTTTAATAGCCGCCATTTTGGCGTTCTACACGGATTCAGAGATGGCTCTGGAGCGGCATTTCTTAATCAAAAAGTGCACGATTTTTTCGATATTAGCGGCGTACTCAACGTACTATAATCAAGTTAACCTGGAAAAAATGCGGAGCCAAAAACTCTTTTGGGCGCGAGCAGACTAAGTCTAGCATGCGCAGTATATTTTCGTCTTTGGCCTTATTCCGGGCCAACCTTGATTTTAAAATTATTTTTTTTGTTTTGCAAAGTTATTATTGTTACACATTGGTGGGGTCCTTATAGTTATATAATTTGCTCACGTGTAATTTGTCGCTTTATTTTCCCATTAAAATGTCATTTATATAAAGTATCAACGAATATCAACATTCTCCTTTAATCATTATGAAAATGATTTTGCCATTCAAACCGTTAGAGAAAAAAGGTGACATTCCAGCCAACACCGTTACGTAATTATTACGTAAAAGTTACAACTTATGATTACTTTGTTAGATAAATTTTAGGTAAACTGGAAGTCACAACAAAGTAAAAATAACGTACATGTACTGCATAATGCCATGCACGAAGTTCCTTACTTTTTACGTAAATAAGATGTTATTAAAATAACGTGAATAATACATGGCAACCAAAAATTTGGAAACGGCAGATATCGATTAACTAGTAACTAGAAAGTAAATTGAAATGTAAAATAACGGTAAATTTATTTACATAATATTTTTATCTCTTACAAGTCACATCAAGGTAAACTTGAAGTCACGTAAATAAGGTACTCTTTATGTAACTACTATATAAATTTATGACATCAATCAATATTGCGTATTACAATCTCACATTTATGTAAAATTAAAGTCATATTTTGTATATAATATTTATTACTTCTAATGTCGAAACAAGGAAAAATGTAACATACATGTACAGCATAATGATGTTTCCTTCTTATTACCTAAATATAAGGTAATTAAAGATATAAAAGTTATGTTATGTAAAAAAACTTATTTTATGTAAAATTTTTAATGTAACCGATGTGTTTGATGGGATAGTAGGTATTCTTACAATCAGAAAGAAAATTTGCTAAAAATTAAAAAAAAATACATTGCTGTCCTAGCTCCGCACCCTTAATGCCTACCATTGAAAAACATACTTTTTTGTAAACCATGTAAGTTTGTGAAATTTGATGTTTCTGCAGCCTCTTTTGAATTTGGATATATTTAGAGGTATAGTTACTTTTCCGACACACTGTATATCTACCAATTTTCAATATAAATTTCAGCCGAAATTTGAGAAAAAAGATTAAAAAGAGTTACAGACCACAACGAACGAAAAACATTTAATTACGAAGATAGTTATGGTTAGTAATATCATAACGACATGACATTTAGCTGCTGCTAAATCTCAGTAACAGACAGAGTGATTCCTTGTTGTTAGCGTTTCTTTGATGCGTGTGTGAAAGCGTCTTTTAAAAAAAGAGTTAAAGTTGTGCTTACAACGTACGACGTAACCAAACCAATTTTTGTTCAGTGCTTGATGCAAAATTTTACTATATTATACCGCCCACTTCTATTTCCGTCCTTGTCGAAAAAAGTGAGATGGCAATATAATGGAAAATAGAAGGAATGAAACTTTGGATCAGTCATTCAAGAAACCCCACAGATAATAAAATGGTTATACACATATTCGAGGTTGTACGACGTATCCGTTCTAATATAACATAATAATAATAATAACTAATATATACAACCATACAACCATATCGCAGTGTAAAATGAGCGTATATTCTACTCCCCAAAATTTAACACCGGCGTAACTACGGGCGGGCCTACGGGGGCCGCCACTACCAGACCCTTTCAGCCCCCCGCCCCCAGAAAAATATAGCCTAGTAGTTGTCAGTCATATGACGAGGCTAGAGTAATATCTGGGAAACATAAAGGCTTACAAGGTTTAATAAGAGAAGAACATTCTTCGGCAATATATATTTATTGTTTGGCACATAAACTGAAAGTTTTTGACGCATGTACAAAAGTTGCAAGAGCAGCTTCTTTCTTTAAGACATTAGATGTATTGTATGTGCATTTTTCGCAACCAGGAAATCATGAAAAACTTAAAAAGGTTGCAGATACCTTGGGTATTAAATTTTTGGAAGTATCTAACCTTTCTACTACTCCCTGAGCATGTCGATTTGAAAATTGTAAAGCAGTTTTATTAAACTTTGAGGCGATTAAAATGGCACTAGAAAGTGAAGTAACTGATAAATAAGATAGACATGCCGTTAAAGCTGTTAGACCATTAGCATGTATTCAAAAAGCCGTTTTGTTACACATCAACGTTTTGAGTCAGTAATTTCAGGGTAAAGATGCTACTCTCGGCAATGTAAATTTAATGATAGATGGCACGCTACAATCTGTAGACGAAACTAGAAACAGCTTTGGAAATATTTATTCTGAAATCCAAAACTTCGCCGATAAAGTTGATATTTCTTTAGAGCGTATTAAAGTATCAAAACGGAAACGGCAAATTGCTGCACAAACTAAGGATTATATAGTGGAAAGCACTCTTGGACATGACAGCGCGATAGAATTACCATCAGATATAAGTAGTTCATATAGAACACTGGAAAATAAACATCCACTACCAAATAATGGATAATTTAGCAGCTAATTTTAGGGAGAGGTTCTGAAACTTGCTTTGATTTATTTAAATTAAACATCAAAAAAAAATCTATCAAAAAGTATATTAGACAAGACTTTTGTCCGATCCTCTACAAGTTAATTCAGATTACTATTTTTCTTCCTATTAGTTCTGCTAGTTGTAAACGACGCTTTTCTGCGATACGTGGAATAAAAAATCGGAGCTGAACTACAATGAGAAAAACCCGATTTTCCAATTTATCAATTATTAACATCGATAATTATTTAATTAAAGAAGAGATTAGAGCAGACCACGTTTTGCAAATATTTTCACAAAAAACAAGGAACTTGCAGTCAATTTATATTAAACTGCTGAGTTGAGTTATATAGAGTTACAGTTCAAAGTTTTTCATACATCGAGTTAAGGTAATAATGCATAATATTAAACAATTTTGAGAAAAATATAATTTCCTTTTTTTCCTCGCTATCAAGCATTGTCAGCTAGGCTCTCCCCTAGGCCCCCCCAGGTCAAAGAGCTAGTTACGCCGGGAGGTGGAGAAATACAAAAGTACACAGTAAGAAGAATGCATGGATACTCCCTTGGCGAGTACTCCCTTCTCACACTTTCAAAAATCTCCGACAGCAGTGTTGAAAGTAATGTGTTTAAACTTTTTGAAAAATAACAGAAATAAAAGAATAATAGGTATATCAAGTACTGAGTTTTACAACCAGTGCTTTTTCTAGCTTTTTCGAGCGCAGCAAGTTGCAAACACTAATTAATTTACTAAAAGGGTTTAGCCTATTTTAGCCAACTTTCTTTGAGTTTTGGACCTAGTTTGGTTTATAACAACACAATCTGGGATTTAAGATGTAAGTTTCAATTAAGAGGAAAAAAAAATAAACGTACGGGCCTACATCTGATTATCTTGTTAAATAAAAATAAAACTAATAATTAAGTAGACGTTTATACAGCAGAAATAAAAATAAGGGATTACAATTAAAATAAAATAGGACAACTTTTAACTTTTATTTTTATCTGAAAATGGATTTCGCATGCCTCCCAGTAAACAAACTTGTGACTTTAACCTAATATTTATATAAATTCTTATATTTATGTAAAATATGTTACATCATACTTACGTAAATCTCACATAAAAATATTTTTATAAAAAAAATTATGTAAACATTATGTCAAAACTTTGACTGTAAATTTAATTCATCATAAGCAATGTTGATTTTACGTAAATAATATGACTTTATAACTAAATTCTTAAAATTTACGTAAATATTACGTAAATATTGGGCCCTTAATTTTACAAAAAAAATATTACATACCTATTATATAAAAAATTATATGTGAAATTTAATCTAATTTACGTAGATGTTACATAAAATTATTTACTTTAAATCAAAGTAATAAAATTTACATAACTATTATGTAACAATTTAGACATTACGTTTACATTTAAAATGTTACATAACTATTATACAAAACATTATATGTAATATTTATATCATCTAAATTATGTAAACTGTCTGTAACATAATTTACGTCACATCAAAATTTTAAAATTTACATAAATAATATGAAACAGTGTGAACTTTAAGTTTAAATTTAAAATTTGACATTAATTATGTCATCTAAGTTATGTAAATTACTTGTAAAATAATTTACGTCAAATTAAAGTCCTAAATTTTAAATAATTATTATATACAATTGAAATGTTACATAACCATTATATAAAACATTTTACGTAAGATTAATATCATCTAAATTACATAAACAATCTATAACATGATTTACGTCACATTAAAATTTTGAAATTTACATATTTGTTACATAACATGTTTCATGTATTGATTATGTCATTCAAGTTATGTAAATTCCCTGTAAAATAATTTACCACAAATTAAAGTCCTAAATTTTACATAATTATTATATCGTTAACTGAACCATAAGTTTACATTTCAAATGTCACATAACTATTATATAAAACATTTTACGCGATTTACGTCACATTAAAATTTTGAAATTTACAAAATTATGAAAATTACCACTATCTAATAGTTTCTTCCTATTAGGTAGAGATGGCGCTAATGTGGTGATAATATTATATATAAAGAGCAAAGATATTTCAAAATTAGAATGCGGACTTTGAGGTGTTGACAAGATGATGACACGATGGTGGTACTTCTCTACAAGAATCACCTCTTCCGCCACTTAAACCAGCCCATCTGATCTGGTTAACTTTGTAGTTTGCCAATGTCGGAACGTGTTAAGCAACCACCGACGTAACTTCGTAAATCACCGACGTTGGCCTGCCTCAAGCTGCATGCTCATGTCAGACTTAGAGAGTTGACGCTTTGCGCATGTCATGTCATGCAGATTAATTTCACTTTATTAATAACTTATTGGGATCTTAAATTTACATACCAAGGTAAATTTGTTATGTAAAATATACGCAGTTTTTACTTAACTCTTACGTAATATTAATGTAATATTTATATAAAAGGTATGTCATTTCATTTACATCACATTTATGCAATAATTAGGTGGGCTTTGCGCATGGCATTATGCACAGTTTTCGCACCTTAAAGTAACTTAAGTTGTACCTTATTTTGACCTCTGAGTCACCTTAAATTTACGTAACAAGGTAAATCTGTTATGTATATTTTACGTAATTTCTACATAAAAGTGTTTACTGTGCTTATGCACATAACCTCACTTTTATTTATTGATGTCATTTAAATGGGTATTTCTCAGGTTTTTTTTCGCATATTTTGTTTTTTTTTTTGGCAGATATTATTTAAGAAAACAGTATGATTGGGTTTAGTTTAATTATTTCAATTATTATTGTCATTTTTGTTTACATGTGCAGAAGCTGTGTGTCGATTGGCTCAAAGTTATTTTTAACCTTATTTTTTTTTCTGTACATAAACCAGCATAAATAGTAAACCCTCCTAACCTAGACAAAACTTACCCTTGTTAATCGATTTTCCCGCTCAATAATACATTAGACAAGAATTTAGATGTGTAATGATAAAATAAGGATTAGAATAACTTTGTTTATATTTAAAAGCTGTTTTTATTTATGAAAAGTATTAAAAAACTTTATTAGTTTCATTTTACACTTTTCAGTTTCGAAATAATAGTTTCAAAAAATTAAGTGAATTCAGATCACAAACTTGTTGAGAACAACTACCTCGGATCTCTTGCCTCTCTCTGCTTCCACTACACCAATCTGTACTGATGAAAGTCGCAGCTTTGAAATTAGTGGGCTTGCAGCAAAGAAAGTTTTCTTGATTGAGCTTTTAGATAACTTCAATGTTTTAATTTTAGTTCGTAAATAAATACAGTTGCGGATATTTCTCGTTTGCTATAGTTTTCGTGCATAATCAGTGACCTTAAGCCGGCTGCCGTAACGTAGTGGCCAGCGTATCTGCCTGCCGCACGGAAGGTCCCGAGTTCGAATTCCGGCTAGGCGCATGGATGTTTTGTGTATGTCTGTAACTTTGCATTGATCCTGTAATGGAAGGAAAGTCCCATTAAAAAAAAAATCAATGACCTTTATTTATGTTTGTTTAACCTCTTAGTGCCCTCATTTTGTTCTGAAAACAGCTTCAAAATAAGGAATTTTTCTGGTCAAAATTGGAGGTGTTATTGATAAGGTTATTCCTTCCAAAAAAAGTTCCTTTTAAAAGTTATAAACGAACTGACCACCAATCGCCAAAAAGCGTTAACTTCTGGGAGCTATAAATTTAAAACCTCCCACCAGCTTTATAACTTCAAATGTAGATTATAAAGCTATACTGTTCCAAATTTTTGGCGTATTCACCATTTGCCATTTTCAAGCCAGTCAAAAAAATTTTTTGAGGATAAAAGTAGTTGTTCAGTGGTATTATTCAATAATAATACAAAATAATCAATTACCCTGTGTCTTTTCTGTATGGGTAAGAGTTTTTTGAAAATTGGTTTTAAAATTTATTACCCCACAGATCTAAACATTTAGAACTGTGGGGGGGTACTAGTTTAGATCTTATTAAATCTCACTCCTTGCTCCGTGCAAAAAAAAAATAAAAATAATTTTTTTGAACCTCTGGACATCAAACAGTAGTTTTCAAAATTAGTGGCTAAAATAATGCTTTTTTACAAGCTTTGGTTTAAATAACAAGCGCAGCGAGGTATTTAAAAACGCGAGTAAAAAAATCACAGGTTAGTTACTATTTTTTTATTACCTTTATCAAAAAATCCAAGGAAAACAGGAACCTACTTTTAAAAATCTCGAACGGAGAGGACTTCTCGCAACACACCATGTTTACACTATATATCAAGGCGGCTGGTAAATTAAATAACAATGGTTTCCATAGCGATATGCCTTTTTACTTGGTGACGTTCATTGTTGCGACATTTTAATCTTTGAAAGTTTAGTATTACGACGTTTTTAAATGATTTTTTTGTAAATACTTGGTAAAAACTGGCGGAAATGGGTTAATTTTTAGGCAAGAATAATTAGATTTTTCCAATGTAAAAAACGGACAGAAATCTTTTTTGCACACGTGATCAAAAAAAATAAATTGTTTTGCATCGGTAACCAAAAAAGCCATGCTTTAGTTATCTGCGCACAGTTACTAAAATAGTGAAAGAAGAAGTTAAAAAACCTCCAAATCAGTTACTTCAACCGAAAAAAAACTAAAAAACAAAAGATCAAAAGATCTTGGGTGGAAATAACGAAAATTCAAACTTGGATGAGTATCCCACAAGGAAGACACAAAATATCAAAGCGAAAAGAGAAATGATTAAACGATGTTTCGCCCTGGGTAACCAGCGTGGGCTCATATCATACACTTAGATTTCCAACCTTAAACCACTCACAAATAGGCATCGTTCCGCACTGGTACTTACTTTTCCAAGTTACCTGATACGAATTCATCCTGGCGTGTTAATATTTCCAGTAGAATTATACTCCTAAGGCAATTGAAACAAAGAAGAAGTTAAAAAACCTCCAAATCAGTTACTTTAACCGAAAAGAAACTAAAAAACAAAAGATCAAAAGATCTTGGGTGGAAATAACAAAAATTCAAACTTGGATGAGTATCCCACAAGGAACACACAAAATATCAAAGTGAAAAGAGAAATGATTAAACGATGTTTCGCCCTGGTAACCAGCGTGGGCTCATCAGTAGTTTCACTGGTCACCCTCCACTATTCGTATCAGGTAACTTGGATAAGTAAGTACCAGTGCGGAACGATGCCTATTTGTGAGTGGTTCAAGGTTGGAAATCTAAGTGTATGATGGTGTTTAATGATGTATAGTGGAGGGTGACCAGTGAAACTACTGATGAGCTCACGCTGGTTACCCAAGGCTAAACATCGTTTAATCATTTCTCTTTTCGCTTTGATATTTTGTGTGTTCCTTGTGGGATACTCATCCAAGTTTGAATTTTCGTTATTTCCACCCAAGATCTTTTGATCTTTTGTTTTTTACTAAAATAGTGTTTTTGACAAAGGTCTAAAAAAATATTTTGCGAAATCAAATCAAGTTTTATCGAGATACTTTTCTAATATTCTCGACTACTTAAATTCCAAGTGCCGAACAAATTAATAATTTGCAATAATTTTGCAAAAAAGCATGCTGTAACGACGCTCAATATTATAAATAATATATAATTATAAAATATACATACTAAAAATAAAAGTTCATGATAAATACAACTATTATCTTCCAAAAATACCGCGTCGACGCAGAAAAACGACTACAACCACTGGCCATAACTGGCAAAACAACAGCCCAAAAACCCTCCATGGCAATTAGAAAAAAAAACAAATGCACTAAAACATTATGAAATAAATGACATAAATAAACAATCGCTCTCGACCTATTTTGAAAATTTAAACGTTGTTGTTTTTTTGCGCCGCTTTTATTATCCGTTCTACCGGAAGATCTACGCCGTAAATTCGATTATTAATTTTTTTCGGGTATTACTGGGAAATTGAAATTTTAAAATTGTCGTATCGAATGTGTAATTCCGGTATCGAATACGTGCCCAATCGGGCTTTTCCCTTAGCGATTTATAAATGGCGCCGTTTACCTAAAGATAGTTTTACAGGGTGCTTTTTTATAACTGGAACAATCAGTAACATCTTTATTGTTGAAAATAAAGAGTTACTTTGTTTGGCAAATTAATAAGTAAATTATGGCGAACTTAACAGGATGGGACAATAAAGTCAATTTATTATTAGTGTTTTTCAATTCTTTAAAAAATTAGCTTTACAAATATATCAAACACTCTTTGGATATCTTTTCTAGTTTTGGAGATCTTATAACGTTTAAAATTTCAATAATCGGTAAAATAAAAATGTAATTAAACTACCGAATGTTTTCGTTTTTTTTGATAGTAAAGAAAACTTTAAGCTCTTTATTTATTCTAAGGAGAACATTCGCATTAGTTACTCGGTCGATCCAAAATATCCTTAGTATTCTACGATAACACCACATCTCGAATGCCTCCAACTTTTTGCACATGCCCTCAGTCAGAGTCCATGCTTCCATGCCATAATATAAGGTGCTAAAAACATAACACCGAAGCACACGAATTCGGAGAGTGGTATTAAGATCGCGACTGCACAACACTGATTTCATTTTAATAAAAGATGATCTGGCCTGTTCAATTTTTGCACGAACTTCTTGTATGTTGTCCCAGTTCTCAGTGAGGAGAAAACCCAAGTATTTGTATGAATCCACGCGTTCGACTTGCTGCCCATTTACTTCTAAATTTCCTCGGATGTTCTTTTCCTTGGATATGACCATCCATTTTGTTTTTCCAACATTTAAGTTAGGCAAGAATGGAGAACTTTTGGCATCAATTTGATTCGACAACCCTTGCAGGTCTTCCAGCGTGTCTGTTATTATGACAGTATCATCAGCATATCGTATGTTGTTGATTTTTATGCCGTTTGTGGTCAGACCCTCTTTGCAGTTATGAAGTGCATTCTCTATTACTTTGTTACTATAGATATTAAACAACAACGGAGACAATATACAACCTTGGCGTACTCCTCTTCTTATTTGGGCCTCTTCGGACAGTTGGCCATCAACCTTTATTTGAGCAGTCTGATTCGAGTATAGATTAGCGATTTTTTTTAGATCTAGGCCATCTAGACCAACTTCTTTTAGCGATTATATGAGCTTTTCGTATTGTACTCGATTAAATGCTTTCTCATAATCTATGAAACAGGCATATACTGGCACCGACACATCCCTAGATCGCTGAACTAAGACTTGAATGCCAAACAAGGTCTCTCTTGTTCCGAACCCACCACGAAATCCAAACTGCGTATCACCCATAAAGGATTTGCATTTCCCATAAATTCTTTTGTGGATAATCTTTAGAAATATTTTTAATATATGGCTCATTAGGCTAATTTTAGCTTTCTTGGGAGCTGATATTGATTTGTTTTTCGTTTAAATTGACGTTAATTTCCACCCTGTATACGGCGGGTGACAAAAAAATGTTTTATAACACTTAAGTTCGACAGATTAAAGAAGTTATTGAGTTTTCGAATTACAGCCTGTACATTAAGAAATAATTCACAATAAAATTCGTTAAATCTTTGGCACATAGGCCCAACCGAAATTTTCTGTCATTGTGGTACATTTGATTTCAAAAAAAACTCATAAATGCATGTTTTCCTATGCCACAAAATTTAGCTGTCCATTAGTGTATACTATTATAAGGCACCACCAGCTTAGTATGCCTGACAGCTTAAAATTCAACATTTACAAAAGTTCAAATTATCACTCAAGTTATGGAAGACGGCTGGTCTAAAAGAAGAGCGGCCACTCATTTTGGAGTTGATAAAATGACGATAATGCGATGGAAAAAGCACTGGATTGAAAATAATTCTACGGATAGGAAAGATGGATCAGGACGACCAAAAGTAAGTTCTGAAGTGTGAGATGAGAGACTTGTTGACTATCTCAGACAAAATCCTTTTTCAACGTCGGTTGAAGCAGCTAATGTAACATTATTTCCGGGTTCTTTAGCAACAGTAAATAGAAGAGTAACGAAATCAGTTGCGAGTCGAGTCGAGTTGCTGCAAAGAAGCCTTTTCTAACTTTTCTAATAGAAGAACAGAAACAGGTCAGAGGGTTGTGTTCACTGACGAAAAAATTTTTCAATCATCTTCAAGCTGCAGGAGAATTTTAGTTTATCGTCCACCAAATTCTAGACTTGAACTCGAATATACAAACCAAATTAAAAAAGCTCGACATTTTTCTGTAAACATGTGGTGCTGGTTTAGTGCTAGAGGCCTGGGTTTTTTTTTTGGAGAATCGAAGGAAGATTCAATAGTGAACGATATATTGAAATCCTTGAAAACGTTATGCTGCCATCTGTAAAGGCTTTACATGAAAATAATGACTTCGTTTATCAGCAGGACAACTGTCCAGTATACACGGCTAATGTTGTTCGCCAAAGTTTTCAGAATAATAATATAGAAACACTTCCTTGGCCAGCCAATAGCCCTGACCTTAACACAATGGAAAATATATGGGGTCGAATCGGTAAAATAATATACCAAAGGAATTGGAGACCACGAAATGCTGAAGAGTTAAGCGATGCTATTTATCGCGCATTGGATCAGCTCTCAGAAGACCATCAGTATTTTCAAAAATTTAACCTTTTCAATGCCCAGACGTTTGCAGCTTGTAATAGAGAAAAATGGTGGTCCTATTAAATACTAAATTATTTATTTTAGTTCTTTTTTAAGTTAAAGTAATTAGTATTAATTTTACCATAATGTTTGTCCTAATCCAAGTTTCCTATTCGTCGAATTGTTTTCAATCCAGCGCTGTTTCCATCGTATTATTGTTATTTTATCAACTCCAAAATGGGTTACCGCCCTCTTTATAGAACAGCCTTCGTCCGTTACTTGAGTGATAATTTGATATTCTTCAATAAAGACTTTACCAAAACATTATTTTTGCTGATTTTTTAGTATTTTGCAAAATTTAATATAAACATAAGATTGCCTCTAATTTAAGTAAAAAAATATTTTCAGCTTTTTTAAACAATATGACAAATTGTCGTACTTTTGAAGTTTTTAGGCATTTTAGGTGGTAGTCCGTATATATTATACACTTTTAGAAATGTATAAGGACGAAACGGCGTCGTCCTGGGTTCCACTCTTTGTGTGAGCAATCTAAATTCAGGAATTTCATTTTGCACTGAAGTACAAAATACTCTTGTTTTTTCGTTAGATTTACAGTGCCACAGCCATCTTCCCTTTGATTCTTTTTTTTTCTGGCAGTGACATTGACTCAGGAAAAGTTGAAGTGACGTTCAAAACGGGTCTTGTGATATCCATACATTTTGGAGTCAGATAAACGTTAGAATTGACTGCACTTTAAATGCGGAAGGCACATTTTGTAAAAGCCAAGGCACGGCTCGGAGCACTTTTTTGATTTTTGGTCCAATAAGCTAAATTTTTTTCCAAGGCCACGGAGTTGAAATATTCAAACATTTAAAGTTTAGCTTACTCAACAAAAAATCAAAAAAGTATCCCATTCAAATATTAGCCAATTCTTATATCAGATGGCCCATTTTGAAGGGCACTCCAACATTTCCTTAGGTAAGCCTGCGGTTTTATCCATTTTTCCCTTTGTTTTCTTGCTTTAAATTGTCAGATTTTTTTTCCAGATTTTAATGAAATAAAGCCCATGTCCTTCCCACGACTCCAGGGAATCCAGTGATGACATTCCCATGAAAATTCATTCAGTAGATTTTGATCGACTTTCTAACAAACAAACAAACAAACAAATAACAAATCAAAACATTTTAAAACTTGGCCTTTTGGTATTGGTAGGTTTGGTTAGAAGCCACCATTAAAATATTTAAAATAGTAGTTTTAACAACTAGTGGCTAAAATAGTGCTTTTTTTACATGCGTTGGTTTAAATAACGAGCGCAGCGAGGTATTTAAAAACGCGAGTAAAAAAAGCACAGTTTAGCCGCGAGTTGTTAACAATATTTGTTTTAATACGTTTACCAAAAAATCCATGAAAAACAGGAAAATACTTTTAAAAATCTCGAACGAAGAGCAGTTCTCGCAACACACCATCTTAACACCATAAATCAGCGCGGCTGATTGGTTTCCATAGCGATTTGCCTTTTTAATCGGTGACATTCATTCTTCCGACATTTTAATCTTTCACAGTTTGATATTTTAACGATGTTTTTAAATGATTTTTTCGTAAATGCATGGTAAAAACTGGCAGAAATGGCTTAATTATTAGGCAACTATAATTAGATTTTTTTAATATTACTATATTCCGCTATTTCTCTTTAATTTTGGGTAGAAAACGGAACGGAATCTTTTTTTGCAGCCGTGTTCAAAAAAAGCCACGCTTTAGTTATCTGCAGACAGTTACTAAAATCAAGTTTTTGATGAAGGTATAAAAAAAAAGTTTTTTTGCATCGGTAACCAAAAAAGCCATGCTTTGGTTATCTGTATAAAGTTACTAAAATCATGTTTTTGATGAAGGTATTAAAAAATAGTAGTTTTCACAACTAGTGGCTAAAATAGTGCATTTTTTACAAGCGTTGGTTTAAATAACGAACGCAGCGAAGTATTTTAAAACGCGAGTAAACAAAAGCACAGTTTAGCCGCGAGTTCGTAACACTATTTTTTTAATACCTTTATCAAAAAATCCAAGAAAAACAGGAAAATACTTATAAAAATCTCGAACGAAGAGAACTTTCCGCAACTCATCATTTTTACACTATAAATAAAGGCGGCTCGTAAATGACATAACAATCGTTTCTATAGAAATCTGCCTTTTTAGTCGGTGACGTTCATTGTTGTGACATTTCATTCTTTGACAGTTTGGATATTTGGCAATATTTTTAAATAATTTTTTCGTCAATACTTGGTGAAAACTGGCGGAAATGGCTTAATTTTTGGGCAAGAATAATTTTTTTCAATATTACTATTTTGCGTTACTTCCCTTTAATTTTTGGTAAAAAACGGACAGAAATCTTTTTTTGCACCCGTGATCAAAAATAGTAGTTTTCACAACTAGTAGCTAAAATAGTGCTTTTTTTTACAAGCGTTGGTTTAAATAACGAGCGCAGCAAAAAAAGCACAGTTTAGCCGCGAGTTGGGAACACTATTTTTTTTAATACCTTGATCAGAAAATCCAAGAAAAACAGGAAAATACCTTTCTCTCGAACAAAGAGCACTTCTCGGAACACACCATCTTTACACTATAGATCAAGGCGGTTGGTAAAATTCTATAGCGATGCGTCTTTTTAATCGGTGACGTTCATTGTTGCGCCATTTTAATCTTTGACAATTTGATATTTTGACGATGTTTCTAAATGATTTTTTCGTAAATACTTGGTGAAAACTGGCGAAAATGAGTTAATTTTTAGGCAAGAATAATTAGATTTTTTCAATATTACTATTTTCAACTATTTCTCTTTAACTTTGAGTAAAAAACGGACCGAAATCTTTTTTTGCATCCGTGATCAAAAACAAAGTTTTTTTGCATCGGTAACCAAAACAGCCATGCTTTAGTTATCTGAAGACAGTTACTAAAATCATGTTTTTGATGAAGATATTAAAAAAAAGGTTTTTTGCATCGTTAACCAAAAAAGCCATGCTTTAGTTATCTGCAGCCAGTTACTAAAATCATGTTTTTGATGAAGGTATAAAGAAAAATATTTAATATATAGAAATGGTCTATCTAGAGATTTATTATACGTCTAGATTAAGTTAGAACATATCTAATAATACCAACAAAAAAATTTCTGAGTGGCCCTGAGTAAATTTGGGATAAAATTTTGTTGAGAATTAGCTGTCAACATATGTAGGCCCAACAAACAAAAACATTTGAGTGGCCTTAAATAAATTTCAGATCAAATCTGGTCGTGAGTTTTTTCGAGAAATTTATCTTGAGGTTTTTTTCAATGTAAAACAAGGTTTAGAGACTCCACAAGCACAATTTAGCCAAATAAGGTTCTTGCGCATTTTCAGTACTAGTACAAAATTTTGGCAATATTGTGTTTATTATAGGTAGGTAAATTTTTTTAACAGAAAACTGTTAAATGCTGGAGAAAATATTTAATCAAAAGTAGGTACATATTAAGGTAGTTTTTAAAACTAGTAGCTTTTTTACAAGCGTAGTTTTAAAAAAGGAGTGCGGATAGTGATTTGAAACATAGTGTAACAAAAGCACAGTTTAGCCGCGAGTTTTAAACACTATTTTTTAATACCTTTATATAAAAATTAAAACAACGGAAAAAACATTAAAAAAAATATTAAAACACAAAATCACCGGATACTCTGTTTTTCAAATTTCGGACCATATCCTTATGTTGGCAATTTAATTATTGAACATTATCGGTGTACTAAAAAATTAAATAAAAAAATTATGTTTTTGGTATTTGTGAACAGTGGGTGATCGTGTTTTGGATAAAGGTATAATTATTATATTAAAATACACTTTTAACGATAAATGAAAGTAATTTAATACGTATATTTTTGTCTAAAGACACAACAGAGCATAACTTGTTTAGGGGCGCTCGCAGCTTTTATTAAACTGGAGGGTTGCTTTGGTACATGTTGTCTTGTTAGTTAATATTTTAAAGCAAGGACAAATTATTACCATATTTTACACTTTTGAAATGCTGTTGAGAAAGATTGCGAAAAACTAAACTAAAATTTTAATAATCAATAACGTTATAGCGCCGCAGGCAAATTTTTTGGAAATTTTAGTTGAAAATGCACGGAAAATTTTAATCTTTTCTTTCAGAACTAATTTTTGTTTGCTTATAAGAATCACTTGGAATCTCTTAACAATTACTTACGAATATTTTAACCGTTACGAGCTTCTTGTTAATTTTAAGTTGTTAAATTTTGAAAATATCTTACAAAAACTAAACAGAATTTGTAAGCTTAAAAAAACTGAAACATTATTAGAAGTTTTTAACTTCTTTTTTTTTCTCTCATTTCAAGAGTTGTTTATATGAAAATACAAAAAATCTTATCTAAAAGGTATACTTATGCTTACGAGAAGGACTTTTCAGTAACATTAAAAGAATTGCTCGACTTTATATCTCCAACATTTTGCAAAGGTAAATACATCCACTTTGCGACAGGGCCGACGGTCTCGAAGATTCTAAAAATTCTTAATGATAATGACATATCTGTTTGACCTAAGAGTAAATTTTGAAGACTATTAATTCTAATTCTAATCAAAACAAGTAGTGTTAACCGTGGACTCGAGTTTCTTAATAGTGGTGCCCATTAGTACGGTGGAAATAGGAGATGATGATGAACACATACGAAAAAGGAATTATGAAACGAAGATCGCAATATTGGCAGATGTATCTTCATTCTAAATGAACAATAAGAGTCCTTATCAGCGGCCTGCGGTCCATGGAAGCAAGGGAAGCACTAGAAAAACATCATCTTCTTAAATTTTTGAAATAGGAAACAATTACATTATAGACCAGCGGTACGTGACTAGTGTCTTGCAACGTTTTTCTAATGCATGACAATCATATACAAAGCGCTTCAGGCTACTGCGAACATAGGCCGGAAGAAGTCCAATTTGCCAGTGTACGTACATGCAGGGAAACCGCGGCTCACCGCAGTCATCGTTCGTTCGTGGCTTGCGTTTAGTACGGCTCTAACCACGGTGTTGTATGGAGTGTAGTCAATGAAACCGGAATTTGGTTAATAAATACGCAAATTTTTATAACCCAATTATCTTGTTTTTCGTCACTGATAAATTAGAGCGTTCTATTTTCAACTGTTCAGATTTATCACTAACACGTGTTACAATGAAAATAATAAGAAGAAACAAAATTCTCAAAGTAAAATAATACATTCTAAAAACCAAAAAGATTCTCCCAGTCAAAAAAAAAATTAGAGCATATGTTCGAAAAGTCCTCCTTGCTCGGCTAGATAATATCTGAGCCTATTATAAAAACCCCTTCTAACGTTTCCAAGCATGTTTAAAAAGGCATTGATAAATGGTTACGTTCCTAATAAGTTATACTTTTCTCACATATGGTGTTCGTACCGTGTTCTGAACACTGCACGATCTCACTCGGAATGGTATTAGTGATGCCACCTATTGTTGATGTTTCAAAAAAATAGCAAAGCAGTGTTGTCAAATCTATGACGTTTTTGTGGCCTTAACTGCCTGTATGTTAACACTAAATTATGCCTTTTCTTTTTTAGTTCCTTTATCGTGACGTGTCACCTTTTTATTTAGGTATCTTGAACACGCATCCACTCATCTTGTTGGCCGTTACGATTTTTATGGCTAGCGCTTTTTGTCTTCCATAGAGCCTGTTCATTCTCATATAAAATGAGAAACTCAAAAACAATTTCGTTTGTCCACTCCGAAATAAACAAGTTGCAACAAAAACACCAACTGACGTACCCGTGACATTTCAGGCACGCTCACATCGCGTCGGGTCGAGCCTTTAAAGTTATCGACTCGCGGCGGATCCGTCGCGCCATCACAGATCTTGCCGGGCTTCCTCGGGCAGCATCCTTCCCCGGCTTGGTGGCACAAGCTGGCGCGGCCTGACCTGCTATAATTAAATAAATAAATAATAGTGTGTTTATACGCTAAAATCGGTTTTCAAGTGATCAACTGCTTTCTTAAGTCGCTTTAAAATAAAATAGATTTAGT
Source organism: Oxystoma pomonae (assembly GCA_963921995.1). Classification (NCBI taxonomy): domain Eukaryota; kingdom Metazoa; phylum Arthropoda; class Insecta; order Coleoptera; family Brentidae; genus Oxystoma; species Oxystoma pomonae. The sequence continues at coordinate 32,614,922 of OY998167.1, read as the reverse complement.
GCTTAAAACGGTTGTAGTGGTGTTTATACGACAAAATTTTTGAACCGTCCTGATATAAAAGCGGTTTAAATACACTGGGGAACAGCAAAAATGTGTCTTGGACCAAAATAGCAAAATCTTACTTATTTTATTATCCATATCGCAAAAGTCTTAATTAGCTCTGGTTTGACAGATACTTGCTAATTATGATAGTTACCTATCTGCCGTTAATGTATGGAGAAAATTTGTGGGGATTAAAAAGTTGTGATAATTTTTCTTTGAATGCAGCTAGGTTATACCAAATACTGTTGCATTCTCTGCAAATTGGACAGTCGAGCACGATCGGATCACCATAAAAAGAAAATTTGGCCACCAAGAATCTTTTGAGTCAGGGAAAAAAATGTAATTACCGCGCCACCAGGTCCCCCAGAAAAAAATGTACTGCCGCAACTTCATATAAAATTAGGCCATGGGTAAAAAGGTCATGGTTTTAGTTATTTAAAAGAAAAGTTCCCTAGAATCAGTGACCCCAATTAGCATTTGGATGTCGTTTCGACGTTGGCGTAGATAACCTGACGTCAGGAAGTTACGTCATATCGCCGGGCACCAACTCAAATTTATACCAAAATGGGGAATACAAATCTGGATTGTACCGACGTCGCCATAAGTGATTTCCATAGAGAGAATTTTTACTACAAACTAAGTCGTGCTTAGTGCAAATAGTTCAACGATTGGACAACAAACTTAGTTAATCTTTTTGTCCAAATTTAGGTGTACAAGCTGTGCTTGTAAATTACGCTTGCTTAACTCGGCTTGGTTAAGCAGCGGGACAGTTTGTATTGTTTACTGCCAGAGAGCAGCCTCACTCCCTGCTATGGCCAAGAAGGCTTGGGCACAGTAAATGTTTGAGTAATGTAACTTTTCGATGTAGGTTGAATACTCATTTATTTCGAACCTTGGATTTCTTTTTATATCAATTTCTTAAAAACTAATCGTGACAAAAACTAATAGCACAATACAAACGTGGTAACTTAATAAATTTATGATATTTTTATAATAAATCGTTACTAAAGCTCAAATTATATAAAACATGTGAACGTGATAAATTAACAAAATTCTTATAAACTTAAATAATAAATGTAAACGTATGGTATTCGGATATTTCCATAATATCAAATTTGTAAATATGAGATTATTATTGAACGTAAATTTCTGTTTAATTGTTTTAATTAAACATTAGGAAACCCCAACGATTTGAAATAACAGCCAAAGATGCCGTCAGTTACTTAGTTTATACGGCCCGTAAACCGTTTTTTACTGTTTATACGTTGAAATTAAAAACGCTTTCGGATCAGATGCTCCAGCGCTGCCAACCTTGACGCAACCAAAAGCCGACTGGTTGATATAGTGGGTACATACCTGGTTTCACATCGGAATCGATCTTGAACTCATTTTGAACTTGTCGGTTGGCAGAACTAGCTTCAAAAACGGTTTGAGGGTTGATTCGCACTTTTTACCGGTTTTACAAACGCTAATCCGCATTTTTAAAACGATTTTAGATAAAGTGCATCGGACCTCTTAAAACGGTTTAGGTAACGTTTATACATGCATTTTAGGAAAACGGTTTGAAATTTAAACGGTTTAACGGGCCCGTATAAACTAAGTAAGTGTTTCGTGTCAAAATTATTACATACCCCATGAGAACATTGAGACTTGTAACTGGTGCGAGATTGAAAACCAGGCTGAACACCAAAAATTAGCAACGGACTTCACTTTACTGACACACATGACCAATGCAGGGCCGAAAATACACGATCGCCACGAATATTTTCACTTTTTCAATAAAAAATTAGATTTATTGAAAAAAAACTTCACCATTCTTTATAAAATATGCCTAAATGATGTATTTAGACATTTCAACAATATTTTATTGCAAAGTTCATGGGATTTCATGATATTTCAAACAAAAATACAGGAGGAGGCACTAAATATATTGTTTACCGATATGCGTCGGATGAGCCAAATTTGAAATATGTTAGAGTCCTAACCTTCCTGTTTGTTTTTCCAAAAAAAATATGGGGATCCTCGGTCTCGTTTTCGAGCAATATTTATTCGAAAGGGCGCCACTGGAATCTTGATAATAGAACTTTTTCCTATAATTTCCTATAATAACTTCGTACAAAAAAGTGATAGAAAGCTAAAACTAGTTTTATTTTGTAGATAAGAAACATTTTAAGTAGGTAGTGAGAGTTTAAAAAAAATATTTTGCATTACCTACCTACAGGGTAGACTCAAAAATACATATCATAGAAACAGAAAAGTGGTCTCAGAACTTGCTATTATTTTACAGAAAAATGAAAATCCGTCTAAATATGTTATTACGACTTATGCAGATTGGGTCGCGTCAAAAACCTAAGTATAAGTATAAGTACCGAAATGTTTAACCTTAAATACTCCGAGTATAGGGATGCGTCACAAGAGCTGAATTTAAGATATGCTAGAGCCTTAACTTTTCTTATATATTTGACGAAAAAAATTCTAAGGGTTATCGGTCTCATTTTCGAGCCATATTTATTCGGAAGGGCGCCACTGGAATCTTGATAATAGAACTTTTTACAGTTTTTCTATAATTACTTCGTACAAAAAAGAGATAGAAAGCTAAAACTAGTTTTATTTTGTAGATAATTATTAATTAACCCTAATCTACAAAATAAAAGTAGGTAGTAGGTTCAACATTCTATTTCTATTTTACAAAAAAGGTATTGGAGAAAAACTGTAATAAGTCATATAATTATCGAGCCAATGGCGTCTCTTTAAATAAATAATTGACGAAAATGAGCCCAGTTCCTCAGTTTTTTTCTGAAAAAATAGAAGGATGGCCTGGATATCTCAAATTTAGCTTCACTGGTTCATCCCTGTATATTAGGATATATACAGTTAATATACCTATTTTAAAATATATTTGAGTCACCCTGTAGATTTTTGACGTGCCCAATTCGTACAAATTGCCATAATACATTCATTACGCGTTGTCAAATTTCATTACGCATTGTAAACTTTGTAGTATTTTTGCATATCATATAATGTACTTTTTGAGAGCACCATATAGATAGGTAATGACAAATATTTTATAAAAATCATGTTCATTATCTACAAAATAAAACTCCTATCTCTTTGTTGTGCGAAGTTATAATAGAAAAACTGTAAAACATTCTATTATTAAGATTCCAGTGGGCTCTCATTTTAATAATTATTTCTCAAAAACGAAACCGATGACCCACCCAATTTTTTTTTTTTAAATATCAGAAAGGTTAGAGCTCTAACATATCTCAAATTCAGCTCATCCGACGTATCCCGGTAAACAATGTATTTAGTTAGAGAATTCCAATAAACTTGCCCGATTTCTACTGAAACTCCAGTTTTATTTTTCAAATCTGAATTTTCCTGACCCCTAGTTAATTTTTGTTTACTTAATCGGTCACCCGTTTTGATTAAATGTTGGTTTCATCTACAGTGACGCCACTGCAAGATCCTAGAGGTCGCCAGCCGTGTAAGTTTGACTCGATCTGGTGGGTCTGACCTCTGGTGGTGTTTGCTTAACTTAATCTGTTTAGGGAACTTTGCTTCCAAAAAAGATTTCTCCACTACGTCTGTCCGACATCGGAACAAGACCCAGAAAGGTGGCAGCAATAAGTTTTAACGTAATGACAGAAATTCTATCCTGCAAAATTTTGTGACAATTTTTGCGCCTTTTCTAACTGCTTTTCATTTTTCCTTCCATTTTATGATTTGCAACCACGGTTATATGAGTGATCAAAATAAGTGATACACAACACACAACGGTTTGTTGTAAACTACTTTAGGGCCTTATTAAGGTAAGTTTAAAGTTGATCTTTCTACCCATGCTGCCTGGGTAAACGTGATTTTAGTGCGAGCAATTGGATTCTTTTCTTGTAGAACGTGGTAGAATATTTCAATTGGTTTTTCTTTGGCATTATTAGTTATAACACAAAAATGTACTGCACGTACGAAAATACAAAAAGGAAGTCTAATTTTTACTACTTTTGGTGGAATTCCAAACTCTAACGTTGAAAACCCGTCAGTTGTATATTTGTCGCATCCCGGACGTGGAACGGATGTCGTAGTTTTTACAGATTGCAACGTTGGCAGCACAGACGTTGGACCGTCGTCAGAAAATTTTACTAACACAAGTACTACAAGTTCAGACGTCGGGCTAACGTCTTACTCTGTACTACATGCCAACGTTCTCCTTAACGACGTCGAAGCGTTATCGGAAATCTGCACTAGACTACTACAAACGCTATCTCGACAACTTACGTCCTTCTACACAAGCTAAGACGTCGAAACAACGAAAGATAAATTATAATTGGTGACTTAAATCGCTAAAGTCGCCAACTGACTATATTCTATACTCCCTCTGCTAATGATATTTGGGACGCTACAATTAAAAAGAAAATATTTATGTGTCTCCGGATTAGGACATTTTTCGGCGATGCGCAATTCGATTCCATACTTCAGGACGAGGAAGAATACGCGTGGAATGCATTTAAAATGGTTGCGAAAAATTTTTTGGGAAAGACTATAGCAGAACATTATGAAGACCTGGTTGCCCAACTTCTTTTGCGTTACCAAAACCTAGGATGTAACATGTCATTAAAAATTCATTTCATGGATTCTCATCTAGATTACTTTTCGGAGAATTGTGGTGCTGCCCCAAAGGCTACTTTCAAAAGGCAGGCTAAGGACCGGTTTCTCAATAGCGAATTAAGTTAAGAGTTAACCTAAAAAAGTATTGGCAAAATAGCAAAAAAATTGGGATTTATAGCCCGAGTTAGTTTAACTCTTTTGTAACCCGCTATTACCCGCTATTACCCGGTTATATAACAAAAGTGTGGGGGCCGCCGCGCCGTAGACCAGTGAACAGCGTCTTAGCCTGCAGAACAGAGATCGCAGGATCGGATCTCGGCAAGTACACATACCCGAATGCGACTCGAGACGACGACGGGCGGCCCTACTTCTCAGCAGCTCCGCAGTTGACGTTGTGCATAGAATAATAACAAACGAGGTAAAAGTAGGCGGCACGGTTGACACTGCAACAATAAACTTTGCGGGACTCAAAGGCGAACGGCCAAGGACCCCACCAAAACTGGGTAAAGGAGACTAGCCGGTGACCCATAAAGGACGACCTGGACTTCTTCGAGATCGGGACTCAATGGGACGCGGCTGGACTCCGACAGATTTGGTAGCGGGAGTCGACAGAGGGTGACTTGGAAAGAGGCGGTAGTACCTTTGGGTAGCAGAACCACTCCAGGGAATGCGTCTGAAGACTCCGACGGCGACCTCGACCATCGAAACCGGGACCTCGATTTTCGGGTCAACCTATATGACGGCGGGCTGCTGTGGAGAAAAGTCTACCGTCAACAAAGTTCTGCTGGGACGGTAGCGATGTTAGATAGATGCAAGTCTTCGGAGGGGGTGTAAATCCAGCTGACCACTGTGTATACTTGCTACGCATTCTAAAGATCCATGCCCTCGACAAAGAGGTGTCGGGCAAAAATTAAGTTCTCTTAGGGAAAGAAAACTTGCATCCTAAGGGGCACGTGCATCAGTCGGGGGTGCACGGGGGGTATGGCAAAAAGGGTCCATTATGCGGCCTAATTGCCAGGCTACGGCCGCCCATCTACTACTACTACTACTACTACTACTACTACTACTACTACTACTACTACTACTACTACTACTACTACTACTACTACTACTACTACTACTACTACTACTACTACTACTACTACTACTACTACTACTACTACTACTACTACTACTACTACTACTACTACTACTACTACTACTACTACTACTACTACTACTACTACTACTACTACTACTACTACTACTACTACTACTACTACTACTACTACTACTACTACTACTACTACTACTACTACTACTACTACTACTACTACTACTACTACTACTACTACTACTACTACTACTACTACTACTACTACTACTACTACTACTACTACTACTACTACTACTACTACTACTACTACTACTACTACTACTACTACTACTACTACTACTACTACTACTACTACTACTACTACTACTACTACTTGCGATCCGACTTGAACCATTAATTGGTGTTTTTTCGTTACTTGGGTGAGGAGATACATCCAAAAAAAAATGGTTTTTTTTTCAGGTCACAGCAAAAAAGTTGGAATTTGTTTCCTAGTGATATTGGCACCATAAATCAACTTGCGTTACTTAACTTCATTTGAGCTCAACGCCATTTTGTCTTCTCGCCGTAAGGTTGAGTTTATTGCTATATGACGTTGTACAGGATAAAGGGACAGAAATACGTCAACGACGAATGGGGACATTATACTCGATTTTATAAATCCGGGTTAAAAACTTCAGAATTTCTTCGTGGGTACTACAAATATATCAATGACATTGTAGGTTATTAATCCTTAGAGACCAAAGGTTTTTGCTCACTTTTTTGGTAGAGTAATTTGTCAGCCCGTCAGGCTACAGCAAAATTTCCTTTTATCGCGAATATCTTTTTGGAGATACAAAAAAAAATAAGGCCACTCACTGTATCATCGTGACGATTATAAAATACTTTTCGAAATGAAGACGAGAAGCGAAAAATTTATGAGGCTGAAGTTCTGACCGATCAAGTTCTGATTTTTAGCTTCATTAGGCGCAAACTGTTTTTGCACCTTTATCATTCTGGGAACCTTCAAACATCTCTGTGTTGACAAATCTCATCAGTCAGGCTAACTTGATTGTTAGATTTATTATCGCCTCCAGTTTTTCGTTCGGGAAATGCAAGGGCATTTTGTATTCTCTGTTACCCCGAAAGAAACCTAAGAATTTGCTTTTTCTTTCTAGGGCGTATTTTCTATTCTGGGGTTTCACCCCACAACTACCCCTAGAATCGAAAATAGCAAATTATGTTCGGCGCAAAATGTTTCTTCGAATTTCCGTCCTTTGTAACCCTCAAAGCAACCTCAAATAAACGGAACGTTCTATATCAGTGACGAAAGACGTTTTTTTCAACCTTCTATAACCCCTAAAATGCTAAAACGGCTAAACTAACTGTGCAAAATGTGTCTATATTCTTTGTAATTGACAATGCAATCATAAAAATTCGCTCGAGAAACAGATGGGTAAGTTCTTAATTGAAATAATACATTTTTAAAACTAAAAATGGATGTCTACGAAGTTGCCGAAAAAGTGCAGATGGTCAAATGGTCAAATCGTCATAACCCAACACACGTTCGATATTGGTCGAGGGAAAATTTGCATTTGTATTTTGAGGTAAGAACACAGTATCCCCAAAACCTAAATGTTTGGGGGGGGGGGGGTATTGTAGGGGAACACGTAATTGGGCCATTTTTTATTAACGGCAATTGCAAGTTGAATGGTCCTAGATACTTGGATCTACTGCAGCAGCACATTATTCCAACTGCTAGGCAGTTGTTAGGTGTAAGATTTGGTGAAACATGGTTTCAACAAGATGGTTGTTCCGCTCACAATGTTGGCCTTGTTAGGGAATATCTTGATAATTTATTTCCTAATCGGGTTATAAGTACACGGGGAACTATTTTATGGCCAGCTCGATCTCCCGATCTTGCTCCTAATGACTTCTATCTGTTTTTTAAGAAGCTTTTCAAATTATCACCCCTAACATGCTTGGAAACGTTGGAAGGGGTTTTTATAGTAGGCTCGGATATTGTCTAGCCGATCAAGGAGGACTTTTCGAACATTTGCTTTAATTTTTTTTTGACTGGGAGAATCTTTTTGGTTTTTAGAATGTATTATTTTATTTTGAGAACTTGCTTTTATTTTGTTTCTCCTTATTATTTTCATTGTAACACGTCGTCACTGATAAATCTGAGCAGTTGACAATAAAACGCTCTTATTTATCAGTGACAAAAAATAAGAAAATTACGTTATAAAATTTTGCGTATTTATTGACCAAATTCCGGTTTCATTGACTACGCTCCACACAGCACCGTGGTTAGAGGCGTACTAAATACAAGGCGAACGGCAGCGAATGGCAATCGGAAGCCTGAGTGTTAGTTGCTTCACTGATAGGCGTGCGGTGTCTCTGCATGTACGTACACTGGCAAATTAGACTTCTTTCGCCCTATGTTCGCAGTAGCTTGAAGCGGTCTGTATAGCTCACAATGCAACCGTAGAAAATCGCAACTTTCTATCTGTGGTGGAACACGTTTTTCTACCCCCGCCCCCCCAACTACCCGTAAAATATAAAAATGAACCACTTAACTTAAAGCGCAAAATGTTTCTTCGATTTTGTGTCCTTTATAGCGCACAAAGCCAACCATAAAAAACTGCAACTTTCTACTCACGGTGAAAGGCGGGTTTTAACCCTTCAAAAGTACCCTTTTATTCCCTTAAGTGCATAAACAAATAAACATTATTAAGTTTCTCTATCGTTTCCAACAAAACTTTCTGTTCGTTGAAAATTCCAAGGGTGGATGCAACTCGTATTACTGGACAAGCTACTTTACAACTTCTGTAAATGATCGAATTTGATGAATGGTTAAAAATGATTTTTTTCTACTAGCATGCGGAAAATTCACTTTTCCGCACTTTTTTGCGTGCGGTAAAGTTAACTTTATGGTGCTTTTCCGCACTCAACCAAAAATAAAAAATAAATATTTTGCTAATATTTTCAAAAATTTTCGTTTTTGTGTTAGCTAAACATTTTAGTCGCGATAAATAAAGAGTAACATTTTAAAAATTCCTTTTATTGGGTTAAATGAATACTTAAGTCAAGCGAGTAGAAAAAATATTGTAAGGTGACTTTTGTGAACTTAATTTCTGGCCGAACTCCGCTAACGCGTCGTTCGGCCATCTGCAATCGCGTGCGGAAAAGTGGCACTTTTCGAACTAGTTAGGTAAACTAATATAATCTATCGATTAAAAAGGGAAAGTAAAATTTGCACACTGGTTGTTTTATATAATATAGGTAAAATTCCCGGTTTGATGTAAAATTCCTGGCTTTTTCCGGTTTTGTTTCTGGTTTCTGAACACCTGGACTTTGCTATTTTCGCATTATAGGGGTACTTAGTTGTGTTTTCTGAGGTATTCTTTCGAGGTAACAGAGAAAAAAAAATTAAAGAAAAATTTTGCGCCTAAATTAGATGACAAACATGCAATATGATATGGGGGACTATTAAAATCGTGAAATTTTGACTTTTCTTAATTTTGTCAAAAATAAGTTACTCAGGTTCCAAAACACCTTTATCGACGAAAAAAAAAGTTGTATGTCGGTCTGTCGGTCTGTTGTCTCTTGGTTGTCTGTATACACGAACGCCTTAATAGATTTTAATGAAATTTGGTACAAAAATTTTTTATCAGCTGACCATCAACTGATTAACTTTTGGGTAGGGTGGTGGGGGATTAAATATTTAAAAAAATTGCAACTTTAGAACAGAAGCAAGTACTTAGCGAAATACGGTTTTCAGATGTAAGTTTCCATGAATATGGACTACAAAGCTTTAGTTTTCGATTTATTTGAAAAAAACTTTAAAATATATTAAAAAAATCATAACTTTAGAAGTAAAGCAGCTGTTGATATGCGGTTTTTAGATTTTTTTTAAGGTTCAAATCTTTCAAAGCTGCAGTTTTCGAGCTATTTTCATTTCCTTTCGACATAAAATAATTGATCGTATGGTGAACTATCCGTGCTTTTTAGCACCAACTTGTTATATCTTAAAGCAAAAGTGAGAGGCCATTCTTTACACAACTGCTCTGTAAAACAAATTTTAATCATTTTTAGGTTTCTTGTAAAATATCTTTAAAAAATTGGTGTTAGAAAGCACGGATAGTGCACCATACAATCAATTATTTTATATTAAAAGTAAATCAAAATATCTCGAAAACTGTAGCTTTGAATGATTTGACCCTTATAACAAAATTATTAAGTAATATTTACGAAAATAAAAATTGGAAACCGCATAATAGCTGCTTTATAAAACTATGATTTTTTTTACATATTTTCGGAAACCAAAGGTCCCACGAATTTGGACTTAACAAAATTTGTAGGCCATGTTTATGGAAAGTTAAATCTGAAAACCGTATATCGCTACTTGCTTTTGTTACAAAGTTACAATTTTTTTAATTATTTTATACCCCTTTTCCCCCTTTTAACCTTCTACTACCCCACCTAAAACTTAATCAGTTTATGGTCAGCCGATAGAAGTTTTTTATGCCAAATTTTGTTAAAATAGATTAAGTTGTTCTTGAGTTATCGTGTATACAGACAACAGACCGACACACAACTTTTTTTCTCGTCGATTAAGGTATTTTGGAACCTTAGTAACTCATTTTTGATCAAATTAAGTCAAAATTTTCCCCATACTCGCCCCCATACCATATTGGTATGGCAAAAATTTCGAGAAAGGTTTACTAAAATTGCATCGTAGTCACCTATAGTGTGAAACTCTAGTCTAGGGTTACACCTTTACGATTTTTGAGGGAATATTCGCTTATCATTGTTTTTATAAAACATTTTCAAAAATTTTGATCTTTTTTACGTTTTTCGTCAAATTAAAAAAAATTTGTTGGGGTTGGATTTCGGTTGAGATCTAGTGCAATTCTGGATTTTTTGGCGAAATCATGTTACAAATGCACCGCTGGCGAAAATTTTGAAAACACTCTACTAAAAATAACTGATTTTACAAGTTTTAAATGCTGATGACAAAAATACATAAATATTTAACTAAAATTGGCAAAAGTTTTTATTTCTTTGGTGGAGTGTTACAGTGGGTTGGATTGGCTTAAAAGTGGAGAAAAAAGATCGTCCTCATTCCCCTGTAACCGCCATTGGATGATTCAGGACCATAATAAAGTATTTAGGGTGAGTTTTTTATATTATTTTATGATGACCCTTAAAATAATTTTCTTGAATATCTGTTAAATTATTTTTAGATGTGCTAAAATACACTTTAGTAGGACACGTTTTTTAGCAAATTTAAAGACTGTAAAAATCTTTGACTGAAAGAAATTAACACCACCTTATGTTTTACACACTTCACGCTTTGAAAAATTAGAATGTTTGCTGTTTTTTGGATAAAACTGGCAAAGTACAAATCATATGCACGACACCGCTCACGATGACAAGCAGATGATATAACAGAAACTTTTTGTAAATAATTCCCTTAAATTGTGTCCATATTTCTCTAAAATACTTTTTTATAGCCTGCTGTCTCTCTTCAACAATCTTAAATTTTTTTGCATGTCTTTAAATTATCTCTCCATCTACCTCTAAAATTCTGCCCTCTCTCTCGAAATATTTTTTATGTTAACAAAGAAAAAAATGTGTTTTGGCAGTACTTTTTGTGAACGCCTAAAAAACAGTCGAAACTCGAAAAATTTGAGTGTTTTATTCTAGAAATCGAAAGTTTGGAAAATGTGAGCAATATCATGGCATAAAAATGTGAAAAACATAGTAAAAATTGCTTAATCAAAAACGTTACCCCTTACATTATGCTAAAATATTTTAAGCCTTAAATTACTTCCACGGCTTTACCATAATATTAGTATTTTTTTAGGTAAAAAATTAATGGTTAAAATCAGTGAGAAAAATGACAATGAAACATTTTGTATAGAAACATTTCTAGAATTTTATATACAGATAAATATAGCCAAGTACAAAACTTGTTTGTTAGCAAAGCTTATACAAAATGTAAACTCTTTGCATTGTACCTGTTTTCCTTGTACCATTTTATAGTAATGCATCTTTAAATATTACTTTAAAAAGAATTTTTCTCCAAAATGTAAGCAAAAGTCCTTTTTGAACGATGCTGTTGCTTGCATTTACTTTACGAATGAAAAATAAACATCAAAAAATTTGCTTTCATACCGTTTTCTGTCTTTTATCGCAACCGACAATAGAAACTCAAAGCTTTAGTGTCTTTCCCAAAAATACTTTAATTCCTATCTTACTTGCTGTTTTATTACCGAAAATCGACATTAAAGTATAAATAAATTTGAAGTAGAATAAATAAATAGAGTAAGCAGGAAAGAGGCTTTCTTTATATTTTTAAAAGAGATTTTCGTTTTAAAAAAAATCAGTTTTTTCAACTCTGTCTGCGACTCGAAAAAATTGTCAAAAAATGCGTGCTCAAAGTTTCCGGAAATAATTCAATAATTAGGAATAAAACTATTTTATTTGAGTTCTTCTTCGCAACCAATTTAAGACAGTAGATTAAAACTGACAAAGAAATGTTAATAACATTTGCAAAACCATGTATCTTGCTGAAATAGAATGTAACAATGTTTTCGTGTGAAAAAGAACGTAGGTCATCTTATTGGGATCCTTGCAGCACAAGCCTTATGGCATGCAGTTATTATAATTTTGTGAAAATATTGAACCTTTTGTTAATAAATAGAGTACCCTTGTCGGAAAATGAAGGCCACTACCCAAGTAACAATTTTTAGTTCCCTTAGTTGCCATAACTAAGAAATACTTTAATATGAATGCATAAAGTACAAAAACTAGTCATTTGTGCAACAGCCGCTATGATGGACGGAAAACGACGCCACAACGTTGTTATTAACTAAGTAGGTCAATTTGTCAACCCTTGAACAACGTTTATTTTTACTGGAATATTGCGGGATTTTCAACGACCGCAACGAACAATGGATCAACGACACCAAAACGTTGAAAATTATGCCATTCTCATTTAACTTGATCAAATGAAATTCAATTTTTTAGAAAAAACAAACTAATGTCTTTTCTTTACATAAAGACACTTTTGTGATGTAGTAAATGGTTGTTTTATACCTTTCCTATATTTGTTTGTACACTTTTGTGCATAATATTGTATTTTTTAATTTTTTTTATTGTACAGAGGTCAAGTTCGTCACAGTTTGATTTTTTAATTAAACTGAATAATTTCAAACACAAAAATTTGTCAAGTTTAAAGAGTTTTGTATTAAAATGAATGATATCACGTTTTATTAAACTAGAAAATTTGTTTCTTGCTCTCCTAATTCATCTGTGTTACTTTGAGGACATTTTCTGCTGATATTGCTTCTTTTTCTTTTGCTTTAGCTTTCTCAATATAATTAGCCTGTCGTTCAGGCTTCTCTCTGTATCTTCTAACTTAACAATTATTTGTCAAGGTTCGCAACGTAAAAGTTATGTTCGCCACGAAATCCACTGTGGTGGGTATGACCGTTCCGAACTTGACTTTTCGATATAATTTAGACTACATAATATGAACATTTGATAAAAAAAACATATATTTAAATCCAATCACAAAAATATTTAATAATCTCGCATTTCTGTATAAAAATATTTTTTAAAGTTTTTTTTTATAAAGATAATAATGCATTTTCAATTTACTAGAACAGAATAAACGATGGTTTTTCCCTGATGACACGAAGTCGTAAGGGTGGTCCATCTAGCGGTTTTAATCCAAAATAAAACGTGTGGCAAAACTAATGCAAAATTTGGGGACAAAATATACAAGGCTATTCAAAAAAAATGAAACATAATGTTCTGCTTTTGTTTTATATAGTTAATTTATTTACACAGTAATCTTTCCATAAATATAAATATTTGTTACTCTTTTCTGCTAAATTTAAGAATATTTTTGAAAATATTTAAGAAAATGAATTAGGGACAGTGACAATTCATGACAGTTTGCCATTTTGAAGTAGAAAAACAACAGGTTAGTAAAATATATTTTTCTAAAGTAATTACAGGTTATATAAAAAAATTAAAATAGCAATTTTTGTTTTAAATTTTGCAAATCAAATATAGGAGAAAAAAGCTCAGGACATCACTTTTTCAAGTTTACTGAGAATGACCAAATTAACTAGAGTTAATAACTATCAATTAATTTATGTTCTTTCAACGATTCTCTTTACGAGACAATTGTGGCCAAATAATCAGTGTAGTTGCGGCCAATTTTAAAATATAACTGTATCTGACAACTACACTCCTTTGTTGCAAAACGGTTAGGTTTTCGGTAAACCAAAAAATGATTATTGCCGCCATGTTGTTTTCTTTTCCTGTCTTGCGCCGCTACGCCATTTGTGTAAATCGTAAAAGAAATCTTGGTTTCTGGTTTTTGATGATTTTTTAGTTAGTTTTAGTAATTTTTAGTATTCTTTTAGACTGGCTATAGTTTAAAATAGGTTTAAAGCATTTTTAAAATCTTTAGAATTTAAATAAAATAATAATTTAGCAAAAAAATAAGAAGGATTGAAGTCCCGCTTATTTTTCCGTTGGTAAATTTAGTGGATGGGAAAATTTAAAGAGCCACTTTAAGGTTATAAATTAACTGGAAGTTACCTAGCTACTTATTTTAGAATTAATAGACACTTAAGGTGGGATTTACTAAAAAGGTTTAGTCTATTTTAGAATGGTCCTAGGTTTAAGTGAAATTTTTAGTTTTAAGCATTTTAAATGAAACCTCTTTGATTTTGGACATAGTTTGATTCATAAAAATAATCATCTTAACGCAATATTTTGTTGGATTTAAGAAAAAAGTTTCAATTTAGAAGAAAAGAAAATTAAAAAATGTAGATCCACTCGGGGTTTAAATAGTAAACACTCTGTAGAATAAATTAAAATTAAGGTTATATGTCACTCTAATTAAAACTTACCCTGGATAATTAATTTTTTCAATTAATACTTGATGTCACCCAACGAATTAAATGAAATGTAATAAAAAACTTAAATGCAAGCTTTTTACATTTCTGTCACTGTCGAAATGTCAGTTTAAAAATATTAGCCCTGCGTTCAATCCCAAACAACGAGTTTAGATCTGTTACCTCTGCTTGCACCTTGGCTTGTACCAACCTCTACTGATGAAAGCTACAGCTTTAAAATGAGTGGGCTTTGAGTAAGGAAAATTTTTTTGACTGAGCTTTTAGATAACCTCAATGTTTTACTTTCAGTTTTTAAATAAATTAATATAGTTGTTTTCGGTTTTTTTGTTGGTATATTTTTCGTGCATAATCAGTGACTTTCACTTATATTTGTTTTGCCTCGTAGTGCCCTCATAAATATATTTTTTTTGCTGAAAACGGGTTTAAAATATGGCAATTTTCTGGACAAAATTGGAGTTGTTTTATTGGTTAATGAACAACTTGGGATATTAAACAAGGTAAATTCATCCTTGTAAAAATGGTTTCTGGGGGCTATAAATATAAAACAACCCCCTGAGGTGGTCTAAAAAATCACCAACTTTATAACCTCAAACACAAATACTGAAGCTATTATGTGCCAAACTTCTGGCCTATTCACTATTTGCCATTTTGAAACCTGTCAATAAAAATTAGTTTTAAGGCATTTTCTTCAAAAATATGGTGTATTTTGAGAAAAAAAGTAGTTTTTCAGTGGTATTTTGCAAAAACAATAAAAAATAATCAATAACTTTGTGTCTTTTCTGTAAGGGTAAGTGTTTTTTGAAAATTGGTTATAAAATTTAGTACCCCCCACAGGTGTAATCATTTAGACCTGTGGGGGGTACTATTTTAGATCTTAGTAAATCTCACTATTAAAGTAAATATTTCAATGCATCGGTATCGCTATACCTAACGCGTTCAAAACGCAGCCAAAATGTTTGAACGTTTCCCGTTCTTATAGTGGACGCGAGGCTTGAACAGCTGATTCTAATCGTTGCGTACGTTGATAGGTCGTAACGGTACGTAAATCCCTCCATACGCAACGAGTGGAGTCGGTTGTTCTCCCACCGCATTCACCATAAAAACAGACCTCGTTCGAAACATGCCGTAAACTAGTTAAAAATGTAGTGTCTTTTGACTTTGTTTTGAACGCGTTAGGTATATCGATACCGATGCGTTGAAGTATTTACTTACTTACTTGTAGACGTTGTGGAAACATTGCACGCGACTCTAGTCAACGTCAATACAACTCAAAAAATCTCCATCAAATTGGTGCAAAAGTGAGTTGCTAGAACGTTTATATGCCGTTCTCACGCAACGTTAAGTCGCCTATGACAACGTTAAAACATCGACAAATTGTTACTTGGGTAGTGTGATGAACTGGCCAAATTAAGGTTAATGAAGTGGGGTTTACCCACGACAGTAGAAGATTCGGAGAGGGAGTTTATGTCCGCGTAGCAAGAGTAGGAAAATATAGGGTTGCAAAACGAAGTATGAAAAAAAGGCCATAAGCGATTTAATTTCCAAGCTCACTGCCGCCCCCTACTACTACTACGGTTCCTTCGAGATGGTTTTTCGTTTTTTCTGTTAGTTTTTTTGTAAATATTGATGTAAATATGGTACATTTTGATTGTTTTGAGAAGCCGACACCTTGCGCAGGAAAAAAAATAAAGAAAATTACGTCTAAAATTGATGTGTCGTCTAAATTTCGAGCAAAATTCACATTTGTAAGCAGAATAAAATAAGGCAACAGCTAAACAAGTTTACTAATATTTATTTTATCGATTCACGTTTTTTAGTTGAAATAATTAATTTGGAATAATTAAATATGCAGTAAATTATTTAAATTTGTGTAAAAACGTGACTGATATCTATTTATTTACTCTTTTGGGCCACGTAAAGACCTCCTTTATCCTCACGAACGGCCACCGAAAATCACCAGGGTCCATTGAATAGTGCATTAGGGGTTCCGGCCAGCATTAGATTTTCTTTGGTTCGCTAGGCCCTTTCAAATGGAATACACACCGCCTTCGAAATTCCAAGATTTTACAGAAAGAGATAGATTAAGGGCCAGTTTCTCAATAGCCAGTTAGACATAACTCGAGCAAAATAATTTCAATAAATTATTGAAAATTTTGGTCAAAGTTTTCTCCACGATATCATACATGATTTCATTGGGGGGGGGGGGTAAACCCAGCAACATTTTCATGACTTCCTACCAAATCTGGAAAGGTCCCAACGTCGTCCAAGCACCAGAAGTTGGTCAGATCTATACAGTCGCTTTACGCGATGTTTCGAACGATGCCCGCTTTTTTAAAGGCTGTAATGAAAGGACTGCTGATTGAATTAGCAGACCTGTCATCACAACCTTCAAGAAAGCAGGCATCGTTTGAAACATTGCATAAACAAGTCACAAATGTAGTTTACTTTCACTTTATTTCGAAGGCGTTAGGTGTAGCGATACCCATGCGCTAAACTATTGGTTTTAAGTGTCTATTTCTTTGATTGTACAGCGACGTTCGCCAAACGTCGGTCAATAATCCAATTAGGTCTATTAGGCTTTTCTTTTTAAACCCAAATTAATTGATACATAAAGAAAATCAATCAATTTAACTTAAAGTGTAAGTACACTCCATTTTAAATTGCTGCGGATCAGTATGTTGACACTGACAATGACAGTTTCATTTAGCTTCTGTGTTTAATTGGTAGCCGCCATATTGAAATATGTCAGGAGAATTTGGAATGAGGTGTATAGTTCAATTTTTTGATGAACAGACTGACGTCATTTTGCCTCTGAAAACGTATTTCTTTGTTGTCAACAGTTCGCATGTCAAATAATTTGTTGTTGTCAGGCACCACCGTTCTCAACTAAAAAGCTAGTTAACTCATTTCCGTTTTGGTATCCTTTGGCCTATGATCGATGCCATATTGACAACAAACTGACAGAAAATCCATGTTTTACTTGTCAATTTGGTTATAAAAATGGCAGCCACATTAGGCTAAAGGGCACTGAGGCGGTAGGAGTTAACAGGCTTTTTAGTTAAGAACGGTGTTGTGTCAGGTTGAAGTAACAGTTGAAACAATCAACGACATGACCTTTTTTACATATTTATTGTCGCTGTCTAAAACAATGTATAAAATAGAGATACAAAAAAATGACGTCAGTCCGCTCATCAAAAAATTGGACTATATAACTACTACTGTTGTTGAAAATCAATACGTTTTGTTAGACAGAGGCAAATAAATCTGCTTTAAGGTCGTAGTAGGTCGGGAAATCAATTTATCTATGTGGACTTGATTTTTTTGCAAAATTTTACGTCAGTGCATTTATTTTCCATGGCAACGCAGAAACTTTATTTATGTTTATCCAGAGTGGGACACCAGAGATTTTTTAGCACCGGGTCAAAAATTTGAGGTTGGGTTACTTATTTTGACTTTTTGCGTTCTGCGCCGCTAAAGCACATAAGTATTTTTACTTTCAATTTTTTCGTAGTGTGTGTGGTTAGCGCTAAAAAGGTTATAAATGGTATGATGGCAATTCAATAATTGATCTTCCACCGATAACAGCAACCTCGCTGTTCAGCTATACCGACAACAGGTTAACTTAAAAGCATGCAAATTTAAAAATCGGCCACTGGCGCTAGACGAAATAATCGTATTCTATTTTAAGAAGGAACGTAAACGACTGGCAATAGTCTTTCCAACCTCTAAATGGAGCTTACGTTTTGTTAGTACTCAAGTATCCGTGTGTTTTTAAAACTGAGGTTGGGATCTAAAATCTATCCTTGGCACTCTAAGATTTCACTAGTATACTTGCACATAACTATGCCGCAATAATTTAAATTTTAAAAAAATGTTTAAATCATAATAAAAACAAAATTATATGAGGTTATGGGCGCCGAATGTTTCTATGCGAATTCCTAGTAATCCCAGCACGCCAGTAAAGTTTTCTTGGTTCTTTGATAGACTCACACACGCCGAGTGGTTTCATATTTGTTTAGAACAATGTTTTTGAAAACACATTTTTGAGAGATAAACATAACCTGGAATGGTTTTCTGTAAGAAAACGTAAAAATACTCTTCTGTCCCACTGCGGCTCGATTTAAAGTTTGTTGACAGAACACCTGGACGTATATTCTATGGTGAGTGATCACATGGGATGAAAACGTTATATTCTTGAACGATGATCCGATCTTACGGATCTCATGAAAATCATACGTTCTCGATCGCATGGTCCAAAACCGGGGAACAGCGTCGAATTTAGTGACGCTTGCGCAGTAAAGAGATTTTTTTTTATGGTGGTAGGTGATAGATCTCATGCGATAGATTCCATGTCACGAGAGAAAGACCGGATCGTACGACTTTCAAGAATACACGTCCTGCAGTTACCATGGAATCGTATAAATTCTGCGATCTATCGAGCAACACTTGAACTGCGTGTGTCTCCCAAATTCAATGACGTGTAAACGTTTATGATTGATTGATCGGTTTTCTTTCCGGAGTGCACATCAGGCTTTTAGAAAAAAGGAAACTTAGTTTTTATTTTCGCTAAGGCAAGGAAATATAAAAAGGAAAATGTAATCCAGAGGAAATTGCGAGTATTTCCCAATTTTTTTTTGTAAATCGGGTTGTTTTAAACCGCAATTATTTTGAGGTTTTTGGGATAGATGACAGCAGGGATTTTATTTTGAAGAAAAAATAATTGACAATTTTGAAAAATCCTTCAGATATTTTTGTTAAGCATTTAAAAATTGATCTCTCCTGCAAAATTTCAGAATTAATTCTGATGTTTAGTTTTCCCTGTGTACTCTGGCAAAAAATCAAAAAATTAAAGCACAAAGCATTGCCAGCGGTACTCTTTTTTACTTAAAATCTGAAAAGAAACTATAGCCTTAAATATCTCCGACAACTTTCCGGAAAATACCATTAAATATTAATTAAAATTTTTAAATAGTTTGATAAGGTTAATAAAGTAAGAAAATGTGGAACAGTTTTAAGGAACGCTATGATGAAATATTCAAGCCTGCAATATTTTTACTGTAAAATTTCAAGAAAAGCAAATGATGCCCCTTTTATTTTTTTATTTTTTTTTGCTGTAACTGAACTGTAAACCTGAAACAGGATTAACCTTAAATTAAGTTCACTTAAATTAGCACCCTTCATTGTACAACCAGCAGGCCTAAGTATGGTGGCATTTACTTAAGCGCTTACGTTGAGCATTCATCATAAAAGTGAATTCAATCATTATAGGTATGATAATTTAAAAGATGACTTTCCCCTTGTGGTATTTCCTTGTGAAGATTTATCCCTATTCTGGTTATTACGTAAAACTCTACAACCTTAAATTCTCCATAGGATGTACAGCAGTCGCCTTTCGTTCCTGGCTTACTTTGGAATATAAAGCTTCTCGGCTAATATCACTTTATATGGGACCTTCTAGGGGATATTTTCCGTAAAGTATTTTGGTAAACAACGTATTTTGCTCACAAGAAAAGAAACGCTTAGGACGCGCAAACGAGGTAAGGTTTCCAACAAGTCGAACCCGTTGATTCGTAACAAAAACTTGCGTTGCCAATTCAATGAGAACTGAGTAAACATGTAAGAAGGCGGTGCGAGAATCGAACAAGCCAGGACGGGTTTTTTCGTAAATTGGCTTGAAAACGGTACGTTTTGAAAACGCTGAGCGAATCGCATAGCAGCCATCTCGCACAGCATTTGCGCTGACCGTTCTGACTTGGCGTTCACGTCACCGTACGCACCCTCCAAATGGAAAGCGCATGGCACACATTGGCATCGTTGCAAATTCTCTCTTTCTCAAGTTTGGTCGCGAAGTTTAAGGTTATAATGTTATATAAGTTTTATATTTTGTATCTCATAGATATATGGTGACACCTTATATAAAGCTGGCTTCCCACGGACCGTGATATCGTGGGCCGGACATCGCCACGCCGGCTTGAGCAAATCCGGGTTGTCCCGATCACATTAACGGCGGCACTCTTCCTACGGCACGTGTGTACCCGAAGTGTACTTTCTTCAAAACGGAGTGTTTCGTCGGTGGCTATGCTATGCACATCGCGTAGGGTCGGGCCTTTGTAGTTACCGACTCGCGACTTTTGAAGTCGTTTCAACGTTGGCGTAGACAACCTGACGTCAGGAAGCTACGTCGGATCGACCGCGCACCTACTTAAATTTATAGCAAAATGGGGAATACAAATCCGAGTTGTACCGACGTCGCCAAACGTGGGTTACATAAAAGGAATACAGAAATTTGTATTACAAACTGCTTTAATTCGAAATAGTAACCAAAGGTCAAAAAAATATTCCTAGATTTTTATACTTGCAACGTTGGAAGAGATAAATAAGATGCCGTCGGTGGCGTCAGGCTGAACACCAAAAATTATCAACGCACTTCACTTTACTGACACACATGACCAATGCAGGGCGGAAAATACACGATCGCCACAAATATTCCCACTTTTTCAATAAAAAATTAGATTTTATTCATCATTTATCTACAACTACCGCAAGGAAAAGATGGCTACGTCAGAGAATTCCAGTACACTTAACCGATTTCTACTGAAACCCCAAATCAAATCTGACTGGTTGTGACCCCTAGTGAATTTTTGTTTACTTAATCGATCGCCCGTTCTGGCGAAACGTTGGTTTTATCTACAGTGACCCCACTGCAAGATTTTAGAGGTCGCCAGCCGTGTAAGTTTGCATCGATCTAACTTAATCTGTCTCCACTAAGTCTGTCCGACATCGGAACAAGACGCAGAAAGGAAGCCACAGTGAGTTTTAATGGAATGCCAAAAATTCTGACCTGCAAAATTTTGTGACAATTTTTGCGCCTTTTCAACTGCCTTTCATTTTTTCCTTCGTTTTATGTTTTGCAACCACGTTTATATAAGACGCTAAGTGATCAACATAAGTGGGACCCAACACACACAACAGTTTGTGGTAAACTGCTTTAAGGACGAGTTAAGGTAAGTTTAAATTTAAGCTTCTACCCAAATTAATCATAAAGCTTCTGTTAGCTCCTGTGCTAGCTATTTTTTTGAATTGACTTTTCTTTGGCATTATTAGTTATAGAAAGTAAGTATAACTTTCACCACTTTGGGTTGGACTCCAAACCCTTACGTTGAAAAATCGTCAAGTGTAGGTCAAATAACATCACCACATACATCATGAATACATTTGTTGCATCCAGGACGTGAGACGGACGTCGTAGTTTCTATTGATTGCAACGTTGGCAGCACAGATGTTGGACCGTTGTCAGAAAACTTTACTAACACAAGTACTGGAAGTTCAGACGTTGCGCTAACGTCTTACTCTGTACTACATGCCAACGTTCTATTAAGCCTTGTCGGAGATCTGCACTAGACTACAAACAATAGCTCCAAACGTTATCTCGACGACTTACGTTCGTCTATACAAGCTAAGACGGCGCAACAACGAAAGATAAAGTATAATCCTGGACTTAAACCGCTAAAGTCGTCAACTGACTATATTTTATACTCCCTCTGACGTTAGATGCCGTACAAAACTAGTCGGAAGACGGAAAATGCTATTTGGGATGGCTGCCGCGGGCGGCACCCTTCCCACGGCTTGGTCGCGCAAGCTGGTATGGCCTGACAATGGAAAGCTAGCTTAACGATGAAACGGATGTGCAGGTTCATGGACTCTCTATAGCTGGCTTTCCACGGCCGGTGATATTGCGGGATGGACCGAGTCTCGCCGGCTTCAGCGAATCCGGGTTGTTCTGACCACCTTAAAGGCGGCACTCTTCCCGTGGCTCGTGTGTGCCCGAGATATACTTTTTTCAAAACTGAGTGTTTCGTCGGTGGCTAGGCACAAAATGCCGTGAGAAGAAAAATGTGTAGCCACAGCCGCTGTCATATTATTTTCTGGATACTATTTATTCAACAAAACATTAAAGAAAAAGAAAAGGCGCTGGTGGATATCATCGTTTAATAAGAGCTGTTCGATGTATGTTGACATTAAGTTATCCCTTTTCTTTTTCAATTCCTTACGTTAAGGTTTTTATGGCTAGTACTTTTTGTATTCCATAGAGCTTGTTCATTCTCATATAAACTGAAAAACTCAAAAATAACTACGTTTGTCCAATCCATATTACCGGCTTGGGGAGTACTTTCCGAACTAAACAAGTTGCAAACAACCAAAACAACTGACGTACCAAAACCAACTGACATACCCGTGATATTTCGGACCCCTTCGGGCGCGCTCACATCGCGTCGAGTCGAGCCTTTGAAGTTACCGACTCGCGGCAGATCCGTTGCGCCATCACGGATCTTGCCGGGCTACCTCTTGTGGCACCCTTCCCGCAAGTTGGCGCGGCCTGACCATAGGAAGCTAGCTTAAGGCTGAAACGGTCGCGCAGGTTTATGGATTCTTAAAAGTCTCGTAATTAATTTAAGCTGTTAAAAATTGTTTCCAAAAAGGTTTAAATTAATGATTTTGTCATTGTTGAAATAACTATACGTTTTAGCGAAACCAATAATTATGTCTGCCGTTTATTAGATTTCAAATAATTTCTCGTGACATATTTATGATTGATAGGCGCCAATTAAATTTTGCATATCTTCATTATTGGCAAATTCGTATAATTGGCTCTGAATATGCAACACTATTAACTTAGTTTTGGTTACGCGATTCTAAACGACAGACTAATAATTAAATCTCTTCTGAAACGTTCAATCATAATTTAAGGGTGTAGAACGCTTAATCTCGCTAAATGGTTATATCTGACCGGGGGGTCAATTTTGCCGCTTTTAGGTTTAGGTTTCCGTTAAACACAGTTTACACAAGCTTTGGTTGGACTTTAACTTCTTTAACCTAACATAAAGATATCGGAAAAAAACTTTCACACGTTTTTTTTTAATTTTGTAACCACTAAATAATAACAAATATAAAATATATGCACGTAAATAATATTACTAAAGAATGATTAGTAATTTATTTTTACATTCAAGTATGATTTAATACGGTGTGTGTTCCCATTTAAACATACAACCTTAATGCGCTGCTATTGTTGATAACATTTTTTGATAAATGCCTATGGTTTATCAAACCAGGATTTTTTCAGACCGTATTTAATAAAAATTTTCATCGTAAGAACGATTCACCATAAAAACGACAATTTGTTATCCAAACCTTATTTCTTGGAACACATTCAATAATAAATTCGAAACTTATAAAACCCGTTTTTAATCGAACCACTGTTAATCAAACTTGTAATTTGTAAAACCCATCTTTAATAAAACCCGGATTTCTTACAGTTAGAAGAAAACCTGCAAAAAAAAAATTCAAAGTCCTAGAGTGAAAAAATATGTTACATTTATCGATTATCACAAAATTATGATTGTTTTCCACAAACCAAAACTATACTTTTTTGCACTCGACGCGCGTTTCGCTAACAACGTTAGCATCATCAGGAGACGATAAACAATGAACTAAATTAATCTACGCTCTATCTTATATACAATCCTTTAGTGGGCGGAGATAAGACTAATAATTTGTGATTGATCCCTCCCTCTCCTCAACCAAAGAATAAAGTGTACTAAACGGGATGGGTCCTCTATCTTTATTTAAACTATTTCTGGATTTAATGATTTCCATACTTTCATATGCATTCAAAAGTCTTTTGTTTGGTACATTTATTAGAAGTTTTAGGTTATCTAATGTGAATCTATGTTTGTTTTCAAAAGTATGCTCGGCCACACTTGACTTTTCTATTCTTCCGTATTTTAAGTGTGCTAAGTGTTCTTTAAAACGTGTTTGAATAGAGCGTCTCGTTTGGCCAACATATTTTTTGTCACAATCCATGCAACTAATTTCGTAAATTCCACTTTTTTCCAGAACTGTACTTTTATCCTTGGGATTTCCTAGTAAGCTTCTTATTGTGTTACCGGATTGATATACTAATTTAAGAACGATGTTATTAGATACTTTTTGTAATCCTTTCGTATAATTAGGATTATAAGGAATTGATACAAATTTTGAGTCGCAGGTATCTTTTTGTCTGAAAAAAGTGGAATTCCGAAAGGTCTTTTGAAAAGAATGTCTATTTATCAGCTTATTTATTAAGCCTTCGTCGTAACCGTTTTCGCCAGCTATATTCCTAATCCTATTCTTTTCTGCTTCAAATCTTTCTTTGTTTAAGGGGAAATTTACTAATCTATATGTTAAAAAGTGCAAACTTGCAAGCTTATGTTGTAAGCAATGAAAAGAGTCATTTGGAATATACCTGTTGGTGGCCGTTCCTTTTCTGTATAGGTCAAAGTCCAATTTATTTTTATTTCTTATTACTAAAGTGTCTAGAAATGGCAGTGTACAGTTGTTCTCTATTTCATAAGTAAATTTAATTGTGGGAAATTTGTTATTTATTTTTTCCATAAAATTTTCAACACTAGTTACATTAGTGTTGAATATTGAATATTGCAAACATATCGTCTACATACCTGAACCATTCTCTGGGGAAATACTCTAATTCTTTACTTATATCTGATTCAAATTTGCTCATAAATAGGTTTGCGATAAAAGGTGATAAACTATTACCCATTGTGGTTTATTCTAATTGCTGGTAGTAGTTATTTTTATATTGAAAGTAATTTAGTAAAGATAGGTATTCTAAAGTCTGTTTGTCTTCTAGATTGTTTTTTCTTAGTAGTTCCTCCACGTATTGTAAGGCACACTAGGGAACAATGAACTAACATCAAACGAGATTAAAATTTCACCTTCTTGGAGTGAAATATCTTTAACTTTTTTGATAATTTCAAAAGAATTTTGAACAGAAAAACCTTTTTCCTTTATAGGTAAATTTTCAAACTCATTTGCTAGCCATTTCGAAATGTTGTAAGTAGGTGATCCTACAGCAGAAACTATAGGTCTAACCGATTTTCCAGGCTTGTGGATTTTCGGAAGACAATACAGTTTCGGCATAATGGGATTGCTTACTTGTAGTTTATATTTAACATTGTCAGTAATAATATTGTTACATTTTTTAATTGTATTTTTTACTTCGTTAATCATTTTTGGTAAGGGGTTCTTTGGGACTTGTTTTTAGGGTCCTTTTTTTATTAGGTTATCTACCCTTTCGAAATAATCTGTTTTATCTAATATAACAACTTTATTACCCTTGTCAGCCTTTAGATAGAAAACATCTTTTTCTCTCAAACTTTTAATTGTATTATTGTGATTTAATGTACTATTTTTATTGTTTTGAATGATGTTTTAAGAGATCTGATATCGGCAAGCATCTCGCACATAGCCCTTTGTGCCTTTTGAAAGATTAGAGATTGAACTTTCAATATTTGCAATAATATCACTTAAATTATCTTTTTGTGGGGACAGAGCAAAATTAAGACCTTTGTTTAACAGTGATATTTCTTTGTTATTAAAAGTTTGAGAGGATATCTATTATGTTACACATTATTATTATAAGTGGCAACGCTGACATAAAACAACACATGCATCGAAACGCCGGGTCGCCGCGCCACCTGCGTGTACGCCTCTGGTTCATGTATTATTGCCGAATTAATTTAGCAAAAATTTTCTGACACAACGGGTTTATATTGAATTAAAAACGGGTCTTATAAATTTCGAAATTGTTATTAAATGGGTTTGAAAAAATAGGGTTTTTTTTTAATTAAACTTTCTTTTATTTAATGAAATCAAGTAGACAGAATTTTAGTGTGACGTCATCCTAAATCGAAATCTAAATCTGAATGCGGTAATATTGACCCCCTAATATAATAGAATAATATTTTAGAAGTCGTGTTACTGTAGGCTAAAGTCGTTAAGTCAGCTGGCCTTAGAACCATTCAAACCCCTTCAGATTTAGAGATTGTGATTCAAAAGCCTTGTTGAGTTCGGTTTGTTTAATTATACTTTATGCAAAACAGTGGTCCATATATTTTACTGGTTCAAGCTTGAACCCCTTCAACCCCTGCCAGTATAACTTGATTTATCACCTGAAAATCGGCCACAAGTTTGATGTACTCTACACTGACTTTTCGAAAGCGTTTGATCGCGTTAACCATAATCATTTTTGCCGTTTAGGCTGGAAGGCTTTGGGTTTCATTGAATGATTTTTGTTGAGTAATGGCAAATTTTGTAAATATATAGCTCGTTAAGCTGCGTATGTCGACTTACGAGGTTAGGTTTTCTTTATTTTTAAATTTCATAAAATTGTTCCAAAGAATATCAAAGAAATGTTGATGTTTTTGAACTTTTAAACAGCTAGAAATGTTTTAAACGTACTCTATTTCGAAAATAATTTGTACCTTTCGAGAAAATTGGAAAAGCCGGTAAATTTGACACTCACATTTGTCCGCTTGCTTGCTTGCTTGCTTGCTTGCTTGCTTGCTTAATTGTATATCTGCCTTAAGGTAAATTGGTTGAGCGTGAGCCAGTAGCGTTGTGTTGGCTAGCCTAGCATGTACGATGCTGTGAATCAACACTGCACAGCACCGTTCGTTAATTCACGCCCAGCATAAGGTAAATTGGCAGCCGGGATCGCGCTGATAACAAGTCATATTAGCTTTGTTTTCTGGATTGGCTAGCTGACTCTGGGCTAGTTCGTTGCCGACGAATCGGACTAACACAGTCCAGGGGTCCTATTTTCGAAACCATACCAAATTATTCCCATGCAACTACTTCCGTCTCTTCCTATACCGTATAGCAAAGGAGGCAAAAGACATGACGATATGCTGATTCATTCCCACTCGCTCGTGCAATATTGCGTTAAACCAGTCGAATTCGAACGCGGTCCACACATACCGGCTTATCTTTCGCTTTTCATTTCACACGGTACAGAAAGAGGCTGACATAAAAATTATCGATTATTCAGTACACGTGTGCGGATATTTTCGTATGGATTCGAAAATCAGACCCCAGGCGGCCATCTCCAATAGCCAAGCCGCCACGGCGCGCGGTGGCGGTGCTGCGTTGTTTAAAATGTTGTTATTTTTTTGCGTTTTAAACTGTTTGGAATAACGACCTGGAAAAAAGTGCTGCCGATCTACAAAACGATCTTGGACGGTTTAATGATAGTGTTTGATGTCATAAGAGTGAGCTTACTATAGTTGGAGTTAGGCTCATAGCCAAAAACTCCTATTTTTAAGTTTTAGAGTTAAGTATAAATGCTTTACATAGGGTGTTCACTTTTATTTTACAGTACAAAACAAATTATACTTATTTTTATCCACCGAAATATTATGAAATTACGTATTATGAAACATGTGATCATCAATTTAGATTAAGCGTCCCTAATTAATAATTCCCTAATAAGGGCACTGATCGTTTACCCGTATCTATGTATACATTTTAATTTTAACCATTTTTTGTTTTTAAGATTTACTTACTTAAACAATAAAACAAATAAAGTTGCATGATGAAAGACTTCAATAATTTTATACTCCTAAAGCTTGTTACACTTCTTAAAGGCGATAAAAGTTGCTGGTGTTTTCTGGGGGAATTTTCCGAAACAGCGAAATCATTTCGAACTTATCAAAGGGACTGAAAATCCTGATAAGACAAGTGACAAATTGACTTTTCCGGCTTTGCTGCCTAGTTTTCTCTTGTTTCTTTCTACTTAGTTTCTGCACCCATATGTATACTTGGTTAAAAAAAACCTTCCAATAATTCAAGACACCTGGCCCTTATAGTTTAAAATCAATTTGACAATCTGAACCTCAAGCTTGATAATAAATATTTCAATCAGGTGACTCAGATATTAGTATGAGTTTTTTTTGCAACCAAGTGAACATATATATAGTCCAATTTTTTGATGAGCGTACTGACGTCATTTTTTGGATCTCTATTTTATACATTGTTTTAGACAGCGACAATAAATATGTAAAAAACAGTCATGTCGTTGATTGTTTCAACTGTTATTTCACAAAATCTGTCACATTATTGTCAATATTTTCAAGTCGTCACTTTTTGCAATTTAAATTGGCGTAAAAATGGCAGCGAACCGACTAAGTGAGCGGAATTAATAATATCAAATTTACTGGCGTTTTTCGAGTTTGAAAAAAGACAAGTAGCTGCGGGAATCCCTCTGGATGTTGGAAATGTGGTAGAAAGAGTTTCTTCTGCAACAAAAGTTGGTAGAACTACAATATTCGATATAAAGAAATAGGGCATAAAATATTTAAGGAACAAAAATCAACAAATGCAACGCAACGGACCAAAATTACAGATTACTTGAAAAGTAAAATTCGTGATACTATATACTGCATGCTTGCCAAAAAAGCGTAGGTATATCATAAGAATCAAGACATGTCCAATCATTTTAAATATTCCGTCAGTTTTCTTCGAAAATGGTTAAGAGATATTGGCTTTAATTTGATCGAAGAAAAGCAACAATAGAAAATATCCGATGGATCTTCGAGATATGTTTAATGAAAGAATTCAATTTTCAAGAGAATATGTTAAAAACGTGAATTTATTGCTGCATGGGTATATTTTTTTTTGTTTTTGTGCAAAGTACGTAGCTATAATTTGTTGTAGTTTTATTTTTATTGAACGGAAGTTAAAGCTATATTGACAAACAATCTGCTATTTAGTAAGTAATTTGTATTGTTACATTACAAAATAACCATACAAAATAGAAGCGATGACAACTTCCTATACTTTGGGTCCTATCGAGCCTGGCATTCTTGCCAACTTGAGTAAGCACACGGTTGTGGGGCACTTAGCAATGAAACACCAGGTTATACAGTCTCAAAATATATTTTTGGAAAACAGTGTAAAACAATAAATGTAAATTTTAACCAATAAAATAGTTTTTTTTTTAATTTTTTTAAAACTAACATTTTAGGGGTCTTTCCTCTTGTTTTTATGTTTAATTTCAATGATGGAAAGTACTTTTATCAAAGATGAAAAAGTTGAAATGGTTCTCATAAAAAAAAAATGAAGTTGAAGCTTGTTTTGATAAGTTTTGATAAAATTTTATGAGTTTTTTTTTAAGGTTTTTAAAGAGAAAATGTTTGGACAGGGGAATATTTCTTATCTGTTTCCACATAGCTAGCCGATGACAGGGCTAAACATCCCTGGAACAGGTACACAGGACTCATGACTGGACTAGGCATCTCAGGCCAGGGCAAAGCAGCACTTAGGACGGAAAGTCGAAGGTATGGTGTTGAGAGTCGGCACTAGGACCACCCATGGCTGTGCACCGGAACCAAGCACCCTAGACAGATATAAAAACAACCTTCTAGAACAAGGGAGAACACCCTAACGTATCATTTATAACTAATTTCTAATAACGGACATGTATTTTACACAGGAAAAAAAAAGAAGTAAAACAGTAACACAAAAAAACTACTGTTTACTTATTGTACGGGGCATGCCTGAGGGGCAACACTCGAAGTACATACGCCAAAAAAGCATAAAAAAAAAACATATAAGTCCACACTCTATTGTATAGTGGGTACCACGGACGATAAAACTAAAAATTACTTAAAACGACAGAAAACAGTCTAATTTCTTACAAGGGCAAAAATAATCAAGGTACACACGCAGCAAATATTTACCTCAAATCATCCTGAGGGCGACATTCCGCATGGCAGGTAACCTAATACCTCCCAGGGAGTTGACGTGAGGCCTCCTTAATCTGTAGCACAAAGAAAAATACAGAATAAAAAATAGTCAATATTGAAATAAACTGGAGGGAAAACGCTTAAAAAAAATCGAATATAATTACCATCGATCGGCTGATAAGCCACGGTCTAGCCGGCCATTATCCGTATCCTATACGGTCAAAAAGAAATCCTCGAAAATCACCACCTCAAACGCCAAACACAGGCAACGGGCACTTCCACGAAGACTTTCTTCTTTTTATGGGACCTCTGCGGATTCCGTCTACGACGATTTCAGGTTGCAAAGGTCGCCATGGGCACGACTTCTTTTCGGTATTCTTGGAAAAGAAAATTTAAACGTGGCACTCAAAACGGTGCCGGAAAAGAAGTGTTTCCTTCCCTCCAGGAAATCTCAGACGCTAAAAAAGAAGCTTCCTGCGGGTAAACGATTGGTCAAAAACCTCAGAGGCGCGAAAACTACAGTCGAAAATCGCTTATCCTGATTACCATATTAGGTGATGCTGCTGAAAACGCATTACAATTGGGCGATCTTTCTGATATGGGCAAAAATCGACAGGGGCTGGGGTCCAAATTCTACTTTTCGAATGCGACAGGTTCAAGTCGGAAGTCTCTATTCATCAACCTAAGACAGACAAAGACAACGAAGCGGTGT
This sequence comes from Oxystoma pomonae, assembly GCA_963921995.1. Taxonomy (NCBI): domain Eukaryota; kingdom Metazoa; phylum Arthropoda; class Insecta; order Coleoptera; family Brentidae; genus Oxystoma; species Oxystoma pomonae. The sequence goes on along the minus strand of OY998167.1, from coordinate 32,583,962 downwards.
TGTCAGATTTCCTTCTGTATCAGCGGGATAGGAAGAGATCACGTGACGAACAGAAGTTAACAACAAGGCATTGGTTGCAGTAGTGAGCAAGAAATGGACTTTATCTTTTTGGGAGTACCAATAAACAATAAGTGTAGACACTTGGTTTTCTCGAAAACGACTCAGCAGTAACGTAATGTGCAACTTTAAATCACAGTTATGTGACGTGAAGTTAGTCACTGTATACTCCCAGGATTTCGCCTATGACAATCTGGCAACGTCGTCCCAAACGTCACGGTCAGCTGGCGGTCGAATTTAATTTTGAAAAACCATAAAATGCCTAAAGAAAAACACGAATTTTCGCCAAGAAAAAGACCACTTTCCGGCACTCCAAGCCTTCCTAAATAATCCAGGTGAGTCACAGTTTCCTTCCGTGTAGGTAACATACGGATCCTTGACAAATATCTCTCTCCCCTTTACTGTTTGTTTACCTCTTTAGAACGACTATAAACCTCCTTTATTTCGAATTTCTTATACTTTTAGGCCAGTCTCGAGTCGTATGAGGACAGATGATCGCCTCGTTTGAATAAATAAACTGAATATCTATCAAAATTTAACCTGTTAAAGTCTGCACAGCCTGTCGTATAAACCACAGGAAATATGGACCCTACAGACCAACGATGCACACAGAGACAAGCAAGACGGTCCACACTTGACATGGCTAGGCTGTACGAGGTTGGGCAATGCCCTTTAAGGAATTCACGCATACTTGAAACCAAAATAAAACCAACAGGTGAGTGTTGTGTCAACTGACGACAAAGGTAGAGTAATTTTGTAATATCAATACCATATGATTGGTGACAACCTTGGTCCTGTTATTTTTAGGACTTATTGGACCCCCTAAAGCCTGACATGTGCAAATTGGGGACCGATCAGTAACAGAAACTGCCAACCACCGACACATCACTAGTGACAAGAATCTACCACTCAACAAATGAACCGACACTAGTTTCTAGTAAGTATAAGACCGCTAAGTCTCTCTTTGTTTGACACGGTTTATAAAACTAACCTTTATTATCTACTTTATTTTCGGGTGTTAAGTAGTTGACGGAAGGAGAATTTGATATAATCAATCAAAAAAAACAAAGGCTTACTAATCTAGTAAGTTGGCGGTTTAAACTATGCGCTAGAAAGACCGTTTTGGTGTTAAGTTATGTAAAATTATGTTATTTTTTCTTGTTTCAGGTTACTGCAGAGCCAGAGCAACCTTTCTTGGACTGGTTAAATCATACAAGAAAAATACGAAGTTTCATTGAACTGTAGACTGTATATCATTAGTTAATATAAAAGAAAGATGGATGTTGTAATGTTATTTTTGGAAAACACATGATTTGCCACTGTAATTAAATTTATTGGTTTATTAGAAAGGGTTCAATGGTGTTTTATTTGAAATATTGAGGTTTGCTTTGTTTTGAAAAAAAAGTTAAACAGAATAAAATGCCTCCACATAAAATAATCATAATTCTAGTATAATTCAACCTCAGTCCAACAGTAAATATTGTTCTTCCAGCGCATTCGCCATAAAATAGTAGGATATAGAATAAACAAAGTGCTCAGACATATAGTAAAGATGATTGACTTAAAGATTTTGCAAGGGTATTAGAAGGGTGTTTTGAAGAATTATTTTTTTCTAGGGGATATTGTTAGGGAAATATTGAACCGTTACACTCCCCCTTTCCTCCGTCAGAGGTGAACACCGATTAACTTTGAATTAAACTTCGGGTATCCTTTTGACAAGTTATTCCAAATCCATTACTGTGGCCCATCCCTCACCGCTGGATTGATCCCAATACCATGTGCAACCCACCAAAAAACAAGAAGCGAATCGACAACTGTGCGGCCTCGACAACACCAGTACCTTACTGCCCGCAAGGAAAGTATTTTAACCAATACCTTCAAAACTGTGAAACCTTGAAGAGGAAAAAACGTAGTAAAACCTTTGAAACCTTGAAGAGGAAAAGAAAAAGTAGCTAAAATTTTAACCACTACTGAAACTTACATGCTAAGTAACGCAGCAGTATCGCGTGCAACCCCTTGTTGCAGGCGACACTACCTAGTGGAGCTATAATGAATAGCTACCACTAATAAAACCAAAATAATATAATTTTGACAGGTTATCCCAAATCCATTACTGCTGCTCATCTCCCACCGCCAGGTTGAACCCAACACCAGTAGCCCGGACTCCCCATAGTTGATTGGCCCGCCTCAGCTACCAATCGAAGAGCCCGAACCCCCCAAATGCGAATCTCCGCCGCATAAGGCCACGTCAGATGCCCATCCATCCTGACACACCATCAGGAGGCAAGCAAAAGCGGTGACGGTGAAACCGAGCAGCACCCAATAGACAGGGACCCGTACCGAAAGGCCGAAAAAGAAATAATAAGAAAATGAACCCCCCCAATATACCTTGAAGACTCCCCAGAGTGACAAAGCACCGACCAACCCAGAACGCCGGAAAGCAATCCTCCAGACTGTGATGGTGCTGCCGAGACGTCAGTATACCTAACGGAACCTACATCATTAGGCACACTGCGATGGTAGTTCGACCCAGCAGGCTAAAATTGCACAAGGTGCTAAGGCAGCACCTGTCTCGTTCAATAGCCCTCACCACAGTCTAAAGGACCACGTCCCCGCACCCAAGGAAGACCAGCCCCCGGCCTCCGCCCGGAAGTCAACCTGGCATACCAAAATACACACAAAAAGGGAAAAAAAAGGTCGGGGATACTATCCACCGAAGAAAAAAAACTCAAACTTCTTCGACAGGACTTTGAACAACATATGCGTATTTGTTGTCCCCCATAGAGTCTCTACAGATCCTGTCAAACGCGCAAGTCTAAAAAAAGACAAGAAGGAAGAAGCTTAAGAAGACATTTGATGTTCAGTCTTAATGGAGCTAACTAGAGCCTTGGAATCGGAAATCTGCCAAGTTCTAGCGCCAAATACAGAAAAACCCACCACTAACCCGATTCAGCAACTGCCTGAAAAAGATGTAAAATCCAGGCCAGTTACCACCAGAAAAAAAAATATGAAGTATAGAAAAAGAAAAGAAATGAACTTTTTTGTATATACGTATCTGTCGCTACAAATTAAGACTATCGTCGTCGTCTTCTGCAACGACCACCGGTTTCAAGTCCTGGACGTGCCAATTTCCAACGCACAACTTCCCATCCAAATCCTCAAGCCGATACGTCACAGTACCTAGCTTCTTCCGGACACGAAACGGTCCAACATACTTAGGGCACAACTTGGCGTTAACGAAATTCAGGGCGTCCGATTGAACTTTATTCTTCCTCCATACGAGATCTCCCGGTATAAATGACACTTCTCGACGTCTCAAATTGTAACGACCACGATTACGATCTGAAGACTTTTTCATATTTACCATGACAGCTTGGTAAAGCTTTTTGAAGCCATCTAGCCTCTTCTCTATGACAGGTTTAGGATCCTTATTTATGGCATAAGAATACTCTCGACCGTCGGAAACATACTCTCGACCAAAGTTAATATAATATGGCGAAAACCCAGTAGCTTCACTTTTTGAAGTTCGAATCGCACACGCGAGCGCTGGCAAATTAGCGTCCCAACGACGATGGTTATCTCCTACATAAGTCGAAATCATAGTTTTGACCACTCGGTTTGCTCGTTCGCACGGGTCAGCCTGTGGATGATAAACAGCTGTGTAGGAGAGCTTGAAGTTATACTTTTCTGCGAGACTCTGTAGTTCTTTACTTTTCATCTGGCTGCCGTTATCGCATATTACATATTGCGGAACTCCGAAGGTTAGAATAATATCATTCTCTAAGTGCTTACAAATAAAATTCGCAGTAGCAGCACGACCAGGAAAAACTGCTACGTACTTGCTGAAATAATCGCTTATAACCATCAAGTGGGTATTCCCCTGTTTCGAACTTCGAGGAAGTGGACCGACAAAATCAAGACTTATTACTTGCCAGGGTTGAGTAGGTTCTGGAGCGCGTCCCATGTGACCTGCTGGCGCTTTCTGCTCAACTTTAAACTTCGCACAAGTCTGACAGCGGTTAACATAGCGGGTTACATCGCAACGCATCTTGGGCCAGTAATACCTAGTTTTCAGTCTATTGTACGTTTTAAAAATGCCGAAATGACCAAAGCGGACATCGTCATGACTCTCTGTTAAAATCTTCGATCTATAGTCTTTCGGAATGACAATTTTCCAGTAATCGGATCCTTGGGCTAATTCAGGAATGGCACATTTAACATATTTGTATAATATCTTGTTTTCTATACGCCACTGAGAATACTTTAATGGAGAGGTGTTTACTAGGTTTTTCATCCTTAAATACCACGCATCTTTAGTATCAGAAAAGTCATATTTTTGGTTTTCTATGGTAACGCTGTCTACATTAGGGACTGACCTAGAAAGAAAATCTGGCACGACATGGTCACGACCTTTTCGATGAATAATCTGATAATTAAATGATTGTAGCCTTAATGCCCAACGCGCCAATCTGCCTGAAGGGTCTTTCAGATTGTGTAGCCACACCAAAGAGCTATGGTCAGTTATGACCGTAAAGTTGGTAAGTTCCAAATAGGGTTTGAGTTTTTCCGTGGCCCATACAACAGCTAGACACTCACGTTCTGTAGTCGAAAATTGTTTTTCCTGTTTTGTCAATGACCTAGATATGTAACAAATCACCTTTTCGCCTTCGTCGAACTGTTGCGTTAATACAGCTCCTATGCCAAATGCGGATGCATCCGTTTGTAAAGTAAATGGCTTTGTGAAATCAGGACATGTAAAAATGGGGGCTGAGACTAAAGCAGTCTTAAGCTTGCAAAAAGCGGTTTCACACTCTGGAGTCCAACGAAAAGCCACGTTTTTCATCGTAAGACGAGTCAAGGGAGCGACTACTGAGGAAAACTCGGGAACGAATCGCCGATACCAGCTCGCCATGCCGAGAAAACTTCGGACACCTTTCACTGTTGTTGGGGCAGGAACATTAATGATCGCTTCGACCTTGTCAACATCGCATTGAAGGCCCTTAGCAGTAACCGTAAAACCAAGAAATTTAAGACTGGGACGGCAAAATTTGCACTTTTCGGGACTCACAGTAAGTCCTGCAGCCAGCAACCGATCCAAGACAAGTCCCACAATACGAAGATGTGTCGAAAACGATGGAGCAATGATTATGACGTCATCCAAATATTGGAACACGTAGGGTTGGAGATCTACGCCAATAACGGTGTCAATCAGTCTCTGCCAACAAGCAGGCGCATTTGTCAGACCAAATGGCATCCTTTTAAATTGAAACAGGCCTCTGCCTGGCACTGTGAAAGCTGTAAGTTCTCTACACGATTCTTTGACACTTACCTGCCAATATGCAGAGCGTATGTCCATGGAACTTATATATTTTGCCTCGCGCAGTCGATCCAAGATGGCGGAGATGTACGGGATCGGGTAAGCGTCCTTTGTTGTGGCTTTATTTAAAGCTCTATAGTCTACGCAAAACCTAAACTTGCCGTCCGACTTGGGAACCAGTAAGACCGGTGATGACCAAGCACTTTTGGACTTTTCGATGACATCCAACTCCAGCATTTTGTCGAGTTCCTCATCAATTAGCTTCTGCTTCAAAGGTGATACAGGATAATACCTCTGTTTGATGGGTTTGGTACCTGGTTCCAGGAGTATCTCATGCTCATACACTGAGGTAAACCCCAAGCCATCTTTCATTCCTGCAAACTTTTCTTGTAACAGGGTATCTAACTGAACTTGTTGTTCAGGTGTAAGGACTGATAGGGAACCAACCTCTTCCGTCTTCACTACAGTGGCTGAAGAACACTTGACCTGATCTAAAAAATCTTCGAAAAACTGTTGTTTACTAATAGCCTCGCAATCAACTGCACTATTACCGAAACTCCACTGGTCGCGTCTCAAATCAGGAAGAATATCCATAGAAATAATAAAATCGACACCCAGGATCAAGGGGTGGGGGAAATCAGGGACTACCATCACAGGTAAAACACGGATACGACCTATAAGTAAAAATGGAACGTCAACAGTTCCCTCAATATTCGCTGTCTGTCCATTGGCTACAACACATTTGGACCGACGACTCCTATCCAACTTTAATCCTAGTTCCTGGAAAGTTCTCCATCCAGACTCCCCAGCAATCGTGGAACTCGCACCGGAATCCAAAAGAGCCAAAATAGAATGACCTAAAACGTCAACATTCAAGGACGGCCGCCTGTCTCCAGCAGCATGCGACAACGCATAAGAGAGAAAAGTCTGTTCCGCCGTGGGAGTTTGATATTGGGTCACTAGACGATGGTCTAATGACCCTGTTCGGCGTTTCCCGAATTCGAACAGTTTGGACAGTTCCTGGTAGTAAAACCCTCCTTGGAACATCGGTAACATTTCAGTTCTTTCTCAGGACAGTTCACTCTAGTATGACCTTTAGCTCTGCAATGCCAACAGACTATTTCCCTGGATTGGTTACGTGACGGCGTGTCAACAGTGTGCACAGTGCTTCGTTGGGAGGTGCGCTTATAAGCTAAGTTAGGTTCGGGAAAATTCGTGGAGGTAGGTGGTGGAGCAAATTTTTCTGTTCGGTACATGGTCTCTTCTACTTCACTTCCTAATTCGATGAGGTGGTCAATGCTCTCAATATTTTGCAATACAAGGGCTCGTTGTAAAGGAGGTAACATGTTCCTTCTGATCAGGGCCACTTGCTCACTCATAGGTAACGGTGGTCTAAGTTGACGAAACAAACTTTGCATGCGGGTTACATACAGACCAAAGCGTTCATCTGAACCTTGAGTACGTTTAGGGATTTCCCTTCGCAAGGCTGCCTCATGATCATGAGGAAGAAATGTTCTCCTCAACTGAGCTTCAAAATCGTTCCAGTCACGAAAAGTGTCTCTTCGGACCCTATACCAATCCATTGCATCTCCTTTCAGAAATTCTCCCATAGCTCTTGAAGCTATCAGTTGCTCCTTGGAAATATTTCTGGAAAGACATTTATCTTCCAGACTATCCAAAAATGAGTTTAGGCTTGAATGTCCATCATAGCAAAGGTTCCACTTCTCAAAGCTGTTAAGTTGAGATACCGTTGGGTTCATCAAAACATGGGACAAGTTAGAGTTAGCCAAAGGAACTTGAGGTGGCTCTGTCCTTCGGTGTTGCCAAAAATCAGGGACTGGCTGGTATTCTCTTCGGTGAGGTATTTCTTCGGTATGCCTCTGTGGTAAAGAGTGGGAATAAGGATGAGGTTCCGTACTGAACCTAGCTCTTTCAGTGGATAGGGTTTCGATCAATGGACCACGAGACTCCAAAACTGAAGGACGACTGATCGGTGAAAAGTCTGAAACATGGGGTTGAGAAAAACACTCAGGTCTCATCGAAGAAACAGCAGGACCAGCAGGATAAAATCTATAATCGGATGCAGGGGCAGCACTATAATCAGGAGGGTACTGAAAACTAACTCGTCTACGCTCCACAGATGGATTTGGTTGAAGGGGCCTATAGGGGTCACGAGGAATTTCAACTGCTCGAAAAGGATCTTGAAATTGAAACCTTTGGGAATAACCAGCACTGGGTAGAGGCTGTGAGATTTCCGGAATATTCCTTGGTTGCTCATTAAAATTACCAAACTCAATATTCCTGTTCTGTGCTGGAGGTAAGACTTCATCAACATTCTGGGGCTCAGGAGAATCACAAAGAAAAGGGTTGGTGTTGTTATGAGATCGCTCACTTTCAGCGGGTGAAGCTGATCCCTGCAAAGCTTGTGGGTGAGTAGCTGACTGTGTAGCTGAGTTGTTTCTAATAGCTGGGCGTGAAGAAACAATAATTTGATGGTTTTGTCGTGCAGCTGAGTTGTTGGTAGCTGTAGCTGCGTTTGTTGTAGCTGTAGCTGAGTAGCTATGTTGACTATATGATTGTGAAAAACCATTAATTGGTTGATTTTGTTGTGTAGCTGAGTTGTTGGTAGCTGTAGCTGAGTAGCTGTGCTGAGTAGCTGCGTTATTATGGATAGCTAAGCTTAAAAAATCAGTTCTTGGTACATTTTCTTGTGTAGCTGAGTTGTTGGTAGCTGTAGCTGAGTTGTTGGTAGCTGTAGCTGAGTGAAAAGAACCATCATTTGGGTTGCTTGGTGGTATAGCTGAGTTACCAGCAGTAGCTGAGTGTGAAAAACCGGTATTTTGGTGGTATGGCTGTGAAGCTGAGTTGCTGTTAGTTAACTGTAGCTGTGCTTCAGTCTGTAAACCGACTCCAAGGTCTATCATTGGTTCATCAGAAGCTGTGGTAGCTGGATGACTGACAACTTCAGAATGTGAAGGATGCTCTTCTGTTGGTATCCCGGAAGATTCCTCAAAAAGATTTTCAAGCAGATCACCCAAAAAGTCCTGTGCACTACCAGCTAGGCCCAAGGTTGCTATGTTGTAAACGCCTTCCAATGCTCTCAACAATCCACAACACAAGTCCCTCAAACTATCTTTTCGTCTCGCTTCCTCTTCGGTATCTGGGTGAATTAAATTTATCCTTCCCCGAACATGAAATAATCTTGTGTGAATTCTCTTAAATTCATTATCTCTGTTGTTCTTGTCAAATTCCTGTATACTCTCACCAAGCTCATCCAACTTCGCTCGACAAATAGCTAACTCTCGAATAGGATCAAAACAAACACGAGCTCTGGTGTTTCCAGACCTTTCTTCAGCAAAAACAGCCCTCAGCTGTGCCCTTTTGTCCCGAGCTGCAAAGTTTTTGATTTCCACTCCTCGGCTTTCCAGCTCGTATGTGATCTCATCGCTAAGTAAACGATTCACCTCCATATTTTCCTGAAGCACCAACGCACTAACACCAAATCAAACAAATATCCTGTCTTTCAACCTCAAAAAGGTCAGGCTATGAAGTGTAACGGTTTCGGTTCAGGGAAAAAGTGACAAAAAAAACTTGCCAAAAACACTTGTTTTTGTAAGAGGCGCAAAAATAATTTAAAATAAGAAAAACACAGAGAAAAGGGGACTCAATTTAGTCACTGTTTACTGTGACAGCAAAAAACTACCAGAAACTAGTTTCGGGGTAAACGCTGCTTAAAAAAAAATAATTGCCGCTTGTAAAAAATATGACAAACAACTAACTTAAACTAACAATACACTTATTCGTTTACAAATTCTTTTCCGGATATATATCTAGCCGACCTAGACTTCGAAGACTTTGACACATCAACACCCTTATATAAGAGAGAAATTATTGTGGAAACAAGCAAGGAATAAAAATTTTTAAAAATATATTTTTGATTTACTATTAAGACTTTCTTTGGATTTACCATGCTTTGAAAAAAAATATATATTACTGATTTAACAACAAAATATATCTGATAGATGATGCTTTAAAAAATATTTCAATTTAATAAACATTGAAAAAAAACAAAAGTTTGGGATTTTCTTTGCTTTAAAAAAATATTTCGTTTCATTATGCTTTGAGAAAGAAAAACATTTATTTACTTTGCTTTGAAAAAAATACTTTTTAGAAAAATTCTGATTTGATTTACTATGGTTTGTGAACAAAAAAAAATTTTGTTTTTAAAAAACATTCTTTTCCTGAAAAAAAAATCAATTTACTATGCTTTGCGAGAAGAAAAAAAATTGGTTGGGCTATGATTTGAAAAAAAATATTTTTGAATTTATTTTGTTCAGTGAGAAAACATTTTTGAATTTGCTTTACTCGGTAAAAAATTATTTTTGGGATTTATTTTGCTCGGTAAGGAAAAAAAATTAATTTACTTCACTCGGTAAGAAAAAAATAATTCTTGAATTTACTTTAATCGGTCAGAGAAAAAAAAATGTCTTTAATATACTTCACTCGGTGAGGAAAAAACAAACTTTGAATTTATATATTACGTTGTTCGGTAAGAAAATTTTTTTTTTTTTTTTTTTTTAAACTACCCCACTCGGCAAAGGAAAAAAAATTGAAATTCACCCCAAAAAAAAATTTCCATTAATTTTTAAAATTACTGGCTTGCTCTTAAAGAAAAATACCATTAAAAAAAATTGCAAATGTAAACCCCCCCTTCGCTTTCTCAAAGCAAAAGAAAAAAGAGAACGCTATAAAACCACTCGCTTAGGAGTACAACAGGAAAGAACCTACCTCTATACAGCCTTGTAGTACTCTACTGCAACCTATCTTCTTTCTTGAAGCCAATGTACCATGGTATTTCATTGCCAAGGCAACCCAACAACCAAAAACTTTTTTTAAAAAACCAAAAAAAGAAAAGTACACCTACTCCAAAGAACAGAGAACCACGTGGGCAGCCAGTGTTACATTACAAAATAACCATACAAAATAGAAGCGATGACAACTTCCTATACTTTGGGTCCTATCGAGCCTGGCATTCTTGCCAACTTGAGTAAGCACACGGTTGTGGGGCACTTAGCAATGAAACACCAGGTTATACAGTCTCAAAATATATTTTTGGAAAACAGTGTAAAACAATAAATGTAAATTTTAACCAATAAAATAGTTTTTTTTTTAATTTTTTTAAAACTAACATTTTAGGGGTCTTTCCTCTTGTTTTTATGTTTAATTTCAATGATGGAAAGTACTTTTATCAAAGATGAAAAAGTTGAAATGGTTCTCATAAAAAAAAAATGAAGTTGAAGCTTGTTTTGATAAGTTTTGATAAAATTTTATGAGTTTTTTTTTAAGGTTTTTAAAGAGAAAATGTTTGGACAGGGGAATATTTCTTATCTGTTTCCACATAGCTAGCCGATGACAGGGCTAAACATCCCTGGAACAGGTACACAGGACTCATGACTGGACTAGGCATCTCAGGCCAGGGCAAAGCAGCACTTAGGACGGAAAGTCGAAGGTATGGTGTTGAGAGTCGGCACTAGGACCACCCATGGCTGTGCACCGGAACCAAGCACCCTAGACAGATATAAAAACAACCTTCTAGAACAAGGGAGAACACCCTAACGTATCATTTATAACTAATTTCTAATAACGGACATGTATTTTACACAGGAAAAAAAAAGAAGTAAAACAGTAACACAAAAAAACTACTGTTTACTTATTGTACGGGGCATGCCTGAGGGGCAACACTCGAAGTACATACGCCAAAAAAGCATAAAAAAAAAACATATAAGTCCACACTCTATTGTATAGTGGGTACCACGGACGATAAAACTAAAAATTACTTAAAACGACAGAAAACAGTCTAATTTCTTACAAGGGCAAAAATAATCAAGGTACACACGCAGCAAATATTTACCTCAAATCATCCTGAGGGCGACATTCCGCATGGCAGGTAACCTAATACCTCCCAGGGAGTTGACGTGAGGCCTCCTTAATCTGTAGCACAAAGAAAAATACAGAATAAAAAATAGTCAATATTGAAATAAACTGGAGGGAAAACGCTTAAAAAAAATCGAATATAATTACCATCGATCGGCTGATAAGCCACGGTCTAGCCGGCCATTATCCGTATCCTATACGGTCAAAAAGAAATCCTCGAAAATCACCACCTCAAACGCCAAACACAGGCAACGGGCACTTCCACGAAGACTTTCTTCTTTTTATGGGACCTCTGCGGATTCCGTCTACGACGATTTCAGGTTGCAAAGGTCGCCATGGGCACGACTTCTTTTCGGTATTCTTGGAAAAGAAAATTTAAACGTGGCACTCAAAACGGTGCCGGAAAAGAAGTGTTTCCTTCCCTCCAGGAAATCTCAGACGCTAAAAAAGAAGCTTCCTGCGGGTAAACGATTGGTCAAAAACCTCAGAGGCGCGAAAACTACAGTCGAAAATCGCTTATCCTGATTACCATATTAGGTGATGCTGCTGAAAACGCATTACAATTGGGCGATCTTTCTGATATGGGCAAAAATCGACAGGGGCTGGGGTCCAAATTCTACTTTTCGAATGCGACAGGTTCAAGTCGGAAGTCTCTATTCATCAACCTAAGACAGACAAAGACAACGAAGCGGTGTTGTCAGATTTCCTTCTGTATCAGCGGGATAGGAAGAGATCACGTGACGAACAGAAGTTAACAACAAGGCATTGGTTGCAGTAGTGAGCAAGAAATGGACTTTATCTTTTTGGGAGTACCAATAAACAATAAGTGTAGACACTTGGTTTTCTCGAAAACGACTCAGCAGTAACGTAATGTGCAACTTTAAATCACAGTTATGTGACGTGAAGTTAGTCACTGTATACTCCCAGGATTTCGCCTATGACAATCTGGCAACGTCGTCCCAAACGTCACGGTCAGCTGGCGGTCGAATTTAATTTTGAAAAACCATAAAATGCCTAAAGAAAAACACGAATTTTCGCCAAGAAAAAGACCACTTTCCGGCACTCCAAGCCTTCCTAAATAATCCAGGTGAGTCACAGTTTCCTTCCGTGTAGGTAACATACGGATCCTTGACAAATATCTCTCTCCCCTTTACTGTTTGTTTACCTCTTTAGAACGACTATAAACCTCCTTTATTTCGAATTTCTTATACTTTTAGGCCAGTCTCGAGTCGTATGAGGACAGATGATCGCCTCGTTTGAATAAATAAACTGAATATCTATCAAAATTTAACCTGTTAAAGTCTGCACAGCCTGTCGTATAAACCACAGGAAATATGGACCCTACAGACCAACGATGCACACAGAGACAAGCAAGACGGTCCACACTTGACATGGCTAGGCTGTACGAGGTTGGGCAATGCCCTTTAAGGAATTCACGCATACTTGAAACCAAAATAAAACCAACAGGTGAGTGTTGTGTCAACTGACGACAAAGGTAGAGTAATTTTGTAATATCAATACCATATGATTGGTGACAACCTTGGTCCTGTTATTTTTAGGACTTATTGGACCCCCTAAAGCCTGACATGTGCAAATTGGGGACCGATCAGTAACAGAAACTGCCAACCACCGACACATCACTAGTGACAAGAATCTACCACTCAACAAATGAACCGACACTAGTTTCTAGTAAGTATAAGACCGCTAAGTCTCTCTTTGTTTGACACGGTTTATAAAACTAACCTTTATTATCTACTTTATTTTCGGGTGTTAAGTAGTTGACGGAAGGAGAATTTGATATAATCAATCAAAAAAAACAAAGGCTTACTAATCTAGTAAGTTGGCGGTTTAAACTATGCGCTAGAAAGACCGTTTTGGTGTTAAGTTATGTAAAATTATGTTATTTTTTCTTGTTTCAGGTTACTGCAGAGCCAGAGCAACCTTTCTTGGACTGGTTAAATCATACAAGAAAAATACGAAGTTTCATTGAACTGTAGACTGTATATCATTAGTTAATATAAAAGAAAGATGGATGTTGTAATGTTATTTTTGGAAAACACATGATTTGCCACTGTAATTAAATTTATTGGTTTATTAGAAAGGGTTCAATGGTGTTTTATTTGAAATATTGAGGTTTGCTTTGTTTTGAAAAAAAAGTTAAACAGAATAAAATGCCTCCACATAAAATAATCATAATTCTAGTATAATTCAACCTCAGTCCAACAGTAAATATTGTTCTTCCAGCGCATTCGCCATAAAATAGTAGGATATAGAATAAACAAAGTGCTCAGACATATAGTAAAGATGATTGACTTAAAGATTTTGCAAGGGTATTAGAAGGGTGTTTTGAAGAATTATTTTTTTCTAGGGGATATTGTTAGGGAAATATTGAACCGTTACAGTATTTACTACTTTTTTTTCAATTTCTTGTAAATAAAAACCTTTCTATTAGTATCCTTAATTTATCAGCAAATCAAGGATTAAAACAAATAGAAGTGTCCTTTTCAATTTTGAAAAATCGCACATATGTCAAAATGACAACAACAAATTATTTGACATGGGAACTCTTGATAACAAAGAAATACGTTTTCAGAGGCAAAAATAACGTCGGTTCTCTCACAAAAAAATTTGACTATACAGTGTTCGTCAGCGAAAGTTTGTATATAGGAATAGTGTGCGTTAGGATAAAACGCTATTTAAATCACATGTCCTAAGAGAGATGCCTAGCTACGCGATTTTGTCAAGTGGAGAATTTAGGAAAAGTGCTTCACAAATTATTAACGCCATTCTTACATACGCGCATCTGCTTAAAGAACCCCGCGCACAAATACCAATAAATTTGGATCTCGGTAGAATTCAATAATACTCTGGTATGTTGTAGTGCAAGTCCACATTAGAAAACTGTGCACTTTCAAATCAGTTTGTGTGATTTGTTTATGAGATATTTGCACATAAAGTGAGAAAAATGCCCAAGAGGGCTATATTCTAATGCCAAAAAAATATATTTTTTAAACGAATTAAACCAAAATAGAGACGGAATTAAATTGTCCAGAAAATGTAGTTTCACCTAATAAGAATTTTTTATGCTTCAGTTAGAAAGTTTGTGTATACAGGGAGTAGTCAAAAATAACATTTTCAGGTGGAAACATTGTTGCCCACCTAAAACCTTTTATTTGAGTCATGTTAAGATGATTTCACTGAGCTTCGTTCATTTACACTCATTACTTCTTAGTGTAGGAATTTTTAAAGTTTGAGTTTGTTCTCGCACCTTAAGCAAATTTTTATTTTATAAATATGCTAAATATTACTATCCTGTCAGATATTAGAGCCTTGGATAACCTCGAGATAATGTACACTGTAACAGATAAGCTATAATTTTATTACGGGCTCCATTCAGAAATAGTTTTTGAATATCATTCTTAGAGTTTTTTTCTTGTTTTATACGGTGTTCTAAATCAGATCGGTCAATTTTCACTATCTTTGGTACATACTTGGCTAACTGTAAAACTTTGGTCGACATTCTATGTCTAGTTTTTAAAATATACAGTGTGTCCGAGAGGTCTGGAATCGCCGATTTTTTGAGAAAACTGCACGTTCTTAACAAAAAAGCTTGGACATTTCTATTCTTATTTTAAAATACTATTTTGAAAAAATAATGATCATTTGTACAAGATGACCTAAAAAAAAGATGTAGGTAACAAAACTTACACTTTTTCAAGTGACATACCCTGTATATTTTTACACTTCTGTACTGGCCTTTCTTTTCTGATTCTAAAAATACCAAATATATAATATCCTTATTTTTAGTGGTTCTAAAACTTTTTATTTGAGTCATGTTAAGATGATTTGATTGAGCTTCGTTCATTTACCATCATTACTTCTTAGTGTAGAAATTTGTATAGCTTAAGTGTGTTCTCGCACCTTAAGCAAATTGACATAGAAACACTTAAACCCTTGTAAAAATAAGGTTTTTACAAATATGCTAAATATTACTATCCTATTGGATAGTAGAGACCTCGAGAAAATGTACACTGTAACAGATGAGCTATTTTTTTAATACTGGGTATTGATGTAAAATATGTTACATCATATTTGCGTAAATATCACATAAAAATATTTTTATAAAAGAAAATATGTAAATATTACGTCAAAACTTTAACTGTAAAGTGTATGTTTTCTCTAGGTTACCCAAGGTCTTTACTATCCGATAGGGTGGTAATATTTAGCATATTTGTGAAAACCTTATTTTTACAAGGGTTTAAGTGGTCCTATATCAATTTGCTTGACGTACGAGAAAATGCCTAAACTTTAAAAATTCGTATACTAATAAGTAATGATCTTAGCATTACTCAAGTAAAAGGTTTTAGGTGCGCAACATGTTTTTCCACCTCAAATACTGGCCATTTCGATATAGCTAAAAACGTTATTTTTGACTAGCCCCTGTATACAAACTATCTAACTGAAGCATAAAAAATTCCAATTGGGTAAAACTACATTATCTGGAGAACTGAGTTTCTGAGTTTATGTTTTTTTGCCATTGGAACACAGCCCTGTTGGGCATTTTTCCCGATTTTACGTGCAAATATCTCAGACACTAATCATACAAACTGATGTAAACCTACACAGTTCTCTAATATTGACTTACACTACAACCTACCAGAATATATATATATAATTTGATCAAAATCCAAATTTATTGGCGTTTGTGTGCAGGGTTCGTTGGCTCAATTTACAAACCCGCTTCTGAGGGTTTACGTGTGGTTCATTTTTGTAACACAAACATATTTTCGTGACTAGAAGATAATACTCGGAAAGTCTTTAAGCATTCAAAAAAATTATAAACAAAAAGGAATATCCTATCCTACTAACTAACACTAACGCCATCTTTTCGATATTATCGCAAACAGAAATAGTGTCGATATTGCATCGATAGTTCACAGACGACGTTTTGTAGTAAGCAAGTCGTACACTTGCAAATCTTGTAAAAATTTCCAAAAAATCAATGAGGAAATTCTATAGGCCAAAAGTTGATGAAATCGTTTAAAATATAGGTAGGGGGTTATTATACTCTTTTTAGGATTCCTCAGAAACTAAAGATTTTCTCTGCATGACCAACAAATTCTGCAAAAATAACTACTTTTTTTCAAAGAAACAAAGGGAAAAAAAGAAGCCAGGAGAACATTCTGCATCAAGAATTGAAGACAGTGATTAAGAG
Source organism: Oxystoma pomonae (assembly GCA_963921995.1). NCBI lineage: Eukaryota > Metazoa > Arthropoda > Insecta > Coleoptera > Brentidae > Oxystoma > Oxystoma pomonae. The sequence goes on along the minus strand of OY998167.1, from coordinate 32,567,439 downwards.
TGTTATAAGAAATTAATTATTTGGTACAGCTTTAAAGAGAGTAAGAATTATTTGCCAAGGTAATATCTAATCTTCGATAACACAGGAATCCTAAAGAAGATGAAGAAAAAGAATGAAGAACTGTAATTTGACAAAACATATTTTTTTTGGTAGCGCCACAGTTATTTTTTCCTATATTATAACTGTTAAAGTGCGATTTTCAACACAAAATTTAATAAAATTTTAGTTTTTTACCTTAATACTGCTGAGGGGGACAATTACCCCTATTGTCTCCTGGGACCGTAGTTGCTTTATTTCGTTACAGTCTTTGCAATTGCGTCGAGAAAAGTCTTGTAGTGTGTGGCGTCTTTAAGCTCGGCTTTCAAACGAGATCGATTCGGGAAACCCAGATACTTTACAAACTCAATCGAAAGAGTACGGCATTCAGCAAAAATCTTCTTAATGAAATTAATATTTTTTCAATGAAATTATTTTTTTTTTCATTTGACGTTTTCTGTTCTTTGACTAAATTTGAAAAAACAGTTTGCATTTTCTTCACTTTCGCTCTTACTCGATGCCCATATATCGGTCCTTTTTTATACGCATTGTACTGCTTCTTATCAAAAGTTTTGGAATTTGAAGAAAAAACGTTAAGCTGACAGTAGACTGTGTCAGTATTGATAGGTGCATTGGCACTTAGGAATGAAATAGCAATTATATATAGTCGAATTTTTTGATGAGCGGACCAAGACCATACTCAACTAAAAAGCCTGTTAACTCTTACCACCTCAGTGCCCTTTAGCCTATTGTGGCTGCCATTTTTATAACCAAATTGACAAGTAAAACATGGATTTTCTGTCAGTTTGGTGTCAATATGGCACCGATCATAGGCCAAAGGATACTAAAACGAATATGAGTTAACTGGCTTTTTAGTTGAGAACGGTGTTGAGCGGACTGACGTCATTATTGCCTCTGGAAACGTATTTCTTTGCTGTCAAAAGTTCGCATGTCAAATAATTTGTTGTTGTCAATTTGGAGTACCAGTTGAAACAATCAACGACTTGACTTTTTTACATATTTATTGTCGCTGTCTAAAACAATATATCAAATAGAGATCCAAAAAAATGACGTCTGTACGCTCATCAAAAAATTGGACTATACTCTATTCTAATTAGAAATTGTGGAATTTTAAGTGTAATTTCTGTTAAAAATTAAATGGCTCCATTTAAAACTTTGGGTGTGAGTAGCCTATCGGCCTGCCGCACGAAAGGTAAAAAAAAAGACCGGCACAGTATCAAAAAGTGCAGAAAATAGTAGTTTTCACAACTAATGGCTAAAAAAGTATTTTTTTTACAAGCATCCGTTTAAATAACGAGCGCAGCGAGGTATTTAAAAACGCGAGTAAAAAGAACACAGTTTAGCCGCGAGTTGTTAACACTATTTTTTTTTTTAATACTTTTGCCAAAAAATCCAAGAAAAACAGGAAAAGACTTTTAAAAAAGAGCACTTCTCGCAAAACACCATCTTTACACTGTAAATCAAGGCGGCTGGTAAGTAAAATACCAATGGTTTCCAGAGCGATGTGCCTTTTTACTCAGTGGCGTTCATTGTTGCGACATTTTAATCTTTGACAGTTTGATATTTTGACGATGTTTTTAAATAATTTTTTCGTAAATACCTGGTGAAAACTGGCTACACACTTTAATTTTGGGTAAAAAAATGGACAGAAATATTTTTTTGCACCTGTGATAAAAAAAAAATATTTTTTGCATCGGTAACCAAAAAAGCCATGCTTTATTTATCTGAAGACAGTTACTAAAATCATGTTTTTGGTGAAGGTGTAAAAAAAATGTTTAAACTATCATATTTTTGAAAAACATCTTCCAGCTTAAAAATAATATTAAAGTAAAAATCTTTTTCAGGGGAATTTTGGATAAAAATCTAAATAATTTTTGTGTATATAATTTACTTTCTAAAACTACCCTTAGGCTTAACTGATTTTCGAGATATAAAATGTCAAAATATAGACTATAAAAATATAATTTCTCATTGCAGGGTAGATATCTTATGAAGCTTTTAAAAACCCAAATTATATTTTCTTTAACAGAAAAATATGTGCTAAAATGGCGTTTGCATATTTTATTATAACATGAGGAAACGTTTTCGTTTATTTGTCTTGCTTTATTCCGCTTTATGTTAGGTAAATAGCCGTTATTTTCCACACAACCAAATCCTGACTTACAGCAGAGCCATCTTGTACAAACACATTTTTCTTCCTTGCAAGGATAATATAAAAGTGACATTACCTAGAAAAATACCCTTATTTTTTTGTACCAGCTCTTTTATATTTAATTATTATTAATTTAATGTTTTATGATCCTTATTTTGGTATTATGGTGTGCAAAATGAAGTTATAGGTACGTTTTTTTTATTTGGTTTGGTCATCACATTTTAAGAATATTCCTCGGGTAGATTGGAATATCCTTAGAGTATTCCGTAAATGCATGCATATTCATGGAACGTGAAAGAAATAGGCTACTTTCAGAAGATTATAATTACTCTCAGAAGATTATAAAAAATATATCAATATTTTATGTGGTTATTATTATTATAATAATAATTAAAACTTCCAGAAAATCAGAAATATACCAAGAACACATTCTCTGAATTTTCCAAAGATTTAATTTCTAGATACCCTCAAAAGATTGTGAAGGCAATTCTGGAAAATATTATTAGAACATTTGCCAGAAGACTATTTTTCCTAAGAAATATACTTGGAATATTCTGGAAAGAATATTCTAAAATCGAATATTTTTATAATATTTTAAAAAGAACATCTAGTGGAGTATATTTCAGAAATGATACAATAATTTGTACAAGAATGACAAGATTATATACAAATATTTATAGAACTATATATGAGAATTATCCATGAAAGTTAAGGCAAAATACCTTTTTCTGATAAAAAAAAAAACTTGCAGAAATTAGTACTTTTGTATAGCTTCCGGGCACTCCCGGGTATTCCTTTTGCTTTTCAAATAAAGTTTGGCATTTTTTAAGACTAAAATTGAAAAAATTAGTTCCGCCATTTTGTTTTCCATACGAAACTTTAAAACGCTTGAATAAATTTATTTAGTGTTTTGTATGGGTTTTTAAAAAAATTATTGTTATTTCTTTTCAGATTCTTCCGAAACGTTCAAGATTATGACTAAATTGCAGTTATATAATATAATGCAAGAATGCCTGGATAAAAAATTGGAATGAAAGTTTTTATTTTTGGAGAAACAAATAAAGGAAACAACTAAATGTCCAGATAGTAAGCTTGATCAATTAAAGCATACTTTAAGTAATTTCAAGTCTGATTTAAAGCAAAAATCGGTTGCTTCCAACTATAAAAATGAACGTATTCTGAAGAAGAATGAGCAATGGCTTAAAACCACAGAAAAACCAGGTCGAACTACAAAATAATTTGGTGAATCGAGTGACAGATCCAAGCGAAGAAAAACTGAGGATTTGAGAGCGAAGGTACCTGCAGAAGAGTTAACTTATGCTGCTCAGATGAGGCATCGTGCTGAAGGTAACAAAGATATATCTAGAATTATAAAACATATCACATTAACCCCTACGAGAGCATCAAAGGTTCGAAAGGTGATTTCTTCTACAGATAAAAATAAAATAAAAAAACACACCGTATCTGAAGCGCTGGCTATATTTGTTGAAGAAGATTTCAGTAGAAGACAATGAGAAATTCTTCACAGCGCAAACAAAAATATTTATCCCTGCTATTCGTTATTAAAACGAGCCAAAACAGAATGTTATTTAAACGAGGAATCAATAAAAGTGACTGAAACATGTGTCGAAGTTAACTTCTAAGATTAACTTAACCATATAGCCTTACGTTTGTGTAAGTACTTGGAGCAAGTCCTAGTTATTTGTTCAGATGAAGAAAGAAAAAACTTGGAGCTTATTATAAAATGGGGTTGCCATGGATCCCGGCAATCTCAATATAAACAAAAGTTTGAGAATAACACTGACAGTGACGCAAATATATTCCAAAGTTCCTTTGTATCATTGCGTTTACAATCAGTCGTTACTGGTAAAAAAAATTACATGGCAAAACCCAGTGCCTTCATCCCCTAGATAAAAAAATCAAATGTATTAACTCCTAAGGGGGAAGTTCAGATAACACACACATTGCTACCAACAATGGTGGACGGTAAGATATGCAACGCAGCGACCAATACTTCTTCTATCTTGAGGTGCTATATTTGTGGACTTACCTAAAAGAAATTTAACAATTTAAGCAAAGCAATTGAAGTAGATCCTTAAGTTTGGGCTCTCAATTCTACATGCAAGAATTATATTTTTTGAATTATTACTGCCTCTTTCTTATAAGCTTACTATCCAAAAATGGCAAATAAAAACTTCTGAAGAAAAAAAAAGTTAGGGAAAGAAAAGAGCAGATTCAGAAAGCATTTAGAAATGAAATGGGTCTACTAGTGGACATACCAAAGGCTGGGTTTGGAAATACCAATGATGGGAATACTTCAAGACGATTTTTTTCTGATCTGATTTTTCACGCATCACTGCAATTGATACAATTGATTCTTGAAATAATTTCCAGTGGTCATGCTATAGATGCAAAGAAGTTCGAAGCCTATGCATATGAAACTGCTAACCTGTACGTACAGTTGTATGGGTGGCATCCAATGACACCCACCGTTCATAAAATTTTAATACATGGTGCTACTGTTATTAAACATTCATTATTGCCAATAGGACAGCTCTCTGAAGAAGCAGCCGAAGCCCCTAACAAACATTTAAGACTGTATAGGCAGAACTTCTCTCGAAAATTTGACAGAGTCAAATGCAATAGAGATATATTGAACAGGCTCTTATTATCATCCGATCCATTTCTAAGCAGCAATAGACCACAGCCACGGAAGAAAAGTAAGCCTTTTAGCCCAGAAACCATAAGTTATTAAACATTTTAGATAAAAGCTTTTTTCTACTGTGCGTAAAGTACAACATTTTCGCACTAACGCCTATGGACTTTACTTTTTTAGTTCATAAAGTAAATAGTAAACTACTCATTCAGCAAATTTTAGTAAGGGTAAGAAAAACATGTGTTTAGCTTTCGTTTTACTTATGGAGTTTACGCATTCACCCTGCGGCTCGTGCGAAATAATCCGCATTCCTAAAAAAAGTTCTTCTTTACTCACTTATTGCATAAATAACTATTTTTATTGTCCATGTTCACATTTTTACACGAAAAAGTGCATATATTATTTTTGGCCAGATTTTTAGTGTAAATACTCCAATGTGCGTTGGAAAAACATCAAATAAGGTTGAAATTAATCAAATTAGTGCCATTCCTAAATTTTTTTCAATGCGAGGTTTCCTAAAAAATAATACTTATCATAAAAACTACTTTCTTTTGTTAATTACAAGAAGTATTTGGTACATTTCCACCCTTATTCCAAATACATAATCAGTCTTTATTTGACAAAGTTTGCGTTTTCCATTAGGCATTGTTTTAATAACACGAAACTTTAAATCTAATTTTAGCAAAGAGCTTCTGGGCGCTTTCCTTAAATTTTAAACAATTAGGTAAAAGATAAAGATAAAAGATAATTGAGACTTTTAGCACATTGTAATCTTACGCAATACGTTTTCCTTATTTAGTTTAATAATAAGGAAAATGAAAGTCTATAATTCAATACTCGTTGAGACATTAACTGGAAGAGTTATTGTTTAAGTGAAGAAAAATTGGATATCTTGAATTTTGCTACCCTTGAATTGAGCTGCAATCTCTAATGATGCAAGGTGGAATGAATGAAAGTTATGTCTTTTACAAAAAATAAGAAAGAAAAAATTTGGCTTACTATATGTATAGTAAGTAAGCAACTATCGTCCGATTAGCATAGTTTCTCTGTTTAGAAATTTTATAGGGCGCATCTTAAAAGACAGGTTAACTCTATTTTTTGAGAAAAATAACATTTTTTGTGAAACACAATTCGGTTATCGTGGGAGATGCTGAACAACAAAGGCTGTACATATGATCTTGATGAACGTGATCGATGGCCTGGAGAGAGGAGAGCATTGTTTGTTTGTTATCCTGTTATCCCTGTGTGATCTTTCTAAGACATTCGATTGCGTTCCTATGATCTGTTGTTAAGTAAATTATTTGGTTATGAAGTCAGGGGAATTCCTCTTAAACTGGTCGAATTTTATCTTAGTTTCCTTCACCAATATGTCGAAAAAAACGGTCAAACTTTGGACATTAACATGATTAAAAATGGAGTTCCTCAAGGCTCTATTTTAAGACTATTATTATTCATTGTATTTATTAACGATCTTTGTTACTACATGATCAACACACCAATTGCCAACTTTGCTGATGGCGCAACCTGATGAGAGCTCAGAAGTGGTTCTCTATACTAAACGCTGATAAGATTCAAACTTAAGTCATTCCTACAGACAATCGTCTTTCTAAAGGAAAAAGTGTCAAACTACTAGGCCTAACCTAAGTTTGCACTGGGACTGTATACGTAGACGTTTTATGCTCTGAGCTTGCAAGTCTTATTTCTTGTTTCGTAGACTAAAATTTTTTATTAATTTTCAAACCATGGGAATTTGTTACTTTGGTCTTTTTCACTGGAAGCTGGCATATGGAATATCAGTTTGGGGACGCAGTTCTGCTGCAGAAAGTGCGTTTATTATGTAAAAACGAGTTATTAGAGTTTTGGCTGGAGTAGGCTATAGAGATCGTTGCCGACCACTTTTTCTCAAATACAAAATCATGCCGCTGCCCTGTGTGTATTTATATTTTGCCTTGATTGAAATTTACAATCAAAAAGACAAACTTTCATCTAATTTATATTTGCATAATTATAATATGAGGAGCTGTCGTTTAGAAATAGCAAAATTTAAATTACCAAAAAGCAAGAAAAATTATTTTGACTTAAACATTTTTAATAAACTACGCAAAACAGTACAAAATTCAGGTTTCAAAAAATTTAAAACCACGATTAAAATATATCTTTTATTGAATTGCTTTTACATCATATGTGATTATTTAAGGTCAGACTTTAATATCTAACAACATTGTTATTATCATTTTAAAAAATTACTTGGTTTGATTGACCGATACTTGCTTAGCATTTTTTTCTACGTTGGGAGCTTCTTTAAACGATCATGGCACGATTTTGATTTGATGTAGAATTTAACAGAAATACTGTTGCTTATTTTTTTTTATTTTATAATTTTTTAACCAGCTATAATGTACTTAATCTGTGTAAATGTAGTGTATAATAAATTGAAATTGAAATTGAAGTTATACCACTAATTGGTTTCGGAACCATTGATTGAAACATTTTTGAGTCGTAGGGACGTTTCAACCTCAACTACAGTTGGCGGGAGTCGTTGATTTAAAGTCGTGGGTTTACCAGAAAACGACTCAATTTAGCGCCCTCTAGATCACATTTGGTGTCCGGGACAGTTTCTAAATAATACATACTCCATATTTACAAAATGAATACCTTAAAAACCCATTTTATAATTATCTCGTCGTTAAATGCAGTAAAAATACTTAAGTTTTCTGATTTTGAAAGAAAAACATATTTTCCTACAAGCCTGTGGAAAAACGCTTTTCTCGCACTCATTTCCATGCGGAAAGTGCCACTTTTCCGCACGCTGTGCGTGAAAAAAAAATTCCGCACGCCGTGCGCGAAAAAAAATTTTCACGCACGCTGTTGACCAAAAAAAAATTTCACGAACGCTGTTGAGCACAAAAAATTTTTCACGCACGCTGTTGAGCACGCTTGTTGTTGAGCACGCTGTTGCTCAGTGATGAATCAGGAAGACTTAACGTCGACGATGGCATTAAGCATCATGAGCAGTGGTACTTTCAATGTTCCCGTGATTAATAATTGCCATAAAAATTAATTTTTTAAGATTGTTAAAGTTTAGTTCTGAATAGAACACAAAATTCGTAGTTTTGACTATTTTTTCATTTTTAGTCTGCTAGGTTTAACTAAAATAATGACAAAATATCTTGATATTCCGCACGCTCGTAGAAAAAATGTTGTACCTAACGCGCTGGCGCCTCGTTCGTGCAAACGCCGGTGCGTGTCAACTATATGCCTACTTTGACCTAAAAACCACGCGCGCCCTAAATCCAACGTATTATAGAAAATTAATTAATTTTGAGAAAATATATTTACTGTCACATTATTACAAATCTATTTTAAATTCAATGCGGGTAGTGGCCTAGGCCCCCCACATATTTTAAAATGTATATTAAAGTGAATTTCAGGAATACTTTTTAAATTTTCTGTTGTTTAAAACAAACCAGAATCATGGCGGGCCAAGCCGTTAATCACCAAAAATGGCGGAGTCGTACTTAGTCGTATTTTACACGCCAAGTAGATGACAAAGACTGGCCGCGTGGCTATTGCCGCATTGACGCCAGCAATTTGTTTCTTGTTTTTACTAGATATTTTCTGGTGTTGCACCACTTTCCCAATAAAACCGTTTGTGACAATATTGGCCAGGTTCACTTCTTGCCGCTGACTTCTATTACGCTCTTTGTCATCTTTTTTTTTTCGTCTCATTCTTATCAAAAAAGAGAGATATAAAAATGAGCGGCAAGAAGTGAAACTGTTTTTTTTTAAATTTATTTAACAAAAATTAAAATTTTTTATAGTTTTTTGGCTAAATGTTGTTGTTAAACGACTTAAAAACGTTGTGTCTCTACCCGCCGAGTTAATTAGGTTAGGTTTCCTTACCGTCACCGACACTACACTACCAATTCTCAGTTTGTCGTGGAAGCCCTTCAACAATTTAACGAAGGTCGCACACGTATTAAATGCGCAGTTGTTAAAACTTCTAAAACCCGTCGTTGAGGTCAATCAAGCCACACCCTCCCCCCCCCCCCGAAAGATATTCGAGTTTTGATACGCTTATAATTTCGAACCAATTTCGAACAAATTTTGAACATTTTTAAAAATTTTAAACCACACTTGACGTCCGGCTATACCTCCCATTTTAAATATTAAAAAAAAACTAGGAAGGAGTGTGGTTCAAAATTTTAAAAAGTGGATCAAAATTAGTTTAAAATTATAAGCATATCAAAACTCGAATATCTTTCGGGGGGGGGTGTGGCTTGACGTCAACCTGCACCCCCACCATATTTTCTGAAAAAAACAGGGTTACTAATGGGTTTTTGGAAAAATTATTTGGTGATAATAAGAGTTCGAATTAATTCCTAATTTTGATATTTTTTTCTACGCTTTAAATGAGGGGGGTGTAGCTTGACGTCCGGCTGCACCCCCCATTTTGAATATTAAAAAAAACCAAGAAGGAGTGTGGTTCAAAATTTTTAAAAGTGGTTCGAAATTAGTTCGAAATTATAAGCATATAAAAACTCGAATATTTTTCGGGGGGGGGGCGTGGCTTGACTGACCTCGTCGTTGCCAAAATGACTAACACGAGCCCCAAATGAAACGAATCTTGGTCGGAATGTGGTTAGAGGCGGAAAAATTTTACTTGGGAGTGTGTAGGTACAAAAAAAACTTACTTTTATTCAAAATAAAGGACGCAAATTTTGGGCGGATCTGGACTTAGTTCTAGATTTATTCCCAAAATTACGTCTTAAGTGCGCCACAGGCGAAACTTTTAAGAATATTGTTCTAAAATTACCATTTTTACACGTTCTAATTGTTATTGACAAAAAATCTTCAAAATTAAGTCAAGGAAGGCTGTCTTTTTTGCAGTATATAAGCAAAAAATTCGTAAAAAATTTAAATCTTTTTCGGTTTTTTTCACGAAATATTAAAAAAATTTCATGCACCGTAGGCGAAAATATTAAAAAAATACTATAAATGCAATTGTTAATACGTTTTAAAAGTCGTTGTTAATAAAAACGTCTCCCAACATGTGCAAGTTTTGAAAATTTACTAAAAGCGCCTAATAAAACAACATTCTAACAGGGCGCAATATTATGAAGTGTACAATGATAGTTGACTGGATTTGATAGAAACATTTACAGTGGGATTTACTAAGATCTAAAATAGTACCCCTCACAGATCTAAATATTTACACCTGTGGGGGGTACTAAATTTTAAAACCAAATTTAAAAAAACACTTACCCATACAGAAAAGACAAAAAGTTATTCATTATTTTGTATTATTATTGCAAAATACCATTGAAAAACAGCTTTTTTCTAAAAATATACCATATTTTAGGAGAAAATGCCCTAAAACTATTTTTTTTTTTGATAGACTTCAAAATGGCGTGTGGTGAATACGCCAAAAATTTGGCACATAATAGCTTCATCATCTGTATTTGAGGTTATAAAGTTGGTGAGAGTTAGTACGTCGATGTTGGTGAGTTTTTAGACCACCTTTGGGGGGTGGTTTAAATTTATAGCCACCAGAAAGGATTATTTTGTGGCAATTGGTAATAAGTTCGTTTAAAATTTCACAAGTAACCGTTTTTACAAGAAGTAATTTACCCTATTTAATATCCTAAGTTGTTTATTAATCAATAAAACACCTCCAATTTTGTCCAGAAAAACGCCATATTTTCAACCCGTTTTCAGCACAAAAAATATATTTATGAGGGCACTACAAGGAAAAACATAAGTGAAGGTCACTGATTACGCACGAAAAATACAACAAACAGCAAAACCCAAAACAATTATATTAATTTATTTACAAACTGAAAGTAGAACATTGAGGTTATCTAAAAGCTCAGTCATAATAACTTTCCTTACTCAAAGCCCACTCATTTTAAACCTGTAGCTTTCATCAGTAAGAGGTTGGTGCAAGCCAAGGTGCAAGCAGAGGCAAAAAATCTGAACTCGCCGTGTGTGATTGAACGCAGTGCTAATGTTTTTAAACTAACATTTCGACAGTGACAGAAATTTAAAAAAACTTGCATTTAAATCGTTGTGTGACATCAAGTATTAATTGGGAAAATTAATTTCAATGGTAAGTTTTAATTAGAGTGACATATAGCGCCAATGTTAAATTATTTCACAGAGTTTTTCTTATTTAAATCCCGCATGGGTTTATATTTTTAATTTTCTTTTCTTCTAATTGAAAATTTCCTCTTAAATCCAACAAAAAATTGTGTTAAGATGATTATTCAATAAAAAAAATTATTAGAATTCTTCTTATAAATCAAACTCAAGGAGAGTTGGTTTTATTAAACCCAAAAATTTCACTTAAACTAAAATAGACTAAACCTTTTTAGTAAATCGCACCATTTGTGTTCAGGGAGTTAAGAGTTTCGAATCGCTAAAGGCAACAGAAATACTACGGGAAATTGATCCCACAACGAAAAGTGACTTTAAGATAACTCTTCTATTTGTTAATATTTTATGTTCATAAATTAATAATTATAATTTGTCTTTTAATTTGACTTACAAATAGGGAATAAAGGCACGTTTTTATCATGCTGGTAAAAACTTTGTTGAAGGAAGGCACTATTTTCATTTATATTAATTTAATTTTTCGAACTCTGCGCATGTATACACAGTAAAAAATTAAATTTTTGATATACTCAATGATACACATACACATAATAGTTTATATAAACTCAGAATTGCGTAAAAAGTATATATGACATTGACAATTTCCAACATTGTGTCAAAAATTTTAGTTAATATTTCGTGGACTCGTTCACACTCGTTTTCTTGATGAGTTAAGCTGCGTTCAGAATGCCCACACCTAGTGTAAAAACGCACCGGTGCGTGGTGTGTCGCCGTTCAGGAATATGAAAATGACCGGTGCGTCTCATTTTCGTCATTCAGGAAAGGCGGTGTGTCTACTCGTGCATTTATAGCGTCATTAGCAAGGCCACTTACATGCGGCAATAAGGGTCAAAATTGCACATATTTATGGCTATTTTAGTGAGCTTATCACACCACACCGTCACCCCAGTCTCGACTTGGGCGATGGTTGATGTCCTTGAATGAGGTTATGATATGGTGAAATTTTGATAATTTTTAATGACAAGACTGTTTAAAAATTTAATTTTATTCAATTTTTTTTAACTAACTCTGTAGAATATGTATTTTTTAATGAGTCGTTTTAATCCAATACACGCAATAAGTGTAGGAAGTAAAAAAACGTGACTTTTTTATTACTCTTTTTTTTTTTAAATGTGATGTCTTATTAGTCTAGTACATATACTTTTTTATAGCAGGTCTCAAAATGTTCTAGCTGATTTGAATGAAAGAGTTTCGCGACTATGTGGGATTGGTAGCTCTTTAATCACATAATCAAGTGTTACCGAGTGTTTTGTTCGCATCCATGTAGAAGGGGTTGATATGACGTCATCTTTCAAGATGACGGCCAAAAATCATAAATTATACAAATTTCTCAACCGGGGCATGATTATACTCGATTTCATTTAACTCGAGAACGGGGATTCAAAAAAATTCACATTGAAGGCCATCTGACTTTAAATAACCTTGAAAATCGCATAAACCAAGATTATTGTCATTTTCTCTTCAAAAAATCCCAAATCCAAATGTACCTTAAACTATTATGCATATATGCCAAATTCGATCCTTAGACTTTGATGGAGTTTAAGGCTTCATGACCTTGAAAAATACCCAAGTAAATTTAACACATTGAAAAAATAACATACTAAAAGGCGCTATTCATCAACTATTAAAGCGAAGAAGACCAAATTTGATAAGACAGAAAAGAATAGCAAGTCCAACAATACTGTTAAAGAAATTTGGTTCAGCTATAATGCATTTCAATATGGCGGCTGATATATCAAAAACACTTGACAAAAAAGGTCGCAAAAAAACTGACAACCAAATAAAATTAATTTTCTGTAAAAAAGTTATAAGTGCTGCATTGTCAACAGATTCTATGTGCTTGAACAGTTCTGGCCTAAATGGTTTCCTTAAGTATGTTAATTACACTTCGTTCCGATGTTTCCCTACTATAATTAAAAGCTACAGAAAAAACCGTTTGGAAATACTCAGCTGTCATCTTTCTTGCATGTCTAAAAAAAACTACGCTATCGCGTGCTCTGTAATTGCACACTTGACTTAGTTTATTTTCATCCCACCCACGAAATTACGGAAATTGGAGAACATTATTTTTATGAGGCTAAAAAATTCGAAAATAACGTGACATAAATGAACGTAATGAGAATATATTTTTTAAGCTGTGGGTAATTTTTTAAATACTAGCAGCTTTGCCCGCGGTTTTTCCGCAATTTTTATCAAAACTTTTTAGTTACCTATACTAATTAATTTTTTTTTTTAATTTTAGATGATGCGCTTCTCCACAATAGGTGGGTCCCTTAACTTCAGAATTTTTTAAATTTCATCAAAAATTCATAATCCTAGACCCCATATACCAATTTTAAACAAAATCAAAGATCCTTAGGTGGTACCCCCCCCCCCCTTTAAGGAGGTCTAAATTTCATGATCTTCGAAATCCGATCGAAAGTTCGTTATCTTCTTTAAAACGTTACCGGAGACATACTTAGATGGTACCCCCTCAACCCCCTTTGAGTGGTGTAAAATAAAAATTTTAAGTTTAAGAAACAGTTGAATTCAGACTGTATTTTAATTTAAAACCCTGTACCACAAATTTTGACGCATTTAAACGTCACTTTACAATACTCTTCCACCCAAGGATACTAATCCTAGAGCAAGCTACTAATCCTAGAGCAAGCTTTAAAGGAAGCGAAGCCTGACATTTATTTTGACACTTGCGTTGTCATTTTTGATTTGTTTGCCTCGCTTTTGTCATCGGCGGCTCGTTATTATTTAAATATTTTTTTTATCAAAGACTTTAAGCAGCACGTAAATTAAAGTATTTGTGAGGAAAGTTTTATAACAGTACCTATTTTTGCCCCGACGATAGGGCTTAATAAAGTAAAAGTATAAATTCGATTCCTTGTGTATTTTATATCCGAAATTAGTAAAAAAATTATTACGACGTTGTGAAAGTTGATCTTTAGTCGAGTTTAGCTATTCTTGGTAAAAAAATCATTTTTTAAAGTTATAGGTATATAGTTATTTAGTTTATGGTAAGAATTTAAGTACTTCTTTTGGGCAAGTATTCGCCTGTATATATGTTACTGTAAAACCCTGATTTCAGTTACAACCTGGTTTTTCTAGGAAAAACTAGTTTAGATTAGGTCAGATTAAAATCTAATCTAAACTTATATAATTTAGTCTAATCTAATCCAATATAGAGCTAACAGTTGTAACTAGTTTTTACTAGGAAAACAGGGTTTTAACGGTAACATATAGGTACTGTGATAAGAATGCGTTGTATTGGTAAAAGACTTGATGCAGTTTTAAGTTCATTTGAATAATTTAGATAACTTTAATCAGTTTTCTGTAATTATTACGGAATAATTATTCTCGTTTCCAGATTTTATTTCTTGTGAATAGTACTTACCTGAAAATTTTGTTGTCCGGTTTTACAGAGGGTTTATCCAAATTTTTATATTGATAATTTATTTATAACTTTAGTAATTCTGAATGCCTGTCGCTTTACTTCTTTATCAAAATACAGAGAACCCGGACTAAGAACAAAATCTGTTAGATTTATAAGTTTTGCTTATATTTTTTACTTTAGTAACTCGCGAGTGTATGATAATGGACTAGTCGTACTTTCGAGAAATACTTTCTTATCGTATTTATCGTTCATTAAAATATATAAAATAAGGACGAGCCGCCCATGACCAAAGCGAGGCAAACAAATCAAAAATAACAACTCAAACTTTCAAAGTAATGTCACGCTTCCCTTACTTTAGAGCTTGCTCTAGGATTAGTGTCCTTACTTCCATCACTTTAAATTATTGTTTGAAAAAAAATTAACAAAGCCACTGTTTTAGAGTTCAAGGCTCCTTTTCCTTTAATTTGATATCGGACAACCCATATTTTGAAGCATTAGAATACTTATCGGATATATGGGATAATTTTCAACTCTCTCTCCAAATTTTACAAAAATTCAAAAGCACCTATCGAATAACTTTTAAAACAAAAATCATAATGCTAATTTTTGGCTCTAGAACCCCGAGTTATTGAACAGAATCTCCCCTATTTCTGAACCCAAGATAAAAACTAATAAATGCCAAAACTCGTATTTGCTTATTTTATAAGCGAAATCTATATGCCAATTTTCTGACCTTTATTCCTTTTAGTTTGGCGATACACTAAATCTTTTTAAAATTCCAACCACTATTTTTATCCCCTTAGGGGTAGAGTTTTTAAATATCCTTTCTTAGTGAGCGCCTACATTACAAACTCTAACTATTCTCCAATTTTATTGTTTGCGAGTCAGCTGTGGGTAGGTAGTTGTTAGTTTACGGTCGTTATTTTAACAGGGTGTTTTAAAACTTATATAAGAAACTTTTAAAGCGTGGTAAGCTGATTGCAAGTAATAGAAAAATATATAAAAAACGAGAACGCCGTTTTCAAACAAATCTTCAAAATTAATTTCAATTAAGGAACGTTTTTCCAAGACATCACTGTACCACTAAGTTGAAGTAAGGACCCCTAATCGCTGAATATTCTCATAACTAAATAAAAAGGTCATATAATGATATATCTCTATTAATGTAAGGGAATACAGGAATAAATTCGATAAGATTCTGAGGCGGGTTGTTGTGCTTCGTTATACATTAAAACAATATCCACGAATTCGCTGATTAATTTCCAAAAAAATTAATAGTTGTATGTTTTCTTTTACAGCAAAACAGAAAACAAAATCACAAAAAAACTAATAATCGACAGCACAATGCGACGTGGCATTCAAAACTGAATCAGGTAATATTGCATAGCTTGTTTACTTTCTGTGGTACGATACGGAATTAAGAGCGGGGCTTGCAACGCACTTGCTTGATGCTAATATTTCTTTTTAGTCGCTTTTTTGGTAAGCTTCGGTGTAAAGTCAAAGGCGAAGAAAATGTTTTAGCACATTTTTGGTGTTTTTTTTGGGAAAACTTTTGGAAAAATTTAAACAAAATGAATCTTTAAATCAAACACCGACCAGTATTCGCAATCACCCATGGAATCACCTCTTTTATTTTTGTACATAAGTTGCAAAACGCCCTATATATATATATATATATATATATATATATATAGATTGCAAGAAGTTTAATAAGAAGAGTGATTAGGAAAAACCAAGTGAAAAAAATATTTAACTTAATTTTAAAAATATTGAGGCACTTTCCCTAAAAACAGGGATTCAAAGTGCCCTTTTACTTAAATTAAAAGACTAACTTTCATCTTTATTTTCTTAGGAATAAAGTAAAAATTAAAGCATTTTACCGATTGTTGTACTGAAAATATCTAAATAGGTATGGAAAGATAAATATAATAAGCTATTTTTAGGACTAAAACCTTTATTTTTACTGTACGTTAGCCAAGTTAAAAAGAGGTGGAGAGTTGGAGTCAATATTTTTCTTAATTAACGCGTGTCCTGCACAAACATCATTTTATTTTCTAAGGGTTAAATTGAAACATCCTATGAGGTGCTGGAGAAATTTTTATCGGCTACATTTTTTTTTAGTTCAAGTTATTTTACATTAACGGTGCTTTTCCAGCCATATGTTTTAGTTGTTACAACCCTGAAAAAAAAATGTATTCTCTATTTAGGAATAACCCCATTCTTAAAAAAATTTCATTGATGCTTAAATATCATTCATTTTTAAATTAGAATTTTACAAACTTAAATCACAACAACAGAGTCTAGGATCTTAAATTTAACTTAATTATCCAAATAAGTATAAGCGCCCCTGCCAAAAAAAAACTGCATTAAATATCATAAAGTAACATCTCTCTCACAGACTTTCGCTACAAATATGTACTTATAGTAAAACAATTTTCTATTAGATATGTAAAACTTGTGCGAGTCCAAGGTTTTATTATATTAGTGGCTAGGTCGGCGTAATTTAATTTAGGTTATATATCATATTTTAACAAAAGAAAAAGAAGAAAAGGAAGTTAAAAAACCTCTGAATCTGTTACTTCAACCGAAAAGAATCTAAAAAGATATGATCAAAATATCTTGGGGTGGATGCATCCAATTTTTAATTTTCGTTTTTCCACCCAAGATCTTTTGATCTTATCTTTTTAGATTCTTTTCGGTTGAAGTAACTAAGGTTTTTTAACTTTCTTTTCCTCTTCCTTTTTTGTTCAAATATTATATACAACTTCCTTTTCTTCCTTCTCTTTCGTTTTAATTGCCTTAGGAGCATAGTCCTATTGGAAATATTAACACGCCAGGACGAAAATGATGTTTGGGGAGGGTGACAAGTAAAATCACTGATGGGCCCACGCGAAACATCGTTTAATTATTTCTCTTTTTGCTTTGGTCCTTTGTGTGGTACTTTCGTTTTTCCACCCAAGATCATATTTTAAGTTAGATTATAGTTTACTTCGTTTTGTTAATTTAAGAGGCCAATATGTTTCAATTAAAGATATGATTCAAGTAATTTTTTTAGTTGAAGCAAAAATTGTTTGTTTGATTAAGTATAACAATTATTGTACCAATCCAGCAATCCGGTCAATTATTTTTCATGTATGAATTACGAATTGCTTGTTGGAGGAAGTATAACAATTCTTGACTTAAATAAATAAATTTGCCTTAAGAAGAGCTTACTTATTCCAATGACTCACTAATATTCAGGACTATCAAATCGAACTATTGTCCATCAAGGATATTTGGAAACCCATACTTTTCGGAGGTAACAGTTTTCAACTGCGAAAGGGCGGAGACAAACAGGTGTACACTTTATGGTTTACTGAACACAGGTTTTTTATGGTTCACTAAACACATACTAGCATATACGATTGGATAGTCTTAGTTTTTTGTTAGTATTCACCTGATGAAGATTGCAGATACATAACCATTCGAAACGTTGTAAAGAAAAATAAAGAAAATAAAGACAATGGAAGTTCGAAACTATAACGTACTATCAAAACGGAGGTATGCTTGGATCAACTTGTCCTCTCTTGGTACCAGAATATCTTTTTTTCCGAGAAGGTTGCTCCCGAGCCAGTAGAGAAGCCGATTTGCATCTCCCGTCTTCAGCAATTTTTGTTGTCCATTCGACATCTGTGGAAGATTCGGTTGATTTTTTTTATCATAAACGAGCCTTCTTTTTGTCTCCCATACATGTACCGGAAATTAATGTTTGTGCCTTTTTTCGGCATGCCTCTGCCATATCCCTAACTAGCAACATCTGTAAAAATTAAATAATAATTTTTAGCAAATTTTGAAATGTAACTTTAATGTAATGTAATCAAATATGGAAATCCATCCAAAACAGACTTCGTAGCATACGTTAAATAGAAATAAATAGAAGTAACTACTGAAGCCAATATGGGCTTGTGCGTATTCTATTTTAATTCATAACTATTTCACAATACTGACCAAATTTAAAATTTGGACCAAAAAAAATTTGTTTTTTATACCTTCATCAAAAACATGATTTTAGTAACTGTCTGCAGATAACTAAAGCATGGCTTTTTTGGGTACCGATGCAAAAAAACTTTTTTTATGATCAAGGGTGTAAAAAAAGATATCTGTCCGTTTTTTACCCAAAATTAAAGAGAAATAACGGAAAATAGTAATATTGAAAACAAACAATTATTCTTGCCTAAAAATTAAGCCATTTCTGCCAGTTTTCACCAAGTATTTAGGAAAAAATTTATTAAAAACATCGTGAAAATATCAAACCGTCAAATATTAAAATGTCGCAACAATGAACGTCTCCGAATAAAACTGCACATCGCTATGGAAACGATTGTTATTTCATTTACCAGCCGGCTTGATTTATAGTGTAAAGATGGTGTGTTGCGAGAAGTGCTCTTTGTTCGAGATTTATAAAAGTATTTTTCTGTTTTCTTGGGTTTCTTGATAAAGGTATTAAAAAAAATGGTGTTAACAACTCGCGGCTAAACTGTGCTTTTTTTACTCGCTTTTTTAAATAACGAGAGCAGCGCTTGTAAAAAAGCACTATTTTAGCCACTAGTTGTTAAAACTACTATTTTTTTACTACTACTATTCAAAAAAAAGTATTTAAAGTAAAGCGAAAAAAAAAATATATTGACAGATCGATTTTTTATTCGTGCGCTCCTTTATCCATTAATAACAATTTATTTTATAAGTGTAAAATGTTACGGCTTGATAACATTGTATTGTCGCCTCCTAATACACCTATCTCATTTAAGTGAAAACTGAAGAAAATTCTTGAAAAATATTACTTTCATTGATTTATTGCTACTATACATTTAGATTTTCTATTCAATAAATTCACAAATCGGCCAAACATGAATTATTCAGAATCTAGCGAAGCTGTTATAGACGGAATCGAATCTCTAAAAATTTGATATCGATAAAATGCGATTTTTGTGAACTGGAAATAAAATAAGGCAAAAAACAAAATTAACGTTCCAGGAATTGAAACTGTAGAATCTTATAAAAGTTTATAGGAGAATGCACATTTTAACGTAACGCCATTTTTAGTCACTTTTGATTCGTGCTCCTACAAATGTTATGCATAAAATCACGTTACCTTTTCTCGGCGGGCCCCTTTGCCTTTCTTTTTCTCACAAAAAAAAAAACTATTTTGTAGTTATGATTTTGGAATTGCGTTACTGAACAGACTTGTAAACCACCCCCCTGCCCATTTACCTGATAAAATTTTTTTTTGCTTCTGTTTTTAGCACAGATGAATAATTTTGAACTATAAATAAATTTTTATTGAAATAAACTTTTAAAGAACAAGCTTTTATTAAATGTAATTAAGAGTAGAAAACCATGATAATATTTTAATTTTTAGATTTCTACCCTAAATCGTCTATTTTGAATTGGCCATATCTAAATTTTCAAATCTGCTCATAAATTCATATTGCCTTCCCGAAAAACCCCTGTGTGCCAATTTTGATTTAAATGAAACAAACTAAATCTTTTCCCCCTCCACTTCCCTCGTTATAGCGAAGTGTGTACCTAATAATACCATATCATTGTATTGTCGCCGGAACTATAAACGCATACTAAATTTGAACACACACCCTTAATTCTTAGATTTGTAACTTTAATCGTCCATTTTGAATCCGCCATAATAAAATATTCAAATCTGATGAAAAACTCATAATCCCCATCCTTAAAAATCTCTGTATGCTGATTGATCCCCTCCACTTTCCTCGTTAGAGGGAGGTGGGTACCTAAGAATACCGTATTATTGTATTTTCACCGGAACTATAACCGCATACCAAATTTGAACAGAATCGGATGTGGATAAGTCAGTAAAAATTGGTTAGCACAACATGACCGAAAATTATTCACCTTGAATCCGCCATATTGAATTTTCAAAATCTGATCAAAAATTCGTCTTTCTTATCCCCAAAAGCCCCAGTATACCAATTTTGGTTGAAATCGGACCAACTTATATGTTTTCCCCCTCCACTCCCTTCGTAGGGGAGAGGGGTGCCTTATAATGACATATTATTGTATTGTCACTGGAACTATAAATGCATGCCAAATTTGAAGGCAGTCGTATTTGTATAAGTTAGTTAAAATTGGTTAGCAAAAGATGACCAAAAATCGTGCGCCATATTGAATTTTCAGTCTGATTATAAATTCCTTATCTCCACCCAGAAGTGTCCGAATACACCAAATTTCAACGAAATCGAAATCGAGCTGTCAATTTCATCACACTATATTCTTGTATTCTCACCGCAACTATGTAAGCATGCCAAGTTTGAAGCCGGTCGGATGTTGGGAAGTTGGTCAAAATTAAGTTGCAAGATTCCACCCGAACAAACATAGTTCGTTACGTTGCAAGTTAAATTAAAGCTTGGTGGCCTACCTGTTTTGGGTCAGTGACCGGTGGCCTATTTATATTCATTTTAATTAAAAATATACCTAACTTTACGAATATAAATAGTTTCTTTTTAGCTAAATGCAAATTAAAACTAGTTAACTAAAAAAGTGCATGTAAAAATGTAAGAGTCAAATATATATTCTTCAATTTTCTGGGAGTCCGTCAAATATAGTTTTAAATTTATGCCTTAGCATGTACCACACAAACTGTTAGTATATTGTATTTATAGTATGCTAGAGTATTAATATGAGAATTTATGCACCGGAATTTGGCTTAGTTTACTTGAATTTTGCGTGCATAATAACCAACCAGCACAGCATTATTGATTAAAAATAATGAAAGCTTGCTACAGATTAGTTATCAACGCATTGTTTTAAATATGTGCCATGTCCTGGCTGGTATTATTCGGCTGAGCTGTGTTATTATAGACTGGAAGTTTATTCACTAAATAACGACAACAACATCACTATTGGACAGTTTAATGCAGGCACAATACTAAAAACAGTTCAACGGATACATTATTTATTGAGTTTTCTTATTTGTTTGTTGCTTTTTTAGCCAGCATACGAACCATTTAATGCCTAGTACGTTGACGCTGATATTTACGTGTGTTTAATCAATTAGTGCGTTTAATATTTATAACTATTCCAATTTGAAGAACATCAGTTAACCTGGGAACAGTTTGCATCCGTTTTAAAAAATTCTCCTATAAAAATATAATATAGCATGGTGTATCGGTTTTTTTATTCCATTCCAACTGAAGATATTGCGCGTTGTACTTCTTCTGTAGATATATTTATGCCTTTCTATATGGGTTAAATTTTTCCTTATATAGTGTTCACATAGTGCTTTCCCCTTGTATTTTATGTTTATATGTATATCCGACCGCTTCTTTCATACATTTATGCAAATTATGTAACATAATACATATATTTATTTTGCTTGTACTAATAGTTGTGTTGTTAACTTTTGCTTTTTTTTCTTGGTTCATTTTTGCACAACATTGTTGGGCTTTTGATGAAGCACCTTATCATTTGTCCGCACTATTTTTGCAGATTGTGCATTGGCTTTGTTAATGTTTTGATGCCTTTGGTTTGATTCGATTTAAAGTTTAGTTGCCAAGATGCTATTTTGAATATTGATAAATTTATGTCTGAGTATATTGCTTGCAGAACGATTTGTTTTAAGAAAAAATTTATTTTTGCCTAATACTGGGGGCTCAATATTTTCTGAAAGAAAACATCCTTTAGGAAAAAGGTTTTCTGAAAATATAATTAGAAAGATGATTCATCTGATGAAGGTGTCAAACCTAGAAGCAGGAACAAGTCGCTGAACTACACTAAACAAATCACAGTCAAAAAATCCCTAAATATATAGGCTTAGTCACTTGATTAGTACTTATTAGGTTTTATTATGAATGAATGAATTAATGTAGAAGAGCGGGCGGGATGTACCTAGGCCACCTTGCTGGACCGATTACACGCCGACTATCCATGGTTTAGCATTGGAAGCCTGCCTCATCTCCATGCACCATCGACTCTCTGAGTCTCCCAGCATCTCTAGGTGTTATCGAGGCAACAGTGTCCTGTTAGGAGCCCTGTTGCTGGTCTCACATCCTTCCTGCCTAGGTGGAGCAAGGACTTCGAGCAGGTGCTCTTCAGTCAGCTCTGTTTCGGTTGGACCGTCCATGCTGACCACGATTTTGACCTGGAGCTTCCTGAGTTCCTTGGCCAATTTGTTTACATTAGTGTCCAATGGGTACTTGTGCAGTTCACTGTCGGGCCTCTTCTATTGAAGAAGATCGTCAAACAGTTCCTTGTTGATTTATCTTTAGAGATTTCACTGGGTATCTGTTCGGTGCCCTGTGTTACCTTCTGGTTGTTGGAGGATCCTTCTGGAGTTCCCTCACAGACGAGTAAACCGGCTAGAATCACCTCCTCATCACTTCGGGAAAGAGGCTATATACAACAGGGAGCCCCTGGTTCCCTGAAGAAAGTTTTTATTGTGGTGCCTCATCCACGCGGCCCTGGCGTTTAAGCCAAGGCCCCCACACCCGTCTCCGATCTCCACTCGAGAGCGACCCAGAGTTGGGTTCATCTAGGCGCTCCCTATCTCCGACACACCGACCCCAAAGGGCTGCGTTCCAGGGGGATGCGGTATGACGTTCCCCAACAGGATTTAGTCACCGACTTATTCAGTCGGGTCCACCTCCGCGGCTTGGACGCACCTGTTGAGAATTACTCAAGTGAGATTCAGAGAAGGGAGCTCTGGGTCAAGTTAACTTAAAACAAGCAAAGGCTTTATTATACTTACTGTTAGTTTTGGTCATAAAAATTTTTCATTGATCATTTGATTTGATTTGATTTGATTTATCTCAACAGCAAGTTTAGGTCTTGAAATCCCTGACACTGCAGCTTCTTAGCTTATTGTATCTCTTGCTGTATGCCTTCCTAATCTAAGAGGTTTGACGACCTCGCGAGGAACAGCAGCCCCTTTATTGGGTTTCTCTGTCAGTTAGCTTCTCTGGAAGCGTCGTCCTCCAGGAGGTTTTATATTCCGCAGAAGGTTAGTGCTGGGCACTCAAATATGATGTAAGCGGCTGAGGTGGGTTCGTCTCTATAGATTCCCATCCTATGCAGGTGTTCTCTCAGTGCGCAGTGACCAGTTAATAGCCCCGCACTTGTCTGATTTCTTTCCTATTCAGTTTATTTAAACGAATTGCTTGGACATTTTCATAAAAAACAGTTATTTTAACCTTTTTATGATCCATTTGCACCGCAGAGTTAAAACCAGATTTTAATTTAAGACGCCAATTTTCATTTGCACCGTATTTTAGATACGCTGTCTACTGCGCTACGGCGGACGGTTTAAAGTTAAATCTGACCTGGTGCAAACAAATTTTCTTAAATCCGGAAAGACTAAGCTTATGTCTGGAGTAAACAATACTGATATAAATCAATCAATCACCTTGAGCCACTTGGGTGGGCCTGGTCTCTTCCATTTTGTTAGAAAGTCTGTGGTGGGAAAAAGTAAACGGAACACGGAGCACAGGCAAAATGAACCAATTTCTGTCTGAAAACCGGCTTAATGGAAAACAAATCCAATTTAAAATAATCGAATTAGTTCTTCGGCTTGCCTACATCCGACATAATGCCTTGTGCCCATTTCTCATATACCGTCGGAATATTATATTACATTAATATACCAAAATGAAAGTCCGTCGTATAAGTTGAATTAAATAATAATTGTTTAAAAGCTCAAGGCTGATGCTGTGCGACATTTCGAGCGAAAAAGGTGGCCTCTTGTTTGCTAAACCAATTTAACATGAGTAGCTTAGAGGTAAACAGTCGTAGGTCCAATTTTACCTCAAATGATATTTATTTTACTTGGGGTAAAATTGATACTTCTGAGATAGGCAGATACTTTTTCAGAAACCCTGTAAAATTTATAATTTTACTTATCGAACGGTACAAATTTTGCCCATTTTATCAAATATCAACGAAACTATCTGACAAGATTGCCTCAATTTTGCTATAATATTTTCTGAACCAAAAAAAAAATCTTTAAAAAGTTCCCTGTTCCAAAAATAAACCAAATTCATGGCTCAAAGACACGCAAAAATCGCTTGATTTTGTTCTGACGTTTTTCCCAATAGATTTGCAAAAAACAAAAATCTTGTAAAATTTACTGTACCTCTTATGGACACGGTTGGCATGGATCTATACAATCAATCTCTAGGTAGTTCTGTCTCACTCTTTTTGTATGTCTATGTGTTTATTTCACCCAAAACAATATTCCCTGGATTTTTTGGCAGTGCAAAGTATTTATTACATCAACATCAATTCACGAAAATAAAAGTTATGACCATATTTGTCTTTTTATTTGCATGCCTAATTTTCTCGAGTTTATACAATCGAGTTGAAATCGATACGAACGATAGAAACGTGGTATGCAGCACAAGATTTTACTTGGTTTGGAAACATTTATCTTGATTTTTTGTTTGTTACAAAGGAGGAACCCCTCATGGGCACCTAATCCGTAGTCAGGTAGTTTGAGACTTCTTTTTCAATAAACCTGTTTCCACATGGGATTCTGTGCAACTACTCTCCAGCAACACGTAAGCCTAAAAGGGTTAAGCTGACTTTATACAGAAACATAAGATAAAATAAGACATAGCATGACACAACGTAACACAACGTAAGGAAAATGCCTGTTATATAAGTTTTTAGAGGTGTTCAAATATGTATAGACCTGTTTTTCTTTAGTTTTACTTACTAGTTTAAGTCTTAATATACACTTTAGGCATTAAAAAATATAAAATATTAACGATTTTTTGAAGAAAAATATGTGGGAAAAATTATTTTTTGCTGTTGCCATAACACTAAACCAATTTTTCATGGAACTCTTTATTTACCTTATTATTATAAAATATATCATTAATAAATTTAATTTAGTTAGTAATTTTCTGGCATAATTAATTATAAAAACCTTCTTTTTGTATATTTTCGGTATAAAGAGAATATCATTAAAATTAATTTAAAAACAAAATCTCCATAAAATAATTTAATTTGGCAACGCTAATTTTTTTATCCTTCTGATCTATTCTAGGCCACCATTTTTAACACATATCCACCCTTCACCAAAGTACTTTGCACTTCACTAGATTATCTTTATCTATCTCTAAAATTCTGCCCTCTCTTTGTAAATATTTTGCATTTTAACAGAAAATGTTTTTGGCAGTACTTTGTTTGAACGCTAAACAAAAACAGTAAAAACTTGAAAAAGTGAGTGTTTTATTCTAGAAATCGAAAGTTTGGAAACAAGGCTTTAAAATGTGAGCAAAATCGTGGCATAAAAATGTAAAAAACATAGAAAAAATTGGTTAAACAAAGACGTTATCCCTTAAATTATGCTAAAATGGAATGGCCCTTAATTAGCATCATGGCGTTAAGATAGCTGAGCCCCTATTTACTGCAACATTAATGAACAGCCTACCCTACCCATGTAAATGTCAATATCCGGCGCTTTTAATAATATAATAATAATATAATTCACATGACATAACATAATATAAAAAGATAAAATTTGGGAATATTTTTATGTCTGATGTGATGTTATGTTATGTTATTCTTCTGTATAAACATCAACAGGGTTTGTCATAAGCTCAAATCTTATTTCATTTTATGTTATGTCATATTTTATCTCTTATCTTACCTTATATTTCTGTATAAATCCAGCTTTAATGGTCAAATAGAATAGCACAAAATTTGACACATGTCAGCTTGCTGACACGGTCGTGGCAAGAACTAAAATCCTATTTACAAGACATCTTCAAAATCAGAGTCCATCTTCCCAAAAATATGGACTGTTTACCTATAAAATGCTATTCTAAATGAACCTTTATTTTATCATTCCTTGTGATTGAGTTGTATGCGACTAGGAGACAGGTCTCTACAGTTCCGACAGTGGAATTTGGTTTAGTGATATATCATGTATATCATTGGGGTGTAGGCTATTCGAGTCCTGGAGACGGCCCTGGTCTGAGGATATTGAGGGATTTAATTTTGATGTAAACCTATTATCTGCGACGCTGGTGGTCTTAAATTTTCTAGAACTTCATGGGGTCATTTTTTGTTATTTTTATTTAAATTATTATTACAACTTTTGTTCTTTACTGCATATTTTTGAAAAGTGAATTTGTTTTATTAAATAAATTTGATTATTAGCTTTTACTAGTAATATAGGTATATTTTAACAATAAACTTTTATTGACATTTCCATGTTTTGTCATTGGATTTTATGATTTTAGTAATTGAATAGGGCGTGTGTCCACGTTATTTTACTGCAAAATTTTATGATGTTTAATATATTGTTTGAAATTTGATGAGCGTATATTATTAAATATGTGTAATATTTAATTTTCCGGATATATCACTATAATTTCATATATTTGATATTTTCAATTATTATTTTAAAGGAAATTAAATTTTAATACAAAATTTTTTAAATTTAGATATCTACACTGACAAAAACTAGGATCAGGTTCATTTTTTGTACAACATATTATGTGTAAACTGTAACAAAAATCATATCTGGAAGGCATTATTGTATTTGCAGAAAAGATTTGTGGCGTAGAGGGCAAAGGTTGCGAAAATAAATCGGAAAAAAGTTTTTCCTCGACCAGGATTTGAATCCGGGAACTCTAGAATACAGTGGCGGTCCCAGGGGGGCAGGGGGGCGATCGCCCCCCCCCCTTTGCTCCTGAAAAAAGTAGACAACAAAGATGCTGGTTGTAACCCTAAAGTCTTTGGACACACCACAACAAACACACAAAACAGTATTATAGAGTTTCTATTTATAAACAAGTTTTAGATAAAATCATTTCAAAAAAACAGGAGTTTTTTGTACTTTAGTCCAATTTTCGTTAAATTTAAAAATCACGCAACCACTACCCATTCGTTTTTAAAATCATTTCGGACATAAAATCAAGGTTCAATAACGAGACAAGTATTTTTGATCTGAACATATTCATACCAAGTTTTATATAACGTGAAGCCAAAATCAAGGCAAAATTAACTATAATCTCGTTTCCAAATAAACTGTTTGATTAATCTAGAACACAAATGCCTGAACTTTTATTGGGAGAAGAAGAAGGAAAAAATATTGGTCAGAAGTAGGCAAAGGCTTAAATCAACCATACCTGATAAAGTTTTCGAGGCAACGAAAGTGTGGCGATATTTTTCCGTTGATTAAAATATTCTTGGATGTTTGCCAGTAAGTAAGGCTTCATCAGAAAAAAGCTTCTACTGACCCCAGACAATTGAAAACATAAGTACTTAAAAACACTATAACGGAAATTCGTCTGACGGGCTTAGTTGCTGCATATCAACAGACATATTGAAATTGACATTGAGCGGGTTT
Source organism: Oxystoma pomonae (assembly GCA_963921995.1). Classification (NCBI taxonomy): domain Eukaryota; kingdom Metazoa; phylum Arthropoda; class Insecta; order Coleoptera; family Brentidae; genus Oxystoma; species Oxystoma pomonae. The sequence goes on along the minus strand of OY998167.1, from coordinate 32,539,652 downwards.
TGCCCAAAAAGTCTTATATTTGAGATATGCAATATAAAAGGTAATGTTCCAATTTAAAAAGCTCTTTAGACCTTTTTAGACAAAGAATAACCAAACGCATGACGTACTTACTGCGAAAACCAAGATATTGGAAATACAGAAAAGTATTATAGAGTTTCTATACCAAAAGTATATATTAATTAGGTTTTGTTTGTGGTTTGTTTGTTATCTATGTTCTTTATAACTGAAAAAGTTATACGTAGTTACTCAAGCGCGGATTTCAGTGGAGTAGGGGACTAAATACCCGCACCCTCACCCTGAATTTAATTTTTTTACGAAAACATTTACAAAATCAAAACTATGCTATAAATTGCGGCGCTATAACATCTTTGATATTTACGGTATTATTTTAATTTTGTGTTAAAAATGGCATTTATAGTGTTATTTTCTTAAAAATTTTCGCCTGCTGCGCTTTGAAACCTTTGCTATATTTACAATTTTAATTTAATTTTGAATCAAAAAATGCATTTTTTAGTACAATTTTTTTTTTTTTTAATTTTCGATTTTAGTTTAATTTGACTCAAAAAAAAAATTTCGACATAATAAAACATTAAAAAAAATATGTATCAAATAAACAACTTTTTATACCATAATAAAAGCAATGGGCAACTTTAGGTATCGTATGTCGGTCACATCGACGATTCATTTAAGAAACAGTTGTATTACTCTATAACCTAAGTTCTCAGCTTCTTTAGATGAAAACATTATATTTATCATTCAAATAGAAGAAGAATTTAGTTCTTCGTTTGTAGTTCTCCCTTTGTCACCGTAAAGTTAAAATTTTTAATTTGCGCGCATCGCTTTTATTATGGTATAAGAAAGATAAAAAATTATTTTCTACTTTTAAGTGAATTTAATAAAAGCTTGTTCTTTTTTGTACCCTAAATCGTCCATTTTGAATCCGCCATATCGAAAACTAAATTTCTTCCCCCCTTCACTTCCCTTGTTAGAGGGAAGTGTGTACCTAATAATACCATATTATCGTATTGTCGCCAGAACTTTAAACGAATACCAAATTTGCAGACACACCAATAATTTTTATATTTGTAAACCTGATCGTCCATTAGGAATCCGCCATATTGAAATTTTTAAATCTGATCAAAAATTCATAATCCTCCTCCTTAAAAACCCCTGTAGTCAGTTTTGATTGAAATCAAACAAACTAAACCTTTTTCCTCCTCCACTTCCCTCGTTTGAGGGAGGTGCGCACCTGAGAATACCATAATATTGTATTTACACCGGAACTATAAACGCATACCAAATTTGAACACAACCGGATGGGGATATGTCAGTTAAAATTGATTAGCAAAACATGACCGAAAATCGTCCATCTTGAATCCGTCATATCGAATTTTCAAAATCTGATTAAATATTCGTATTCCTTATCCCAAAAAGCCTCCGTATACCAATTTTGGTTAACAAGACAAACTTAGGTGTTTTCTCCCTTCTATTCCCCTCGTAGGGGAAAGGGGTGCCTAATAATACCATATTATTGTATCGTCACCGGAACATTAAATGCATGCCAAATATGAAGGCAATCGGATGTGCATAAGTAAGTTAAAATTAGTTAGCAAAAGATGACCAAAAATCATCCATCTTTAATCAGCCATCTCCATCCCCAAGTGCCCCAACACACAAAATTTCAACGAATTCGGGCGTACTTCAACTGTACCCTCGTCTACCCCTGTCAATTTCATCACACTATATTCTTGTGTTGTCTCCGCAACTATATACGCATGCCAAATTTGAAGCCGATCGGATGATGGAAGTTGGTCAAAATTAAGTTGCAAGATTGCACCCGAACAAACATATCTTGTTACATTCTTCTTTTAACAGCTTTACGGAAGCACATACAAAACAAATTATTTAGAAAAAAAAATGGCAACATATAACAAAAAGGGGTTTAAAAAAGGGAGGCATTTGATTTTCTCCGCCATTTTGAATTTAAATATGGCAACAAAGCGAATGTTTTTTTCATATAATATATCTTAGTTTTCCAGATGTCCAGGTCTACTATATACTAGATAAAACTAAATGATTTCAAAAAAATTAAAATGGGACCAGGGCCGTACCAGAAAAAAAATGCACTAAAGATGATTTTTTTTGAGATCGAAACCTCAAAATTAATAAAATTATATTTTATTATGAAACAAACTTAAAAAAAAAATAAATATGAAGTAACACATTTTGCTCCGTATTTAACTTTTGATCCTGATGATGGTATCTACGAAACGAAACGTCGGATTAAAATTCCGAAAGACCACTGTCGTTTTCTAAAAAGGTTGCCACAGACGTGATTTTACAGAACTCAATTATCTGTTAAATTAAGGGAGATATCATCAATTGATAATTCCGATCATTTTTCAACTTTCCCCTGTACCTCAAAACTACAAGGGACAGAACAAATCTGTTATTACCATTTTTTAAAGATCAAAAAAGTAAGACAGTAGTGTGAAAACAGCATGTATGGAGTTTCCCATTGAATCCTATCGAAAATGGGACACCCTGTACAGTGTACGTGCGTCGTGCGATATGGAAGGCAGTACGGACTTGAACATGCAAATACGGTCAACTTCAGCTAATGGAAATAATTTTTAAAATGTTGGACAGTTAAGTGAGTAGATTGTGTGTGTTGATACTAGACACTATGGGTGATATTTACTAAGATGTGTTAGGGTTTAGTACATATATGTATGAGGTTAAATATAAGCCTTTCGCAGGCCAAACTTGTAGTAAGATCTAAAATCTAGAGGCGCTTTAGCTCCGCGCCTATGCACATGAGTAAAAATTTTACGAGGCGGCCGGTTTCGCCAGCTTCGTCTTCGCGCTTCTGTCGAGACGCCATTTTTGTTGATTTGTTTTGATCACACATAGACGTTTTTCGCGTTTTCGTTTGTGCGAATTTTTTTATTGTGATATTTTTATTCTTTGGTTAGGCGAAAGTTTTTAGAAGTTATAATAAAAACTGTTTATATCTTAGAGCTTAGGATGTTGACGCATAAAACGACGTGCTGTGTTTGTGGATGCCGTCCAACAACAAAAGTGAAGTTTTTTCTTAAAATTTGAAGGAAAAAAAGTGAAAATACTTAAAAATAGAAAATACTGATTTTCTAAAAACGTAAACAAATAGAAAAATTTTGACAACTGCACAGCTAACTTTCTGGATTTTGGTTGGTTAACCGATAACGATGGCCGCGCATGTGCAGAAGCGCTAAGCTTTGACGCCAGAAAGAGACAATAAGAGTCATAAAAGAGTAAAAGAGAAAGGTATAGGCGTATATATAGGACATCCTGCTTACAAAGTTGTGCACGCCGAAATCATTGTGGGCGTATATTTAAGCTCATACATATATGGTTTAGAACTATGGGACGTATGTGGTTCTTAATCTAATTTTGCGGGTGTTTCTTTAAATTTAAATAAAACTTGTTGGAATTTTGGACTTACTATAATCATATGGATGATTTCCAAAAATTTTGTGAAAAAAATGGAAAAAGGCAAATTAACGGCGGGTTTATCCCCGTATAGTAGGCTTTTTAACTAAAAATACTCTGTTAAATGGGTTACTTACTCATATTTTTTATCGCTTTTTATTCCTAAATTTGCAGAGGTCCATATGAAAAGATATATTCTTACAGAACGCTTCTTTAGTATGATGAAAATATTAAATTAAAATTTATAATTCATGTATTTTTATCGATTGATAACTGTCCAAATATTTAACTGACGTTTCGTTCGCTGACGTTTTGCTCGTTTTGAAGGAGAACCGTACCTTCTGAAATAAAAGAAAGCCTTCTACATCTATAAACGCGTGACTACCAATTTTGGCAAATTTTATTTTTTCCATCTTTATAGAATTTTCTATACCTTTCTTCCTCCCCCCGCCCTCTTTAAATAAGGTGACAAATATTTTTAATGTTGAAGTATTTAGTTATTTCATTATTTTATATATCATTTTCAGTTACAAATGGTAACGAATAGGTATTTACGTCACTAGACCTGTAAAGACACTTTCCGGTCGTGTATCGTACGTACTTTTTTTCTCAAACGATCAGAAAAAACATTTTAGTATATATCACTTTCGTCGACGCCTAGCCGTGTTGCGTAATTTATGAACAGTCCCCTGATATTTTCTGCTTCTTGATGGCTAGATAGCCATTGCCGCTAACGCCGGTAGTTTTTAAGATGAAAACTAAGAAAAACAAGTAAAGTTTTGTGGTTAGAAATGATTTTTGTATTTTTAACTTGTACAAAATTGTATCAAACATTAGAAAAATTATAGTGTAGTGCCTATTAGCTTTACACAGCTAAATCAGTGATGACTGACGACCAGTTATGGCCAACCATGGCCAACTTATCAAGCAAAATAATGATAAAAGAGCTCATAAAAGGCGGATTTCTAGGTGTGTGTGTGTGTGGTCGATTTTTCGGTGTATGTGACTCTTGAAGCAGCTTTTATTATTTCCTCCGGATTCAACTAATTTTCTATATCTGAGTCCATTCTTGTAAACAAAACTTTTGAAAAAAATTTAAAACAGCTTTTTTAGAAGTGTCAAAACTGCCCATACCAAAAAAACAAGCTAAGAGCTGTCAACAAGAAGTCATATCCAACTTGGCCAAAAATGGGACCGGAAAAGGATCAAGGGACCGGAAAATTGAACAAAAAGGTTCTGGAGAGTGGAAATATTTCGAAAGAACATGCCTTGTAATGTAGAACTTTCCGTATGAAAAATCGTACGGAAAGAGGCTATTTTCCGGTCGTTTGAAAAAAAAGCAGTTACAAATTCTCCCCTCCGCCTTATAACACTTACCTACTCCCCCGCGCCAATTCTTAATTTAGAGATGCCACCATAAAAAAGTTTGGAGTTTAGGCATGAGGCAAGGTCTGGGAGAAATGCAGAGAGGAACGAGAGTAGGCAATTGCTCTCCCTCTTCCATGCTTTTGCAAAAAATCTCCGAATTTTCATAAAAATTTAGAAAAATTGCTGAAATCACACGTTCCTCTCGCCCCTAACGCGCAAGAATTTACCGCTGAAGACTTTTTCCGGTGCGTAATATGAAATCAGCGCACAAATCACAAAACCGCGCAAAACCACCAAAACAATAAAAAAATAAGCAAATCCCCAACAACCCAAAAAAGCCGCGGAATTTTTATTTTTAGTGTTTTTTACATGCGCTATTCTTTAATTTGTGCTCAATCAATTGTTAAGCGAAGGTTGTTACGTTTGCGCGGTGTGTGAATATGTCGTCTGTTTTGCACTATAATACACTATAATTGTTTACTTGCTTGAAAAATAACAGCGCACAGCGGTTATAGCGCAAGATTTACACCGTGAAAAATTTCATTTTAAGATTCCGCGCGCTAACAGTTACCACATAAATTTTAACTTTTTATTTTTTTATACGCGTAGTTAATCGCCTTTGACAAGTTGTGCAAACGCCTAAGCAAACCAGATGTGTGTATGTAAGAAATCTTTGTTTTCATTTAATTATTGAAAACTAATTTTAAACTTATATGTATAAGAATTTTTCTTGATTTAAGAGAGCAATGATCTCCCTGAATCAACTTTCCTATACATTGTCTTAAAAAACGAGCTGGAGTACCCAATTAAAGCAAGCTGGAATTTGGTTTTTTAGTAATTAAAATACTTAAGAATATTTATTTTAAACAAAAAAATCAACCAAATCGTGATTGTTTTAAAATTTAAAGCAGATAAACCACCTCTTGGCAGTGGTTTTTAATATACGATGATTTTGCTCAAAATACAACATCCCATGTCACTTTGACATTTCTCAGATTTCTTGTTTACCCATATTTTATTAATATTTACAGATTATTTGGACTGTTTTAAGAAAAAATGGCCCCATGCGTCTCATTCCAGTACATTTTGACGTCTATCCAGGTAAAATTATCTTATAAATTGTGGTCTGGTTCGGTTTAAAATAAATTTTTCGATACCCGTGTATATGTCAGCCTTCAAACCAAACTTTCGATAAACTATAGTCCTTAGTAAAAACCGCCCTTTAAGTTGGTCATGACACATACGAGGTGCCCAGCGGTATACGTGAAATTTTCCGGCTAGCATTTTTGTGTCTTTTACATTCTATTACCATGTATTACTATCTTGCTTTCCTTGGTTCGGCCGCTCGTCTATTGATTTTGGGCTCCCGTCGGCAAAACTCGCTGCGTATTTGATAACATCTTCACGTTAGCAACTTGCCGCACACGCTATACTACGTAGGTTAGCGTCATGTCTGAACATTATACATGCTAAAGACGTGACCTTGATGAAAAATCTCAATGATAGACTGCAGAGATTGAACTTTGATATCTGTATTCGAACGGAAGTCTTTGCTTTTGTACAGATAAAAGGAAGACATAATATTGGGCTTGCAAAAAGTGGTCGAAGAATCGAATTAAATTACAAAGAGGATAAGTTTTTAAAAATTGCATCCCTACTTTAAGTTTTACCGCAGGCCGCTACTTGCTCATATTCCTCCTCTACAGTTCATTCCATTTTTATTCAGACAAAACATAACCTCTCTTTCCATAGAACAAAAACCAGATTCTTAAGTTGCCAAAATCAAAGGCCCTAGGTTTGGGTAATCGGCATTATAACTACACTGCTATCTTTAAATCACTCTGAATAACCCCTTATATTACTCTTTCATATCAATCAAATGCACCAGAGGGAAATAGCAAGATACCAGAAATACTTTATGAATAAAAAATATATTATTATTGGGAAATCAATTTAACCGTGGCGACCTGATTTTTTTGCAAAACTTTACGTCATTGCATTTGTTTTCCATGGCAACGCGGAGAGTTTATTTATTTTTGTCCACAGTGGGACACCAGAGCTTTTTTTGCACCGGGTCAAAAATTTGGGGATAGTTTACTTATTTTGATTTCGCATTCCGCGCTGCTAAAGCACATAAGTTTTTTTTTACTTTCGCTTCCGTGTAACTCATGATGCGTTGCTGTAGCCCGAACTTGCCTTGCATCATCATTACCGCCGCTGTACGGTACCACCGCGCAAATAAACCTTTAGGTCCATGTGACTGCGTGTTTATTTTTCAGACAACAACAATAAGTATTTCTATGGTAATTATGCAGTATACGGTTTTCTGCCATTTTTGATTTTTTTTGAAAAATTCTTTATGGGGGCACCTTCTAGGGTCCCTAGGACCCCAAATCCGCCTGCGCCCGATTTTTTTTTTTTTTTTTTTTAACGAGAAAAAAGGGTGCCCAGGGGGGGTTGTAAAGTGTTTTTTTAATTGTTTTGGGTTGGTTTGGATTAGGTTGGGTTGGACTGTGTTGGTTTGGTTTGTTTTAGTGAAAAAAAATTAAAAAAAAACAAAAAAAAAAAAAAAAAAAACCAACCGGCGCAGACGGATTTGGGGTCCTAGGGACCCTAGAAGATGCCCCCATAAAGAATTTTTCAAAAAAAATCAAAAATGGCAGAAAACCGTATACTGCATAATTACCATTTCTATTTGTGCCTCGGTTTTTGCTAATGTAGCACATTATTTGCCTCTTGGTGTGCTTAAAGACTCCGAAAATATGCAATGGATCAAGAAAAAATAAAAGGAAGCAAATTCTTAAGGTAAGACCTCGGGTTGACTATACATTTTTTGAATAAGTATTGTTGTCTTTATAAGGGTTTTTCCCTTGGTTTTTCCTTGAAAGGTAATTATGCACTATACGGTTTTCTGGCATTTTTAATTTTTTTATGAAAAATTCTTTATGGGGGCACCTACTAGGGTCCCTAGGGCCCCAAATCCAAAGGGATTTTTTTTTAAGAGAAAAAAGGGTGCCTGGAGGGGGGTTGTAATGTGTTTTTTTCATTGTTTTGGGTTGGGTTGAATTAGTTTGGGTTGGACTGTGTTGGATTGGGTTGTTTTGGTGAAAAAAATTAAAAAAAAAAACAAAAAAAAACCAACGGGCGCAGGCGGATTTGGGGTCCTAGGGACCCTAGTAGGTGCCCCCATAAAGAATTTTTCATAAAAAATCAAAAATGGCAGAAAACCGTATACTGCATAATTACCCCTTGAAATAACTACAAGTGACTAGGCAACGTTATTAGGTACTCATTTTTAATTTAAGGAAATTTCTTCCTTTTAGATTCTTTTAAGGTGTATTCAGAGTTCCATAACTAAAGCAAGCATATGCTGCTGTCCTCAGTTACTAGGTTTATATGCACCTAAAAGTGCTTTTATATATAGATGGTTTTAAATAAAATCGCTTTCTTCAAGGGCTATGTCCTTCATTTAAATTTTAAAGAAAAAACAAATAAAGTTTAAAGAAAAAACAAATAAAACAACATAATTAATAAATTAATTAATTAACAACAGATTTTTTGAAAGACTAGGGTTTAGTATTTTCTTTAGGTTAGAAGAAATGCACTAAAGTGTTCTTAACTAAAACAACCAGTTAACTCATTTTCATTTTAGTATCCTTTGGCCTATGATCAATGCCATATTGACACCAAACTGACAGAAAATCTATGTTTCACTTGTCAATTTGGTTATAAAAATGGCAGCCACAGTAGGCTAAAGGGCACTGAGGCAGTAGGATTTAACTGACCTTTTAGTTGAGAATGGTGTTGAATGGGCTTTTGAGTGATAAACTGCTTCCAAATAAAATCGATTTAGTGCTTAAATCGGTTTTAGTGGTGTTTATATAACAACATTTTCAAACCATCCTTATATAAAAGCGCTTTAAGAGGCCTATATAAACAAAGTAAGTGTTCTGTAAGCCACAAGCGGTATGCAGTAAGAGCAGCATGCATTTGTTATTGTTTATTTTCCTTGCATCTTACCTCATACCACTTGCCTTACAGAACTCTAAATACGCCTTTATTCCTCTGCAAAACAAGTTATTTTATGTAGGTATCTATATATAATAAGTATGTTTTTCCTTTTTGAAGGGTGGACTACTCAGTTGACTACCACTGACATATGTGGAATTAGGTACCATACAAATTAATAGTCCTACAGCCCATAACTTAAACTGTTAAGACCTTGCCAGATTTTGCATAATATTTATTTTTTATGTCCACTCAGATGACATTTTAAACATATATATTCTTAAATTTGTAACTTTTTTAACAAGAAATTGACAAACATTTTGTCAAAAAAATGTATTTTGTCATTAAGCCCCTCTTGATAGCATCGAAAAGTTAAATTAAGCTCCTCACAGCTGATTTTTCAAGGATTGCTTTATAAGTATTTAAAACACATGGTCACATTATTTAATTTAAACATTTCCGAGAAATTCTGTTGAAAGGACCTTAACTTAAGGGCTCAGTTAAGGGTTAAGTTTGGAGGGGTCTCTAAAAATACCCCTTAGAACATCTTGAAGAACACATACAAGTCTCAACGGTGAGGTAGTCATAAATTTTCATAGGCCTGGGCTCACAGACTATAATGAAAATATTAGTTAAAGAATAAAAACATTATACAAAAAAATAGTGAGGCACATTTTGCTCACTTTGGCTCATTTACTTATTTCTAAGTTTTCTCTACAGTAAAGCTAGAGAAAGTCCAGTTTTTAATACCTACCTCTATGCACTTTTTAAGAGTTGAAAATAAAATTAGGACCTGAATATTTTTGTAAATTTAAGGTGTCCAAGATAAAGGACCGAGAGGTGAGGTGAGCGAAATTCCCCTCACGTTTGTTCAAGAATAAGCATACTGGCCTGAGGAAACTGTCTAGGAGGGAGGGTTCCTGAAAATACTAATAAGAAGGCTGCTCCACCTGGCAAAAAAACACCTATGTGAACAGTAGAAAAGAATATGCAATGAGGAATACAATAAGCCTTGCAATAAGCAAACTAGCTGCAGTGTCAGGGATTTCCTAAATCATGCCTTATTGTAGGAAAGAAATCTATCAAGATGGAATGACACTGCTTTTCTTGTCTTCAAGGTATATATATAAAATTCAAAATTAAAATTCTTATTGTAACAATTTTAATCAGTCAGAGTATTTATGGAACTAAAAACCGAGAAAAGTTGAGAAATCTATTCTTTGAAAAGGTCAGGAAATTTCACAAAAAAATATACAAAAACAAGGAAAATCTGGAAGCCCATCTGGAAAAAATTGATTTAAAAACAAATTAGAATCATGAAATTTGTCAAACTAAAATTTTGCAGCTGTTTTCTTTTATACAAAATTCTTGAAAAAATTATGATAAGTTTTTTACAAATGGTTAGGAAAACTGGGAGACATCAGAGAATCCAATTAAAGGTTTTCTGTACAAACTCTGTTATTGACCTTATGTACTGATGCCTTTCTCATTTAAATCCTTTACCCAAAATTATTACTTCTTGTGCAAACTCAAAAATAAATAATTCAAATAAAATCCAAAAACTTAATATTTAATATGCTTGCACACACAGAAATACTACCTATTTATTTTTGTTGGCATATAGGTAGGTACCAAATGTAATGTTACATCTCTTGCTATCTTTTATGTAAATTTGTGTTTTCTGTTAGTGAATCATTTATTGTGTAAAAATTTGAAATGTGTAGCTTCTGAAAGAGATACCTACAGGTCCAAAAATCTCTAATTTCCTAATAAAAGATCCTTTAACTAAAACTCTAATTACCAATGCCCAATGTAGTTAAAAATGCATAAGATAAGGTTGCGGCAAAGATAGGGTTGCAGAAATACTTTCTCTTTTTTGGAGTTCTGTTTTGGTTGTAAGTGAACATTTATTAAAGCACTCCTTACTAGTACTAAAAAAAGCGTTGTAACTAAATTATACAAATGTTTACCTCTAATTTTTTTTATTTTCAGATTTTGGAATTTAGGCAAGAAAACTACCAGAATGAACAATACAATTTTTATACATTTTAGTTATTCACAGAACAATAACAACTATATGGGTAGAATACTTTAGCATTTTTGTGTTGTAGAAATATTTTTAGCAATTTTAATTAACTATATATAATAAAATTTTAAAAAATATGCTGAAAAATTACATTTTTACATTTACACCTCATTCCAAATTCTCCGGACCTATTTCAATATGGCGGCTGATAATTAAACAAAGAAGCTAAATGGAACTGTCATTGTCAGTGTCAAAAAACTGGTCTGCAGCAATTTGGAATGGAGTGTAATAAATATTTCAATGTAAAACATAATTAAATGTATTTGGTGTTTAGAATGTGACACCCTCCTATTAACACATTGCCCATGCCCACACGTGGGCATTTCTGTTTTACGTCTCAGGACCGCGTGCCTACCGATGGTCACAAAACAGCGGAGGATTTGTGTCCACCGGTGGGCATCTGGTTCTTGGAAGTAAAACTAAATGCACACATGGCTCAACTTGTTGAGGTGATTTTGGCCACAACATTATAAACACCTATAGATATGCAATTAAATAAATTAATTTAAAAACTTATCTTAAAAATACTTATTAATAATCGTTTAAATTAAATCTAACTTAAAAAAGAAAAGACATGTTATTTTTTCCTTCTTTGGAACCGCAAACTAGTAGCTGTAGTTTCAAATATCAGGCTTCACATGGTTAGGTTCTGAAATTAAAAAAAAAGTATAAGTGTATGAACTGAAAAAATATTTTCTTTAGAGAAAACAACAAAATTGAAGATAGAGCTTGATAACAGATATTTTTTTACTGATTTTGGGGAACTTGAATCCAGATATTCAAGGTGGTGACCATTTTTTTAAAATAATTAATAAAAAAAATAAAACAAAATATAGGCATCTGATACATCAATTCAGGGGTTTTTGGGTTCCCTTAATCCATTTATGTGATTTAAACATTCTTAGAAGTATCTAAGGGTTCTAGTAGCAATTTTAAAAGTAAACATTTTGCATGCATGGTTGACTAATTTCAGTTTTTCTAGTTGATTTTAATTGGTACAGGTGTACATTTTATGAATTGTAAAACTCAAAATATTTAAGATGGGATACAAACATTTTAGAAGAAACCAGATCAAATACAGACATATGATATATAAAATTGAGGGTTTTGGGATCCACTGATATCATTCTTTGGATAAAAAAAAAATTCTGGAGATAATAGAAGGATCTTAGGACAAAATTTGTGGACCTAGCCCAAACTTATATTACCTCTTAACATATATACAACTTTAGAAGACTTAAAAATATCCAAATCGATATATTTCTAATTGGAACACCAAAATTAATTTTGGAAGACCCAAAAAACCCCTAAATCAATATATCACATATCTTTTACACCAATAATTTTTTATGTTGCCCTTTCAGGCTCCTTACATTACCCCTAAAAACTGTTTAACCCCCAAAATGAATTTAGTTAACCCTAGAATCTCCAAAGTGATGTTTTTCTATCAATAGTATGTTGTTTTTACCACTTTACCCCTAAAACTCACCCTTAGGCCCCTTAAATTACCCCTAAAAATTTACACCAAAAATGAATTCAGTTGATTCAAAAATTTCAAAATTGAGGTCACAAGTTTTTTTGTCATTTACGATTCTTTTTGTCCCTAGGAACCTTAATTATATTATTCCCAAAAAATGTTTATTCTAAAAAATGGAATCAGTGTTTCCAAAAACCCTGAGGTTAATGTATTATACGTGTGTACTTGATCTAGTTTCTCATCAAAATTTTGTGTTTTTAAGTCGCCGTCATCGCCATCTGGAATATTTGGGGAGTCAAAAAAATTATATATTCTGACAAAAATGGATTTATATATAGTCCATTTAAAAAAATGTTTACTGTTAAATCTGTTCTTAGAACCCTTATGATGCCTAGATTATGTTTTATTTTTTGGAGTTCTCCCAAAGGAGCCAGAGTTTCATCACTTGGATTTGTAAAATAGACCCCCTTAGCTACCAAAATCTGTCAAAAAAACCTTTATTATCAAGCGCTCCCTTCAAACATGGAAAAAAGCCCATTTGCACCTTGATTTATGCTTGAAATAATTCAAATTCATGTTCAACGAAAACATAACAGAGGTGTTTTTGAGTATTTGGTGAACACTTGAAAAACATTATACAATTTTAGTAGTCTAGAAATTACTTTTTAATATATTTTTTTCCATAAACAGGCTTTTTGGGGGTGACTTGAGGGATATGAGTTTCTCCAGGAGAAATTATATAAAAAAGTGGCTCGAATGACATCTTATTTAGAAGATCGTTTAAATTGCTTTACAAACATGCAAGATATTAAGTTTAAATTTGTCAAGGAGCGACAAATAAACAATGTCTTGCACAAAAGTCAGGAAAAAATGTTGGTTTTAAAGTTACATTTTTCATAATAAAAAAGGGAATAAACATTTCATGATTTTTTTCTGATTGTTTTCTCAAACATACCATACAAATAATCCTACTTTTAATTTTGGTGGTCAAACTGATCCGCTGAAAAGGTTCAAACCTTTTCTTCATTCCATACCAAATTTAAAAGCAAATATCTTAAACACCAGTCATCCTAGCTTTTTGTAATTTTGACATAATTAATAGTAAAGACCTTTCCCCTTTTAAATTCCAGAGATAAAAATTACCCTATGAAATTTCCAACAGAGCCAAAAAGTATCTGTGAGTGTCCCCCTTCAAAATTGTTCGCTGTTTTGTTCTTTGTGTATAGTTTTTCTTTTTTTCCTAATGAATTGAAATAGATGAGGGGAGGCTCAAAATATGTCCAGAAATAGGTCCCAGAAATTTGCAATAAACAATAAGAGTTAAATTAATTTTTGATATCGGATCTAGACTATAATAAATTTTGTTTATTTAAGGAACTTTTACCAAATATAATTGAAATCAGAAGCAAAAACTTACTTTGAGTTTATAGATTATTATTCTTTGTTTGGTGTTGACTCTATAGAACCATCTTGTTTTGCTATACATTTTAGTTGGCAAAATATCAACTGCTCTGTATGTTTGGGTACAAATTGTAGACTTTTTATTTTATAGATTATTATTCTTCTCTGGGTGGTGGCACTTTAGAATCTTCTTCTTTTTCATTTTAGGTAGTTGCCTAAATATCCACCGCTCCATATGTTTTGTTATTATATACAGCTCCTAAAAGAATAATAAAAATAACAAGAAATATTCTATCTCTAAATTTTGTTTCTATATTTTGCACTTTAGGCGAGGACAACCAATATTTCTTAAAAATTTTCTCTTGAGTGGCACATTTTTATAAACTGTTTAAAAGATTGTTTGCATAATAATTTTTTAGTTACAGAAACAGAGGTTTGGACAAAAGTATCAAGCCAAAGTAAATCAAGTTATGTAATCTGCAGTTTTATTTTCCTGTGTTATGAGTTTCAAAATCTAAGCAGGTTCACAGTGCATGATTCAACTTTCATAGAAGTGTTCACTAACCACGAGTTATGACATACACACATAGTATTTGATCCTGTGTATTTAATTTATTTGAAAGATGAATGAGCAACTAGGATTTATATTTTAAAGAATTTTTCCTGATTAATATTCTCCAATTTTCAAGTCACTAACCTATTTTATTCAAAAAACAAGAGAGACTAAGGGCCGGTTTCTCAAAAGCGAGTTTGTGTTAACTCAAGCAACATAACCTAGTAAAAATCTTTAAAAATCAGGTTAAAATTAACTCCAGGATAACCAGGGCTTCAAGGTGAGGGTAAGTTACATTACCTCAGGGTTAACCTAAAAAAAATATTGGCTTAAAAACAGCAAGAAAACTGGTATTTATAGCTCGCGAGTTACTTTAAGTTTCTGATAATCTGCTATTGAGAAACTGGCCACAGTATTATTTCATGCTGCTCACTTTATATATTAAGGCTAAACGGTATTAGTGTAGTAAACAGTTTTCTTTAGATACCTATTTAGCACTTACCTGAGCCCCTAGGAAGTTCAAATTTACCAGTGATGAAACTTTTTTCATTTTTTTAAACTAAAGCGGGAACTAAACCACCCAAATACTGAACTCAAACCAAGCCAGCACTTTTTAGCATTTCCAGTGCTCATAAATTTTAACTCTTTAAGGACCCTAGTCAGTGCCTACATACTAATAAGATTTTTTTCATAAAAAAAACCGAGTAAAATACTAAAATAAAAAAAACCATTTACTGCAGAATTACTTGCTAAAAAAACGCTGGTAATTATGCAGTATACGGTTTTCTGCCATTTTTGATTTTTTTTGAAAAATTCTTTATGGGGGCAGCTTCTAGGGTCCCTAGGACCCCAAATCCGTCTGCGCCGGTTGGTTTTTTTTTTGATTTTTTTTGTTATTTTTTTATTTTTTTTCACTAAAACCAACCAAACCAACACAGTCCAACCCAACCTAATCCAAACCAACCCAAAACAATTAAAAAAACACTTTACAACCCCCCCTGGGCACCCTTTTTTCTCGTTAAAAAAAAAAAAATCAGGCGCAGGCGGATTTGGGGTCCTAGGGACCCTAGAAGGTGCCCCCATAAAGAATTTTTCAAAAAAAATAAAAAATGGCAGAAAACCGTATACTGCATAATTACCTGCATTTACAAGTGCATTTATAATTGAATTTGAAACACTCCTGCTAGCTGTTACCACTGATTTAAGGACAACAGGTTAACTTAAAAAGCATGCAGATTTAAAAATCGGCTGATGACGCTAAACGAAATAATCATATTCTATTTTAAACAGGAGCATCAACGACTAGCAAGAGTCTCTTCAACCTCTAAATGGAGCTTTACTGACCTGTTTTGTTAATACTCAAGTATCCGTGTGTTTTTGAAACTGCTGTTGGGATCTAAAATATATCCTTAGGCCTCTAATATTTCACTAGTAAACTTGCACATAACTTATGCCGCAAAAATTAAAAAAAAAAATTGAATCAAAATAAAAACAAAATTATGTGAAGTTATGGGAATGTTTCTAGGCGAATTCCTAGTAATTCCAGCGAGCCAGTAAAGTTCTCTTGGTTCTTTGATAAACTCGGGGTAATGCTCGCGCAGCGCTAGGCCATTTTCGGCGGGCGACCGCACACGCGGAGTGGTTTCATATTCGTTTTTGAAAAAATATTTTTGAAAGATAAACATAACCTCGAATGGTTTTCTGTCAGAAAACGTAAAAATACCCTTCTGCCTACTGTGGGCCTTGTTGACAAAACACCTGCAGTTTCCATGGTATCGGGGGCTTTAGGATAGTTGGGGGCTTTAGGTTAGAGGGCGCTTTGCTTATTTTGATTTCCCAATAGAATAATCCTGCTAAGGCGGCCATGATATTCGTTATTATTTGTATACTGAACATAATAAAGAAAACGCGATGCTGGTGAACGGAGTCATCCAAAAAATAATCAATTCAGATTCAATTTAGTCGTTTAAAAATGCAGGACGGGCTTTAAATTTTGCGTATTTTTTATTACAAGCTTTTATTTAACTTCACCTCTATGTATGTATTTTTATATGTTCGGCTCAAATCTTGCGATTATTGTTCCATACCAAAATTGGTATGCGGGGGTTTTTAAGGATAAGGAATACTAAAAATTCAATATGGTGAATTCAAGATGGACGATTTTTGTTCATGTTTTGCTAACCAGATTTAACTGACTTATATACATCCGATTGTCTTTAAATTTGGTATGCTTTTATAGTTCCGGTAAAAATACAATTATATAGTATTATTAGGCATCTCCCTCCCCCCCTACGAATTTTTGATCCGATTTTAAAAATTCAATATGGCGGACTCAGTGTGGAAGATTTTGAGTCTTGTTTTGCTAACCAATTTTTGTGGTGTAAGCTTATATAAGAAAGGTTCCTGTATTGTTATTCATTGACATTGAGAGTTCAGTTGTCAACTATAAAACTAGGTAAGCACGTCTTTATATACACTCTTCCTCGCCCGCCCGTTTACGTTATATTTAATGGTGGCAGCAGTGCTACTACAGTTCTAATAGTCTCGCGAAAAGTATAAAACATCTCGGAGTATAGAATGTGGTTTAAAACCCATAATTTGTAAAAATAATAACGTAAATTGACAGTGCGCGATTACTGACAACTCGCGTGACAAATATCAGTGTCGATAAAAATAAATAAACACAATAATTTTTGCACTTAATTAAAATGAATAACGAAGAGATTAATCAACGAATGCAAGAGCAATCTGAATTAATAGATAAGTTGATACTACTTCAGACAGCCCAGATGCAGAAGTCGATGCAGAGAAATAGTTCCGAAGTTCCCATAATCATTCATCCAACAACTGTTGCAGCATTGGATAGATTGGAAAACCAGATTTGAGCGGTATAAAAGGACAGCTTTGGAGAGGTATACTCCAGCACAACAGGTAGATTATTTAATTACCTATTTAGGCACTAAGGGTGAACATATTCTTAAATATTTTCAATAAATAGGGAAGACAGTAAATGCTGTTTATGAAAGAGTTAAATTTTTACAAAGAAGTCAAAAATGAGCCTTGTGATATTTTTCTTAATGATTTAACATCTTTGGCTCAAACACGCGAATGGAGTGCTTTAGAGGACGAATTAATTCAATTACGTTTAATAGCCGGTTTAACTGACACTAGACTACCAATGCAATTGCAGTAGTGTCCTGATGATAAGTTACCTGAGGTTATTAGAAAGGTTAGATTAGCTGAAACCCTGAAAGTAATTCATTCAGCAACAGCCACTCCTATAGTATTGAGCACTTCAACTGCGGAGGCAGAAGTTGATGCGGTAAATAAGGGATATAAGCGACAGTACAACTCCGAGCATAATGGCAAAAGAAACGGATATAGCAACGAAAAAAATCAATCGGAATTAGACTGTTCAAAATGTGGATTGGCATCCCGTCATTCATTTAACAGTTGTCCTGCCAAAAATGATACTTGTCGAAAATGGCAATGAAATAAGGTCACCAAATCAGGAACTAGATTACTACTTTTTAGGTTCAGTTACAAACTCGAATTCGGGGCCCTGGATGGTAAATGGTTGTTTAAACTGTGCAAAAGTATGTTGCAAGATTGATACAGGTGCAGATGTCACTGTTATCAAAGCAGACGTACTAAGTAAGCTTCAAAATTATAGATTAAAAGCTGCACAAAAGACTTTGCTTTCAGCTTCAGGTAATTCTCTGACGATATTGGGCGTATTTGAAACCGAGATTGAGTGGAAAAGCAAACAGTATATCACAAATATTTACTTTAAAGATAATCCATCAGAAAATTTGTTTGGTAGAGACGCATGTGAAGCACTAGGTATGCTGTCATGGGCGAATTCCATTTCTGGGGCCAATCAGTATCCCACATTGTTTGAAGATTTAGGAGACCTTGGGAAGAAATACCACATAGAAATTGAGAAAGACAGTAAATTCTTTTCAATTTCTACCCCTCGTAGAGTGCCTTTACAGTTAAAAGACGAGGTTAAAAAACACTTAGAAGCCCTTGAAGGGCAAGGCATAATTTTTAAAGTAACACAACCTACTTCTTGGTGTGCGCCAATGGTAGTGGTGCCAAAGAAAGATGGAAAAGTTGGACATGTGTTGACTGCATGGTTTTAAATAAGAGTGTAAAGTCCGAAAAATTGATTTTATCAGAAATTTCTGAATCCGTTGCTCAAATAGATTCTCAAGCCAAATATTTTTCAAAATTAGATACCACTTTTGGATTTTCTCATATTCCGTTGGACCATGAATCGCAGCTGCTGACAACTTTTATAACCCCATTGGCAGATAAGCTTTTAAGAAATTACCTATGGTAATCACGTCAGCCCCTGAGGGTTTTCAACGAGAGATGAGTGAAGTTTTAGAAGGACTCGAAGACTGTGTTAATGTAGCAGACGGCATTTTAATATTTGGTAATACAAAAGAGGAACATGACGAACGTACAAAAAAAGTTTTGGACAGATTCAAAGAAATAAATTTAAAACTTAACAAAAATAAATGTATTTTTGGTGTGAAAAAGCTTACGTTTCTAGGACATATAGTCTCAGACATCGGTATTGATCCAGAAAAATTAGAAGCCATTTTGAAGATGCCAGCGCCAAAAGATGTCAGTGGGGTTAGACAGTTACTAGGATGCATTCAAGTACATTCCAAGTTTGTCCCAAATTAGCCAACATAGCCAGACCCATTCATCAGTTGCTGATCAAAAATGTAGATTTTATTTGGGATTAAGTTCATAAGAAAGAATTTGAGGAGATTAAAATAGCACTAACTACAGCTCCTATTTTAGCTCATTTTGCGCCTGAAAAACCAACTAGAGTAGCCTCCGATGCAAGCTCATACGGATTAGGTACAGTTTTAGAACAATTTTAGCCTGAAGGAATTTGGAGACAGATTTCATATGCTTTCAATGCAATGTCCGAAACGGAAAGACGCTATGCACAAATTAAGAGAGAAGCTTTAGCTTCCACATGGGCATGTGAAAAATTTTCACAATTCATAATTGGATAAAGATTTTTACTATTGACTGATCATAAACCTTTAGTACAGTTATTAGGTTCAAAACCGATAACAGAACTATCAGCAAGGATTCAACGTTTTAGAATGAGGTTAACGAGATATTCATATGATGTAGAATATATCCCTGGAAAAGAAATGTTCATTCCAGATATGTTGTCCAGAGCACCCATTGAATCGTTAGATCCAGGAACAGATGCACTATTAATTGAAGAAGTTGAAAATTTTGCTGAGTTTATGGCCAATTTTTTGCCTATTTTAGATACAAGAGTATATAAAATAAAGATTGCACAATTAAAAGATGAACAAACTCAAATAATTTTAAAGTATTTGGTTGAGGAATGGCCAAAAACACACGATTTGCTTTCACAAGACAAACATTTTTCAAATGTTCAAGGTGAACTTGCTAATTTCAATGGACTTCTTGCCAGAAACAACCGATTGTACGTACCATTCGATCAGGGAAAAGAAATTTTAGAAAAGCTGCACTATGGCCATTTAGGTGTTGTTAAATGCCGGTCAAGAGCACAAGACACAGTTTGGTGGCCAGTCATAAGCAATGAAATTAGTGTAAAAGTGAAAAATTGTTTAAAATGTATTGAGCATAGATCTACGCCAACTGAACCTATGATAGCATGTCCTATGCCAGATTATCCACGGCAAGTCATTGGTGCCGATTTGTTTTCAGAAAGAAGCTACGTGGTTATTATAGACTATTTTTCACGATGGATTGAGATAGCAAATTTGGACAGCGAAACTACAAATAAAATTATTAAAAAATTAAGACATATTTTTGCAAGATGGGGAATACCAGAAATATTCAGAAGTGATAATTGTGGATGTTTTGACAGTTATTTGTTCAAACAATTTGCCGAGAATTGCGGTTTTCAGTATTTTACCAGCAGTCCCCGATATGCTCAATCAAATGGCGAGTCAGAATCTGCCGTAAAGATTGCCAAAGGAATTATCAGTAAAAATAATGAACCCAATCTTGGACTTTTAAGTTACAGAAATGCAAAATTAGAATCGGGTTACACCCCATCTCAGTTAATAATGGGGCGGAAACCCCGAACCAATTTACCTGTATTGAGAGTAAATTTAATACCAGATTGGACCTATATAAATGATTTTAAGATGAAAAGAGAGAGAGAAAAACAGAAACAGGCACAAAGTTATGATAAAAGACATAGAGTTCGTATAGTTTCACCATTAGGAAACAATGATAAAGTTTGGATAACTAATCTAAAGAAATATGGAACTGTTATAAGCGTCGGACCAGACCCGAGGTCTTTCAAAGTTAGAGCAGGAAACCAGATCTATAGAAGGACACGGTCACATTTAATCAAAATTCATAATGATACACCGCAAATCTATGAGGTTGATATTTTTAATGGAAACAACCTTGAAATGTTGAAACAGGAAAAGGAAAATCCACAAAATTCAGATGTCTTCAACACGCCACCTAGTTTGGGAATTTTCGAAGAATTTGAAAATGAAACATATGTCAGATTTGATTGGGAAGGACCAGATCTATCATTCGAGAATGATATTACTCGAACTCGAACAGTCAGTTCACACAGTGCAAAAGTATTTGAACGAGAACAAGGCAATTACGTAACTCAATCTGGACGAGTTAGTCTCCCTCCCGTGCGTTGGTGTGGCAGTGGCGATGGGGAGAATAGCCATTGAGTGGCATTTGCGTTCCGGGCATAAAAGACATTGACGTCGGGAACATAAACATATGTTAATTTTTGTTTATCGTTATTGTTACGCTGTTTCTGTTATACATCCGTCGGTTAAGAAGATTTTCCGTAAAAAAGGAAGATGTGGTGTAAGATTATATAAGAATGGTTCCAGTATTGTTAGTCAATGACATGGAGAGTACAGTTGTCAACTATAAAACTAGGTAAGTACGTATTTATATATACTCTCCCTCGCCCACCCGTTTACGTTACATTTCAATTTTAACTGAATTATACACATCCGACTGTCTTAAAATTTGGTATGCGTTTAAAACTTCGGTAACAATACAATAACTTGGTATTTTAGACACCCCCTACCAACCTACGAGAGGAGTGGAGGGGGGAAAACACCTAAGTTTATCCGATTTCAACCGAAATTGGTTGCTAACCAATTTTAACTGACTTATACACATCCGATTGTCTTCAAATATGGTATGCGTTTATAGTTCCGGTAACAATACAATAATATGGTATTATCAGGTACCCACCTCCCTTAACGAGGAAAGTGGAGGGAGAAAAAGATTTAGTTTATTCGATTTCAATCAAAATTGGCATACAGAGGTTTTTAGGGAAAGGGATTATGAGTTTTTTTATCAGATTTGGAAATTTAAATATGGCGGATTTAAAAGCTTTTGAAATAAAAGCTTTTATAAAATATAAAGTTTAGTAAAAAATAAAAAATAATTTTTAGCATTCTGACATCATAATAATAAAAGCGATAGCCGTAAATTAGGTCGAGTTGGGTTAATCGTTCATCTTGAATCCGCCATATTGATTTTTTAAAATCTGATAAAAAATTCGTATTCCTGATCCCCAAAAACCCACGTATACCAATTTTGGGTGAAATCGGACAAACATAGGCGTTTTCTTCCCTCCAGGGAATGCCTATAACAATATGTTGTATTGTCACCGGAACTATAATCGCGTACCAAGTTTCAATTCAATCGGCCTACAAGTTAGAAGAAACCTATATACGTAATAAAGGTGAAGTTAAATAAAAGTTTGTAATAATAAACTTAATATTTTCTAATTTAAAAAAAAATAATTTGGGGGGTGGTTGAGGAGGTTGATATATGTAAAAATTCATAATTTTTGTTCCATAGCTGTAAACTCGTAACAATTATCTAAAAACTGCATATTCCTAGCAGCCTTAAGGCTGCTACGAATTTTCAGTTTTTATATTTAAAACAACAAATTATTTACTAATATTAGAGGGAATTGTGACGAAACAGATTTTTATCGATCTTGCTACTCTTGCGGCTATATGTCTATTGTGCCCCTGAAAATGACCAATGGGTGGGTGCGTCCACCATGCCTGTGCATCAAACAATGTCTGAGCTTCATTCATTTGAGATTTCATGATGTGTAGAGTTCGCACTATTTACGTTTATGTATTGGATCAACACATGCGGCCTTGGCCATATCTAGTATACTGTCCTCAATTGTCTTATGATAAACATAACAAAATGACAAAAAAATGGTTCAAAAACTTTTTATTTCAATCAACTCATGATAAAATTTAAACTGAACAAACTCGAATATTTTCTGAATGAGACCCTGTTCATACTTGATCAGTGTGGCCAAAAATCTAGGGAGAACCGAAAACATAAACGTCAGACTGAAAATTCTCGTTGACAGGTGAAGTCAATCAATATGGATAAACTTCGGGTGGAAAATACTGTAAGATAAGTTTGACACCTTCGCCTTTCTGAATAGTTTTTTATACAAAGGATGTTGGGTTCTCCATTGCAGGCACTTAAATAAGAAGTTAAAGGCACATTCTTCGAGCTCGAACCGACCTAAACATTCTTTACGAAGTTCAGTATATCAGCCTATCTGAGTAAGTGCAGCTCTTTTCGTCCTCCATGGTGGGTGAGCCATGATTCATTAGTATTTTTTGTCGCAACTCTAGCATGTCCCTCAGTTGTAAACAATTAAACCTATATAGCAAACTTAAAACTAAAACTGTCAAATTTAATTGTTTAGCACTAAAATCAACACCTGTTTGCAATCGGAACATTTTCAACAAAGCATTGCATTGGTCTGTTATAACGTTTTGGAACAAATACTTATCAATGGGCGCTGTTTACTTGTCATTAAATTTATCACTAGTTAAAACAGTGGGCATTCCAAAAGGTGGATATTTCGTTGACATCTGCTGATGATAGGGAATTAGGAAATTATTGTAATGCCCGTCAAATTGTCATACGATAAGCCTGCACTGTCATTAACAACGATATGCAAGTGCTTCTTGTTGACTAGATAGCCATTGTCGCTAAACCCAGTAGTTTTTAAGATCAAAACTAAAGAAAAACAAGTAAACTTTTGTGGTTAGAAATGATTTTTGTTCTTTTGACTTGTGCAAAATTGTAAAAATCATTAGAAAAGTTATAGTGTGTGTGTGTGTATTGCTTATTAGACACAGCTAATTCAGTGATGACTGACGACCAGTTAGGGCCGATCATGGCCAACTTATTAAGAAAAATAATGATAAAACAACTCATGCCCTTTATTTTCCTATATTTATAGTATGCTTACTTTGAGTATTAAAAATGTATGGTCGATTTTTCCGAAAAATATGCCACCAATATCTTCATTGTTTTTTTAACGTTTTTTTAATACGCACCAGTTTATAAATGTATCAAAGTTCCGCTGGTAGCGCTCTTTAGATTTTTCAGGCAGCAAATCGAAAGTGACTCTTGAAGCAGCTTCTATCAATTCCTTCGGATTCAAATCGTTTTATAGATCTGAGTGCATTTTGGTAAACAAAACCTTTGAAACAAATTTAAAGCAGTTTTTTTAGAAGTGTCAAAACTGACAAAAATAACAAAGGCTGAACCCTGACAACCAGAAGTCATAGCCAAAATATTAGACCGGACCGAAATATTCAGCAAAAAGTTGGGAGTGGGAGAAAATTTTTGAAAAGAACATGACTTGAAACATAAAACATGAAAGTGGCTATTTTCCGGTCGTTTGAAAAAAAACTCTTAAAACTAATAATATAAAAAAATGTAAAGTCATAGAAGTTCCAGGTAACATTACTTACAATGGTGTAGTGTTAATACTACGACACTTTTGAGAAAGTGGGAACTTACTTTCATGTAAATTTGAAAATTTTTGGGTTGCATAAGTATATGACCAAATTGTTTGTTGTGCCGTGGCGTAATTTCAATAAACCAACATTTATTTCGTGCAATTACTACCGGCTAATAACACGTAAACTGAGCCCAGGCACGAGTGGTCAAAAGCACAGTGTCGCGTCAAAATTAAATGATACATGTTTGAAATATTGTAAGCGTGGTTTTTATCCCCGTTTGAACACAACGTACATTTCACCGCACAGTATGCTGTAAAGTGAGTACTTTTGTTTCAGAAAATTAAAATAAGGATATCAATTTTTTTATATCGGTAATTCTTGGGGCAAATTAATGCGTGTTTACCACCCTTTAAAATATCACTTTCCGCACTTGTTATATAACTGTCAGGCCACAAACACAAGTTAGGGGGAAGTCCGGATAGATGTCGCAGCAAAGGATTGCACTACTAGTCAACTGCCGTCAGTGAAATCAAAGAGCTCTCAGAAGCACGTGATAAAACATCATTGTGCAGTTAAGTTGAAAAGTAGTCTCTTTTTATCTACAATTTTTTTGCATGTTTTTAATACTTTTAAAAAAGTATGTCTTTATGATTATATAGAGTTTTTTAAAGGATTTGTTTTGTATTTTTCATTACTAGGGCTTAAAGAAACCTTATAAATTTCAACACTTGTCCTTATCCGTATACGTATCGGAAGAAGATAAGTGACCCATTAAGAAAAGGTAAAAAGCACGACCTAAACATATACATAGATATTTAAAGTTTTTGGTACCAACAGAATTTAATGCTTTTATTCTTTTACCAAATTAGATTTAACTAACGCAGAATGATTAACAAACACTTTTTTTTAAATGCCTATGTAATAAGAAAAGAAAAAGACAAGCTTAATAACTCGAAGAAAAAAAATCAAAAAATTAAAATACAAAAACTTTCTTACGCACCCTTAACTCAGCAAATTGTCGAATTATTTCCGAAATTTTTAATTTATTACTGACCTCGTACTCATCGGATAATAAACCCTAGATCTGTTAATGTCTTTCATCTGTCTGACGTCGTTGTCCTTAAATAACTTTTAATTATTTTTAATTTTGAAAAGCTATGTTCCCTGAAGCAACAGTCACAGGAAGAGTTAATAACATTTCCAAATTTGGAGCGCGATTAACTTGAACTATAAATTGTAGTACTTCCTGTGGAGTGCTCTCTTTCTGCAAAAGATAACTTACAACATCTAATTCATCTGCTAGCTCGATACCGCTTAAATTGGACGATTCTGTGTCTGTTAAAAGGATTTCCAGATCCATACAATATTTTAAAATATCCTTTTGGTTTCTGTTTTTAAGTGGTAGATATTGTACAAAAAGCTAAAATATTCATTGCGGTGGTCCAGCTGCGTAAATCGTTGTTTCAAAAAATTTATGGCAGTATAGATTAAGTGATAAAAGAACTCGATTTTATATTTTTCTCTGGCATCCGAAATTGGTTCGTCGTTAGCCTCATAATCAAAATTTATTTTTTGTCGCCAAACCCGATGTCTCTCAAACTTTAAAAAAATATTTTCGACTTTTAACTATAATTTGCCATCTAGCTAGAAAGCGTTTTGCCGCCTCGGCTGCGTTGAGTTTTCCCAAATTTTCGCCACTTTTTGCCCTTGTTTTGTAATAATTTTTTGTTAATTTTGCGGCCGCTGGACCAAAACAGTGTGGGAAGTTGCCCACATCGCCACGCTCTGAAAACGGCCCTGCGTAACGTAGCGACTTTATTTAACCGACCAAATATACTGGAGAACAAAAAAAAATGCAACAACATGTATATGGATAATTATTTGAATGAAAATGATTTGTGTGTATACCTTATCTCAAAAGAAATATTTGATAAAATTTTGTTTTCTAATCTTTCCTTTTTTTACATATTTATTCATTTTCAAAACAACCAACACATAAAGAACCTTTTCTGAGAATTTTAAATCATTATTCTCGTAGTTTTTAGTCTTTTTGGATTGGGTACAGTTTACTTAAAAAGTTTGCGGACGCATCGTGGGCATGAAAGAGGCTGGTTTTGATTTACGAGAAATTGCAAGAAAGGTTAATCCCAATCTATCAACAGTGTTAAGAGTTTGGAAAAGGTTGTCCAATGATGAGACTTATAGACGTCGTGCGGGTTCTGGACGCCCTAGATTATTACAAGGTCGTGATTTTACGGCATCGCAGACCTCTTGCTCTCAGAAATCGAAGGGACAGTATACGCCAAGTAAGAGATATTCTAGTTGCAGCTACAGGACGAGTGTTTTCAAGGATGATAGTTAATCGAAGATTGCTTGGTATGGGGCTGAGGGCTCGCCGTCCGCTTTTGGTGCTACCTTTGACCCCACAACATAAGGCTCGCCGCTTGAAGTGTTGAAGAATTCGGAAATACTGGAATGATGAATGGAATACCATAAGCTTGAGCGACGACTTTAGGTTTTGTTTGGGCGGCCATCATCGACGCATGAGGGTTAGGCGATTTCGAGGTCAGAGACGAAATGTAGACTTTACTGTTGAACGTGATACAAAGGGACAGCAAAGTATCATGATATGGGGTGCTATATTTTTAGGAAGCAGATCACCTCTAGTCTTTATCAATGGCAATCTGACTGCTCGGCGATATATAGATGAAGTGCTGCAGCCAGTTTGACATCCCTACCTACAAACTATCCCAAATATGATCTTTCAGCAAGAAAATGCCAGACCGCATATTACTCGTGACACAATAGACTTCTTACATAAACTTGGCATAGAGACTTGGGAATGGCCAGAGAGATCGCATGAACTTGTCGCCTATCGAACACGTATGGGATATAATAGGGCGTAATTTTAATCGATTATTACGTCCCTTAGGATTTGGATGAGTGTTCCTTAATATGATATAGACCATCTTATTTTGTCAATCCCCAACCATAGAGGATCCACTCTTTTTAAATTTTTTCATAATTATCATGGAGGAATCTTCTTGGAAAATATAGTCAATTACTAAGAGCATCCTAGTGTATTAATATATAAATAAATTACTTTAAAAATATTTGTTCTTTCTGGTGTTGCATTTTTTTGTTCTCCAGTATATTTTGAATGAGACCATAGAAATTGGGACCAAGGGATACGTAAATTGATTTGGATACCTCATGGTTCGTGATTGGGTAAGTATATCGGATCGATGCATTTCACGTAACGTATCGAAGCAGACGTATCGTGTTTGCACAAGCGCATTTCGATACGGATTTGGTTGAGCGATTATTTGATTTGAATTACACATTAGCACATACATAAAATGAGAGAGGGTATACCTAGCGTCTGTAATAAAACATTTATAAAAAATTTATTCACCTATATAGGTTGTTCCAAAAGTTCAAGTCCACTTTAATATCTCCAAAACTAAAAGTGGCAGAGAAGTAAAAGTTCACATAATCATATGGTTATCAAAAAAGTGCCTTTTTGGATGCTAATCATCGCGTCCGTCATTAAGAAGGCGGAGCTAGGCGGTGATAATACTTTTTTAAAATAAAGATACCCAGTATATTTTGGAAAATTTAAATAGAGCTTTTCTTTCTTTTTCCACAAACACCTAATATGTTTGTTAAATAAAATGAGAAAATCATCTCCATAAGACCAATGAGTTGAAATAGAAAACATATATTCGGTGATTCTTTGTCTAAATCATTGCTCTAATTTAAATTTTTTGTAATCTTATTTAAAAACAGTTAAGGACAAAGGTAACATAATAGGTATTTTTGAAAACAAAATGAAAAGCTCTATTGAAATTTTAGAAAATATACAACGTATTTCATTTAAAAAAAAGTATCCGCCCTACGAATGTCGGCACAAATTATCATCCAAAAAGATACTTTTTTGTAAACCATCTAACTATGTAAAATTTTACTTTTCTGTCTCTTTTGGTTCTAGAGATATTAGCGTTAACTAGATTTTTAGGACACCCTGTATCTTACACTTTACACAACTCGCTATTAAGAAAACGACCCTAAATGGCAAATTATATACAGAACTTCAACTTTGGATTTATTAAACAGCAACAGTGTTATCGGTGTACAAATTTAGCTATATACTTAACTGTTTAAAAAATTCATTTACAAAATAAGTAAACTTGTCAAGAGCATGGCGTAATAATTACATTTTTTTGAAATCCCAGCCTGTGGCGATCCATAAAAATGCCGCAAAAACGTGGTTTTTTGTTGCCGCAAAAAATGTTCCCGTACGTTCGTTGCCGGAAACAGGAAAACAATTTTCAGTTATGTATACAGGGTGCAAGCCTTCTAAAATGGAAAATATGGGCTTAATACGCACGGCAGTAGCGCAGCGAGCCAGTCGCGGTTATGTTTCGGATGGGTGACCGCCAAGAATCTCTGGTGATTTATCCTGCCGTGGTAATGGTACGTTTTTGGGGTTTCCCTATGATCTGCAGCAAATGTTTTATCAGTATCAACCGAGCATAGCTTCTTTTGACGACACCGAATAGAGCGTATATAAGGGGGAAGAATTATTATTAAAATGACATATTTTGAATTTGACGATTATAGTAAAATAAAAATATGAAACGCAAACGAGCCGCTTGATATTGTGCGATTACTTATTTATGTTGATGAAGGTGTACATGAAGAATCACGAGTTCGGGCACAGAGTATGATAAAAACATGTTAAGAAAAAGAGATAACACGAAATATTTTTAAAATCAAACATTAGTAGTTTAAATTTTTGGAAATAGTCCATATTATATAGGGTGGAGTGAACTCTACAGAAAGAAAAGTCTAAGGTCTATCTCCACTAAGTTTAGTTAATCTTCAGTTGTTAAAATTTGTTTTTGACTTTTAAAACATTTCCCTACATGTTTCGTCAATATAAATTGACATCCTCAGGGTTTATAAACAATCTGAAAAAATCCAAAAAGGGGCAATAAGTCCACCAACCAGGAAATACAAAGATCTTAACTTAAACCTAGATCTTGTCGGTGTGGACAGCCAAGTACGTACACATCGATCGATTTTTTTTTTCTTTTGAAAAAATAGAGACTTTAGTTTTGGGGCTGAGTTCAAAAGTTTAAAATTTGAAGTTGAAGTTGAAATCCAGGAGTTTAGGAGAACTAAAAAATAAGAGAGTGGTTTACTTAACAAGCATGAAGTTTGAGACGCGAGCCGCAGGCGAGTGTCTTAATTTAATGACTATAACCTGCGAGTGTACTATACTTTACCTACGACCAATGAGAATGTCTTCATAAATATCAGAAATTATTAAAAATATCAAACGCGAACACTTTTAAGTCAACAATCTTTACAAATGTTCATAAATTTTCTTAAAAAAAGATTTTCTTTTTCTTAAAAATGCGTATTTTTGGTCAGGTACTAAAATTATATTTTATTTATTTACGTTTAATAAATATGTATTGTCTTAAAAATATAGAATAATAATTCACATTTTTGCCCAATTAGTGCTCTTATAAAATAAAGTTTCATCGC
>OY998167.1:32499908-32504908 GCA_963921995.1 Oxystoma pomonae | reverse complement strand
TTAGTGGTTTTTGAGTTATTGTATTAAAGACAGACCGATGATCCCAATAGCCTCCATACTATGTATGGATGGCTAAAAAAATGGACTACGAATCAAGAATTTTTATTGTTTTACTTTGGCATTCGATACCACAAATATTAGTGTTGTCCTATTTTTAGCCATCCATACATAGTATGGAGACTATTGGGATCATCAAAAAACAAGTTTTTTTATTTCCACTAAAAATAAGTTATTTAGGTCAAAAAAGACCTATATACAAAATTTTGTCATGGTATCTCCTGTAACATGATTACTCAAAAATCGCTTGATCGATTTTTATCGAATTTGGCACAAACATTCTTTGTCACTAGACGCAGAGCTGATTCGTTTTTGATGGGGGTGGGGGGTTGGAGGGGAGATTAAACTATAAAAAAATTGTAAAATTAATTTTTTTTTAATTTTTTGGATCGCTAGACGCGCCTGCTGGCGCCATTATTTTTTAGAATCGGTTGTACATTCTAAACAATTATAATTAAAAAAATGATATTTTCAACGCAAAAAATCGCGCCCGAACGCACATATAGCCCATAAAATCTTTAAAAAAAAATCAAAAATTTTCTTCACAAATTTTTTTTTAATTTTTCTTTTGGTTGAAAATGCAATTATCTATCTTAATGTGAAAACCGCGTGACGCTAGCTGCTACGGTTCGTGAGTTACAATTTTTTTAAAAGTTTAATCTCCCATCCTACCCTCTTGCTAACTCCTCACCCCCATCAAAAAATAACCAGCTCTGCGTCTGGTGCCAGATAATTTTTTGCCGAATTTGATAAAAATCGGTTAAGTGGTTTTTGAGTAATCGTGTTACAGACAGACAGACAGGCAGACAGACAGACACCATAACAAAATTTTGTATCTAGATCTATTTTGACACAAATAAAATAAAACCTTTAAGGGTTACAGTGGGCCCGAAGAATCAGTCCCAGTATCCAAATTGAAAGCAGACTTCGACTTGACTATTCAAAACATGCATATAACGCCGAAGTAATGACTTCTAGTTTGAAAGTAAATTTCAATTTTATTCGTGAATGTGGTGGGGAAGTACCTTTTTTAATAAAAAAAAGGCCAACCTGAAACTCTCCTGAATATAATATAAAAAGAATTATGAAAATTGATTGAAAAGTTATGATATAAATAAAACTCTTCGTGTGGTGCAATGGGCCCGGAGAAGTGACACGAGCATAGGCGTAGGGAGGGGGGTCATAGCCACCCTGGGATTTGTAAAAGAAATACTTTTAAACAAATTAATATCTCACCGATAGAAAAGAGGTACAGAATTTAAAAAATGTCTCCATTTAAAATAGCAATATTATAGTTAAAAGTGACGATTTCTTATATACGTTTTAGCTATCATAATGATTTTTCAAATATTGAACTGTGAAAGTGCAGGGAACCACACTAAAGGTCTTCTGAATCGATAAAAAAAAGAATTATTAAAAAATAACAAACGTACGGTCAAACTTATAACCATTGTACAAATATTTGACGTTTGTGCGTTCCCATACTAATTCTTTTTAATATTCTTAAAATCGCTCACATAAATAAAATCAACAACCGATTACAACATCTATTTGTGCAAAACAAATAAAAAGGAGACGGTTTTTAATTTACTACGTTTATACGCGCCTAAAACAGGTTTTATATAGGAACGGTTTTAAATAAAGCAGCTTTCTCCTTCATTAAAATAGTTTTCTAACAGCTGTTCGATATACTGTCAATCCTCTTACCTTACAGTCTCTCACAAATTAAAATATATATATATATATATATATTGTTATATTAAAAAATCCTTATATTAAATTTTAATTAAAACGCGAATAAAACAACTAAGTTAAAACAAAAATTCCGGTTTAAAATAAAATTGATTTAGTATTCAAAATTGTTCTTATGGTATGTTTAGGACAAGCATTTTTAAACCTTCTTTTGTTTAAAAGCGCTTTAAGAGTACCGTATTGACCTAAAACTTTATTTTTGTGAAGTATTGCTATTAATATCCTATTTCGATTAATAAAGTGTAATACTTAGTCGTAGAATCGATTAGTGCATATAAATTTCTTGTTTATATGAATGTAATTTTTATGAAAAATAATGAATCCGATTTTTGCTTTCAAAAATAGTATATTTTTCTAAATTTTTACAATGTATATTATATTACCTGCTCACGAAAAATCGTTAGGTAATCTATTAGAGCTTATTAAGCCGGAATTGCAAAAGCGTCGGTTTCAATATTAATTTATTTTTAATTTCCAACGAGAAGCTAAAATTTTCAGCTATTTTCGTACAACAATTATTTCGATAGAAATAAAAAAAATATGCCTCTGGTATTATCCTGATTTAAACAGAGTTTACAAAAAAGGTAATAAAATAGTTTTTTTTAAGGAAAGCAGTTTAGATAAAAAATACATATCTACTAAAATCATAAAAAAAAGTTCATTCTAAGCTTATATCAATACTACACATAAATAACGTTTTTGCATTTTTTCCGTACAACTCAATGACTAATCGATTATTGATTTTTGTGAAATAAATTAAAAACACTTACTGAAAAATGAAATGTTGGTAATACCATTATTTGTTTTCTTCATTTCTGAGCATGTTTTTCAATTGTAACTATATTTTTTTATTATTACACCAAAAAGTATATGTCACAGCAAAAAAAAAATGCAGCTTCAAAAAAATACTACGAGAATTTTCCTGAGTAGAATTTTTGAATAAAGAAAAAGTGATTTGGACCGAAGAAAATTCATATCTCAAAAAAATTTTAACCTTTTTATCTAAAAAAAATTGTAGGCATTAAGGACACAGAGAGGTATATTTTGACCAAGTTTCGTGAGAATGCAATTATTTTTGGGGAAATGAAAAATAAAAAACAAAAAAAAAATATTACGATTTTCTGCATTTTTCTCGAAAATTTTGAGGTTATTAATAATATATTTAATTATAAATTTTTAGACCTTTGCACCGTGTACAACTTTTATATCGAAATTTTTACTCTATGACGTTCAGTTTTGCCGAAAATTGCAATAATACCATTTTTCTCCCCCTTTCTCCCCACGAAATCAACCGCCACCCAAAAGCCCTACTTACGCATTTTTGTTTAAATGTTTATCAGCAGCCTATGTAATAAGAAAAGAAAAAGACAAGCTTAATAACTCGAAGAAAAAAATCAAAAAATTAAAATACAAAAACTTTCTTACGCACCCTTAACTCAGCAAATTGTCGAATTATTTCCGAAATTTTTAATTTATTACTGACCTCGTACTCATCGGATAATAAACCCTAGATCTGTTAATGTCTTTCATCTGTCTGACGTCGTTGTCCTTAAATAACTTTTAATTATTTTTAATTTTGAAAAGCTATGTTCCCTGAAGCAACAGTCACAGGAAGAGTTAATAACATTTCCAAATTTGGAGCGCGATTAACTTGAACTATAAATTGTAGTACTTCCTGTGGAGTGCTCTCTTTCTGCAAAAGATAACTTACAACATCTAATTCATCTGCTAGCTCGATACCGCTTAAATTGGACGATTCTGTGTCTGTTAAAAGGATTTCCAGATCCATACAATATTTTAAAATATCCTTTTGGTTTCTGTTTTTAAGTGGTAGATATTGTACAAAAAGCTAAAATATTCATTGCGGTGGTCCAGCTGCGTAAATCGTTGTTTCAAAAAATTTATGGCAGTATAGATTAAGTGATAAAAGAACTCGATTTTATATTTTTCTCTGGCATCCGAAATTGGTTCGTCGTTAGCCTCATAATCAAAATTTATTTTTTGTCGCCAAACCCGATGTCTCTCAAACTTTAAAAAAATATTTTTCGACTTTTAACTATAATTTGCCATCTAGCTAGAAAGCGTTTTGCCGCCTCGGCTGCGTTGAGTTTTCCCAAATTTCGCCACTTTTTGCCCTTGTTTTGTAATAATTTTTTGTTAATTTTGCGGCCGCTGGACCAAAACAGTGTGGGAAGTTGCCCACATCGCCACGCTCTGAAAACGGCCCTGCGTAACGTAGCGACTTTATTTAACCGACCAAATATACTGGAGAACAAAAAAAAATGCAACAACATGTATATGGATAATTATTTGAATGAAAATGATTTGTGTGTATACCTTATCTCAAAAGAAATATTTGATAAAATTTTGTTTTCTAATCTTTCCTTTTTTTACATATTTATTCATTTTCAAAAACAATCAACACATAAAGAACCTTTTCTGAGAATTTTAAATCATTATTCTCGTAGTTTTTAGTCTTTTTGGATTGGGTACAGTTTACTTAAAAAGTTTGCGGACGCATCGTGGGCATGAAAGAGGCTGGTTTTGATTTACGAGAAATTGCAAGAAAGGTTAATCCCAATCTATCAACAGTGTTAAGAGTTTGGAAAAGGTTGTCCAATGATGAGACTTATAGACGTCGTGCGGGTTCTGGACGCCCTAGATTATTACAAGGTCGTGATTTACGGCATCGCAGACCTCTTGCTCTCAGAAATCGAAGGGACAGTATACGCCAAGTAAGAGATGTTCTAGTTGCAGCTACAGGACGAGTGTTTTCAAGGATGATAGTTAATCGAAGATTGCTTGGTATGGGGCTGAGGGCTCGCCGTCCGCTTTTGGTGCTACCTTTGACCCCACAACATAAGGCTCGCCGCTTGAAGTGTTGAAGAATTCGGAAAAACTGGAATGATGAATGGAATACCATAAGCTTGAGCGACGACTTTAGGTTTTGTTTGGGCGGCCATCATCGACGCATGAGGGTTAGGCGATTTCGAGGTCAGAGACGAAATGTAGACTTTACTGTTGAACGTGATACAAAGGGACAGCAAAGTATCATGATATGGGGTGCTATATTTTTAGGAAGCAGATCACCTCTAGTCTTTATCAATAGCAATCTGACTGCTCGGCGATATATAGATGAAGTGCTGCAGCCAGTTTGACATCCTTACCTACAAACTATCCCAAATGCGATC